>JAGXJF010000587.1:0-97500 GCA_019208055.1 Stipa capillata
TTTATCAAATCCTTACTTTTGAACCGAGTGAAGAAATTGGCTGCCAGATGTCTCATGCACCACCTGCTTTCAAGATCACTCCACCTATAAGGAGCTGGAGCAGTGTTCTTCATCGTGTTGATTGCATTTAGTAGGCCCGCATTACGGTCACTTATGATGCACACGTTAGGCCTATCTTGCACAACAGACATCTTCAGATTCACAAGGAACCAAAGCCGGCTATCCGTGTTCTCATTCTCAACGATTGCGTAAGCAACTGGAAGGACTTGATCGTTTGCATCCGCTGTGACAGCTACTAGTAGCGTCTGCTTGTACTTTTCCGTAAGGAATGTACCGTCCATGCAGAGCACCGGTCGGCAGAACTTGAATGCCTCTATAGTTTGGCTGAATGCCCAGAATACACGATCGAGTATTAAACGGCCGGGTACTCCATTAGGGTGTGACCTATCAAGCTTGTTTATGTAAGTACCAAGGTTTGCTTCTGCTACCTGATGGAGCATTCTTGGGACATAGTTATACCCGTCCTCGTATGTCCCAAACATCCTCTCTATCACCTTCTGCTTAGCTCTTCTGACCTTGCTGTAGCTGACTGGAAACCCAACTGCATCAGCGACGTCAGACATCAGTGCCTTTGGGCCCACTGTTATATCCTCTGATACTAAGTGGTACACTTTCTCCGCCACATATGCAGCAGTGACATTGCGGTGTTGTGTCAACGGCTCTGCTAACTCGCATGTGTGATCTACAAGCACCGTTATCTCAAAATTCTTCATAATCCTCATTCCTTGGGTTGCACGGACTCTTCCTGGACAACCCGGACGTGTGCATACAGCCTTCAAACTTGTTGGGTTTGACCTTGTTGTTCTATACTCTCGATTGATTGCGACGGCATGCCTAGTGATGGCCGTCTGCACAGCATGCTTGCTTGGAAATTGTTGTCCGACCATGAGCGTGGAGTCATCAAAGCCCCAGTGCGAGTTGTCCTCCTGCGAGATGGCTAGGCGTTGTATACTGAGTTCGTCCATTTCTGCCGCTACCGCTGTATGAGAAGGACCACCACCCCCTCTTTCTTCATTGTCATCAGATCCTTCGTCAATCCCCTCATCATCATCCAACTCGTTCGCCATGTTTGGTATGATTTCATAGCAGTCGATATGACTGGACCAAAATGTACCAGCATTTTATTCAAGACAAATTGATCTTCAACTGCCATGGGATTGCCCTCTGTCACTGCTTGAGTTACTCCTTCTATAGCGTCAAGTTGCCCCTCTCCAATTGCACTGCTGCCTTCTTCACCGGTCAACAACAGAGGACGCCCAACGAACTGAACATACACCATCGGTCGGCCGTACATTGCGGCTCCAGGAGTGCTTACAAGCCGCATGTACCCAGCCCATGATGCATTGCCGGTCACTTTGTGTAGCTCCCAGAAGGGGTCAGAAAACCCTTCATCCGGACTCCTACACGTTACTGCCTCTATTACAAGCTTCTTGCGCGCTGTCTCTCGATCAAACTCACGGCGTATGCACCTCCTCAGGTTCAACAGGCTAATAGCCTCCAGCCCTTCAATTTGTGCAACCTTGTATTCGCATTGCGACAGATCTAGGCCACAAGGGCCATCCCGTACTACGTTTTCACCATAGAACACTAACAACTGATTCATCGTACCTACGTACACACGAAGCAAATTTCAACATTATTTTATTATTTTATATACATTATTTCATTATTTCATTATTTTCATTTCAAATATTTGCAGACATAAAATATCTCGAAGCTAATTTTGGAGTAACATAACAACTAATCATTATTATCATGCAATAAATAATTTACCTGGACTTGAAGCTTCTCACTTAATCTATAATTTGTTATCCGGCGAGAACCATTGATTTGAACTATAACTACAGCATTTCTTCTTCTCTTCTCATCTTCTTCACCTAATATTAATCATTTCAATATCAACAAACATGCAAGTAACAGCACACTGTAGTTTTACTAACATGTCTACTATTGTCATAGCCACACATATATGGTTATCTTGGTAAGCACAGTATAGTTTAACTACCATATCTAATATTTTTATTTAGCTAATTTTGGACTAACATAACAACTAATCATTATTATCATGCAATAACTAATTTACCTAGACTTGAAGCTTCTCACTTAATCTATAATTTGTTGTCCGGCGAGAACCATTGATTTGAACTATAACTACAGCATTTCTTCTTCTCTTCTCATCTTCTTCACCTAATATTAATCATTTCAATATCAACAAACATGCAAGTAACAGCACACTGTAGTTTTACTAACATGTCTGCTATTGTCATAGCCACACACAAGCATATATGGTTATCTTGGTAAGCACAGTATAGTTTAACTACCATGTCTAATATTTTTATTTAGCTAATTTTGGACTAATATAAGAACTAATCATTATTATTATGTGTAACACCCCGGTCTCTCACCCGGACCGGCGGTCGTTACGCCTGGCTATCACCTAGGATCCAGACTGGCCCCACAGACCAACACTAGTCTTTCCTGCGCACTTTGTCCTCACTCGTGCGCACCCGGGAAGAACTTCCCGGTCGGTCACCCATCCCCAAATTGCTCCAAGCCAAGCACGCTTAACCTGGAGGTTCTTTGGAGATGAGCTTCCGGAAAAGAAGATGCACCTTGTTGATATGAGTAGTCTATCAATCCTATTAACCAGGATGTCACATACACCCCCCTCAAAGGATCCGACGTCCTCGTCGGCCCAACAGGAACGTTCCCTCTTGGCACACGTCTGTGCGTCCAGTGCCGGCACATGTGCCATGCCGTGTGCCACGACGGGCCACACGCGCCATGCGCCACATGTCCGCGCCCCTGACCCGCACACGCCCGTGTAACCGCGAGGGTCGGCTCTGATACCAATTCTGTAACACCCCGGTCTCTCACCCGGACCGGCGGTCGTTACGCCTGGCTATCACCTAGGATCCAGACTGGCCCCACAGACCAACACTAGTCTTTCCTGCGCACTTTGTCCTCACTCGTGCGCACCCGGGAAGAACTTCCCGGTCGGTCACCCATCCCCAAATTGCTCCAAGCCAAGCACGCTTAACCTGGAGGTTCTTTGGAGATGAGCTTCCGGAAAAGAAGATGCACCTTGTTGATATGAGTAGTCTATCAATCCTATTAACCAGGATGTCACATTATGCGAAATAAATACCTGAAGTTCAAACTTTCACTTCTTCTACGATTTCCTCTACCACGAGAACCCTTTATTTCAATTATAATTATGACATTTCTTCTTCTCTTCTCTCTATCTTCTCTCTGCTAATATTCATCATTTCAATATCAACTAATTAACATGGCAATTTCACTAATATTTTACTAATTAATAACTAAGCTATCATGCATTAACTATACTTGTCCGTAGCAGCACTTCAAAGTTTAACTACCATATATAATATTGTCATTTCGCTAATTTTGTACTAATATTAGAACTAATTATTATTATCATGAAAATAAATTACGTACACTACAAGATTCTCACTTGATCTACAATATATTGTACTAAATGAAACACTAATTTTAATTTTACTTACCAGATTTTTTTCTCTTTTTCTTCTTCTTTCTATTCCTCCTCTAGCACCAGGAAATAGAGATGAACACAGCTCCTGAAGAGAGTCCAGCAGCGTAGAAGAGAGTGAAATGGGAGAGAGCCGAGCTGAGCAGGGTAGAGAAGAGTGAAATGGGAGAGAGTGAGCGTTTGATTTTATGCTGGATGAGTGCTGGCGGGCGAGGCATGCATGCAAAAAGCCGAAGTCCCCAATTCCCGGATTCCCGCACGGAATAAAGCGACGCGCGCGTGGCCAAAGGAAAAAGCGGCGAGCCGTCCCGTCGCCGCGTCGGTGCCGACAGCGTGGCCCCCACCCACCCACCTGTCGCGGCCAGCCAATGCGACACCCGACCTGTCGCGGCCAGCCAACGCGACAGGCGAGCGTCGCGGTGAGCCAGCGCGACAGGCCGGCGCGCGATGGGGCGGGCCCGCAGCTGGATGGCTTCGCGTTCAGCCAACACGAGAGGTGCCACGCGGCGCGTGTCTGGCCAGTCGCGGCGTCAGATTTGGCGTTGCGATCAGAGGGGGCTCAGTTCTGGCGTTGACGGCAGTCACGGGGCTAAAACAGCAATTCTCCCCAATACTCTCTCTGATCAGTTGTCTAAATCGTTTAGAAACTAACACTAGAATAAAAAAATATAAAGTTACAAATCTATCCTTAGATATAACTCCAACAAACAACTAAATTTCTCGATAGAGCAGCATGCACCGAGAGTGTTTTACACTGCATGCACCATGTTTAATGCTACTAGCTGCATGCACCGGTTAAGCTACTAATGCAAAATTAAGTGTGCTAGAGTTAGGATGGGAGAGGAAAAGTGGACTTGGGAGGAATGGAGTACGGGAGTAAAGTATAAAAGGAGTATATGAGTAATTAGAGTTAGATAAAAGTAAATGATATCATTGGAAATGCAAATATGGAAAAGGGCTATGGAGTTAAAGGAGGGGTAAACATGAATGAAAAGCAAAACGACCTAGATTTAGGAAAAAATTAAAAAAAGGCTAGAATGACTTCGATTCATGATCGGAGGGTGTATGTTATATGTTTGGGCTAATGTCTATTAAATACATATTCATTTTATGTTTTTAACTAGTATAATTTGGACCATTCAAGTATGATCCTCTCCCCACATACATCCCTTCACAAGTAGACATCATAATCTCTCTAAATGATGAAACCTAGGAAATGAGAGCACGAGACTCGATATCAATTGAAAATATATAAGCTATCGACTAGATGGAGGTGAATATGAGATTAACAAAAACTTATACAAAAAGTAAATTCTACACAAGCAATTCTATAGCTCTACGCAAACCGTAACATGCTAGTTATCAAGATAAACAAGAAAATAAGTATAGAGAAGTGTAAAGAGAAAACCACACAGGAGACGCGAGATTCATTGTTGAAGTTCGAGCTTTTGGTGAGGTTCAGTGACTCTGTTGAGAAAGCTTGATCTAACGATTAAAGCTGGCATCCAATCATGCTCTTTTCTTAAAGGGCTTGCCGATGCAAAACCCCCCTTCACTTGTGGTAGTGTTTCACCTTGCGGTAGGTGAACTTCAACCCTCACAAATTTTTCGGTTTCTTCACAACCTTGAAGACATCCGAGCGACGTCTAACAATCTAGGAGGTACCAACCTCCGACAATAATAAGAACTTGATTTCGGCTCGGAGATGACCCTTGTTTGGATGCTCAATGAAAATTTACTCCAAATCCTCAAGATTTCTCTCTCTCAAAATTTCTCATAAGAAGGCAAAGAGAAGACGGCAACAGAGCAACTAAGAATTTGGAACGAAAAGGGTTGTCTCTACACAAGAGGGTTGGTGGCTTATATAGGTTGTCCTAAAAAATCTAGCCATTACTCGTAAAGAAACTTCAAAGAAACTTCGCTCGAAGGTCTCGGACAGTCTCACTTGACTGTTCCAGGATTCAAACACAACGACTAATTTGGGAGAAAAACATTGCTCAAAGGGTGCAGCTCAGACATACTAACCAGTTCAACACCTCAGAATAATCCAAGACTCAGAGGGTTCGGACTGATGTAAAACAGAGGTTCCGAACAAAAACAACTCTTTGGTCAAACACAAATTAGAGACACTCAATTGGAGGTTCTGGACAAGCAAAGCCAAAGTCAATTTAGTTTCCTCGAAAGTGCCGAACCATAGAGGTCCTTAACAAGTTAGCCAAATTAGAGAAAAAAGTTTAACATACTAAGACATTCTTAGCTTCTTCAACTAAACAGGTCCTTAAAACATGAAAGTTGCCACCTTTTTTCATGCATTTTATCCACCTGGCCCCTGCTTAATTCGTGTTCAAGCTCCGTCATCACAGCCAACTAGCAGCCAATTAAGTTCCTCTCTAAAATAATACTGTAATAAGACAACAGCCAGGTCACATTTTCGGACAGCATGCGTGATCAATGGTCCATGCTGCATAGGGCCAGTGACATGGCCGTGGAATCCTCGTTGGATCAGTCTCAAACCAAAGACTTCCTTCAGTTCAAGAGAGCAAGAATGTGCAAATATGCACTGCACCAGTGATTGATTACTTTGCTGGGGCCGTTTGAGGTATGTCCCATAGATTTTTCATAGTTCTAGCTCGGTGGCACAACTTGGCATTTTCGAGAAACGATAACGGAGCGCAATATCACATTATCTTCTTTACCAAAAGATTATGGTTCTAGTCCGTATAGAAATATAGTGCTACATATGACCAAATGCAAAATTCAAACCAGGCTGGCTTCATGGAAACATCCATGCTTGGATTGTACTTAAAATGAGTGACAGTTGATACGGCCAACAGTGTACTACTCCGTATGAACATTTGAATACACGGAGACTGTATGTAGCTGTCACTCCTACATGTACATATAGCTAGATGGCCACCACTCATCACGGGGAGTGCCGCCCAAGCTTAAAGAAATCATAGGCGTGTGCTTTACAACTGTGGTAGGAACAGAACAGACAGCACAAACCTCTTAATCAGTACTGCACCCATCGTTTATCCTTATGATAAAGTAATCGAGATCTAGTGATCCATGCAAATGCAGTGCATTAGAATAAGACACCATGTCATGTTCTCGTCTTCGCGTGGAACGGGCGGCGAACATGCGCATGCAAGCGCGTGATCTGGCGTGCTATCTCGTCGCGTCGCGGCGCACCTTGTGGCTTGTGGCCTAGCTGGGTGCAGTGGCTTTGACTTAATCTCGCCGCCTCTCTTCTCCTCATCTCCATCTCTATGCCTCGTGCCCGTTAATTCGTTCCTATCACGTGGATCGTGAGAACGAGATGCTTTGATACTGCTACTTCGGTACTGCTTGACAAATACATATATACTACGGTCCTGTTTGGTTGGGCTGTGACTATTGCAAAAGCGGCTGTTGGCTATTGAGTCTATGAACGTGCGTGTTTGGTTCGACTGTGGCTATTGGCTGTTGTATGAGGAAATACCTGAAATGCCCCTGGAACTGTGAGTGTATATTTTATAATTTCGTAAATAAAAAATCACAAAAACCTCAAAAAATCTGAAAAAAATCAGGAAAAATTAAAAAAAAATTCTCTCTCTCTCTCACTGTCGCATCACTCTCTCTGCTGCCGCATCTCGGAGGCATGCTCCGGAGGTTCCGGACTGGAACCTCTGGGCTTCCCGAATCTGCACCAATCGTGACCTCCTCGCCTCCCGCTCCGGCAACCGCCGCCGGCTCTAGCTCCTCCCTCCCCTCGGCCTCCTCGCCGTCCCTCCGCGTCGGCCTCCTCGCCCTCCCTCGGGGGAGGCGGAGGCGGAGCACCGGCTGGATCCGTAGAGTCGTGGTCGGAGGACGGCCGGTGGAGGCGCGCCGGGCGGTGGTCTCACGGGGCCGGTGGAGCCGCGGTCCGAGCAAGGGCCGATGGAGCTAGGCGGGGAAGGCCGGAGCGACTTCGGAGCTCGGTGAGGCCGGATCCGGTGGCGGCGCGACTCGCAGCGGACGGATCCGGTGGTGGCGCGACTCGCAGTGGACAGATCCGGCGGGGAGGAGGGGGTGCGCCGAACGTCGGTGGGGAGGAGGGGGCGTCGGACGCCGGCGGGGAGGATGGGGCGCCGGACGCCGGTTGAGCTCCAGTGGAGAGAGGCGACGGGGCGGGAGGGGCCGCCGGCGGAGGGAGGCGGAGAGAGCAGTGGGAAGGAGGGAGAGGTGAGGCCGCTGCGAGATGGAGAAGGGGATTGGCGGCGGAGCGGGACTTGACGAAGTCGAGGAGGCGGCGGCTCACCTCCTTGGAGTAGAGCTGCATCGCCTTGGTGCCCTCCTCCACGGAGGCGGCGAAGAGGAGGCTGGGGCGAGCTGGGACGGGGGAGAGGAGGGAGGCAGCGGACGGGGAGGAGGAGGAGGCCGCGGCCATGGCCATGGCGGCGGGCGACGGAGTGCGGTTGCTGCGGCGTGTGGACGGCAGCGGTGGCGGACGGATCTGGCGACGGCGGGGTTGGGAGAGAAAGGGGGGGGCGTGAGGGAGACGGAGGGGATCGGGGGGACGTAAGGGCATTTGGCTGTAATTTCCAATTGAAACGAAGGGCAAATCAATAACGAGTTAAGTGACCACTGCGGGAAGCTGCTCCCGGCCGGCTTCCCGTAGTGATCTATTTTTTGCATACAAAAACAACAGCGGCTGTTGGTAAAAGCCCAGTTAAAACCAGGTGTTTGGTTGAACAGGAGCTTTTTCCAATAGAAAAGCTCGCAAAAACCTTACCAAATACCCCTACATCACGATATAGTTTGTTTCTTGTTTATACTATGCCGTCGCCCTTCTCGAGAATGAATTCCTTCTGAAACAAGGGTTACGTAGTCGACCATGTGCCAGAAAAGAACACAAACTCTATTAATACTTCCATGTGCAGATGTGCTACACAGACATCAGAGAAGTAGTAGTAGCGTGGGACAACCCTGTGCGGCATCGTTATCCAAGCATGAGAACGGCCAGCCACGAGGTGCAAGGCCATCGAGATTCGACCGGCCAGAAAGGTTCAGAGAATCTGCAATTGCAGGTCTACCGATAACCCACTGCCAGTGCCAAGGAGGTGCCTTTCCGTCGCGCGCCCTTTCGTGCAACGCAGCAATAATAACTGATCGATGTGCACGAAAAAGAGGGCACTTGCAGTCTTGCAGTACCTTTTCTGCTGTCTATCTTTATCATGGGCAAAGGGCCTTTCTAGCAACTGGTCGTTTCAACTTGGAATCACGTACGCCAATGGAATGTTGAGCCAGGCCTAGAGTTGAGCGCGGCCTAGAGCACTAGCCCATCTGTAATAAGGTGCATGACACTGGGCGTACTGCTTGCCTCGTCACTCATAGTATATGTTACTCCTTGTCTCATGGACATCTACCCCGGACTCCAGCAGTAATTTCTTAGGGGACATGAAGGATTTCGCAAATATTTAGCGGCAAATAAGAAATGAATCGGCGAGAGTATCAAGCGTGTCGTCCACGGTCCACCCGTGGGTCTACCTACGTGGTGCACGAGCGTAATACGTACCACTACCTCCGATGATAAGAGTGCCCTTGCTCCAACTACACACACTTTGTTTCAGTCAGAAAAGAGCGAGCACTTGGTACGTAACGCAATTATGAGTGGCTTAAAGTGCGGAGACATAGTATAACGTTAACGTATACACTACACTAGTCGTATGTGGAGGTTTCAATCTAACATCACGTTGGACAAATTTAAAAGCTTACGGTAGGTTCCTTTCATCTTTCCTGGCTTCTTTGGTCAGAAACCCCCTCCGTATCATCGCTGTCTCTCCGTCACCACTAGGAGAGAAAGAACAATTTTACTCCCTCTGATTCATAATATAAGTAGTTTTATGATTTTAGAGTTTTGTCTAAATATAAGTAGTTCTAGAAATTCAATACACATTTATGTAATGTTTTCCTAATCTACCCCTCATTAATTGTTATGGTCAATGGGCTCTTTACTCATATTTACATATCATGGAGTATTTAATGTATGAGAGACAATGACGGTGTGTCATTTGGTACATTAACTAGCTTCTTCTTAATTCTTGTGTCCAAATCTAAAACTACTTATATTATGAATCAGAGAGAGTAATAAAAAAAAATCGACTGCGAGCGAATTGAAAATCAGTCGATTGACTGTCGGCACATCCTAATAAATAAATAAATATGCACCATTACTTTTACCTTTTGTTTTACTTGCAAGAACTAGTGAAATAGTGAGAACAAATCCTGGGACATATGTTTGGAAAGTTTTCTGTTGTCTTGTATAAATCGAAATAATGTTCCGCTCAAATTCTTATGATATTCCTTGAATTGATCTTTTTTAGAACTTATGTGGACCTTTTAGAGCATCTTTGGAAGCAGGGAATATAAAAAATTAATAAAAGAAACGCAGAAATAAGATGTTACGCGAAATTGATTTTCACCGGATATTGAGACATAGGATTTGAATGATTCACGGGAACTAACACGTGATTCTTGCAGAAAAACATTTCTTGTGGCAAGAGAGAGAGAGGGTGGAGAGTGACAGAGAGAAGATGCATTGGACTAGGAAAAATAAAATGCGAGTTGAGCTCACGGCGACTAAAGTTTATATGAATTTGACGACTAAAATTCAAAGACGCCCTCGGTTTTACCAAATACAACTGGATTGACTAGTCTGGGTCCACTTGACGGTCATGTTGAACCATGGTGTTACGAGCCGGTCAACTCGATCCATTTAGGATCATGTACTCAGAAATAGTAACTCATTGATATTTCGATGGGCCAAAAATGAGGCGAGCGATGTATATGACTGATGAAGAGGCATCGCTGTTTAGGTCAGTGACCGATCTTCTCAAAGTCGTGGACTCCGAACATGCCAGCCGTGTGCAGCCGTCGCACTTCTTAGGTTTGGGACGTCAAGGCCGATTGGGGAGGTGCGGCGGCCGGCGGAGGAGCACGCAGGTGGCTGCACGGAGGGGATACGGGCGTGCAACGAGCTAGGGGAAGAGGATGGACGGCTCGAGGACATGCACATGCTCATGTATCACGGATGCCCAAGTTGAGACTTGTAGAACAATGAAAAACTTGTAAAATAAAAACTTGAACAACTTAAATTAATGATAGAAATGTTATTAAGTCCAGAAATTATTCAAACTTTGGCAGTCTCTATGTGAAGAGTCGATATTAAATGCAGCAGTATAGAAAGGTAACGTAGTTGACTTTAGAGGCTCCATTCTATGTTAGAGTCTGACTTTTTACGAAGAGTTAGTTTTATTCTCTCTCTTCCATATCAGTAATAATCCTACGCGGCATGATGAATAGTCATATGATATCACGTCTTTGTAAATGTCCTAACGTGGATGGCATAAGAGAAGATTAAGAAGGTTATCTTCTCTACTATTTAAGATGTATTAAAGAAAATTAATTCCCCTTAGTTGTTAAATCGTGCATTCCCATGAGACTATCACTTTAGGGTCACTTCTAAATTATTTTTGTACTAATAATATCAACCGAGTTGAACTATAAAATGAATTTGCATCATAGAAAGTACAATTGTTTTGGCCAATTGTGACGTGAATGCAGAAGTAAAAGAGAATAAAAATTTAGTTTACTAAAGGGTTTCAGATCCTGCGGCTATCGGAAATTACAGCCACCATAAGATGTGAGTAATTATAGGGTTGATTAAGATACCCACTTTAATATTTTGTTTGTTCTAAAGAACTGTTTTTACAGATACATGTGAATCTTCGCAACATACAACACACTTTGTTTATCGGTTAAAAAGAACATGGACTTGAACGCACGTCAAACATATTCACATGTATCTGTAAACGCACATCGAACAGATTCACATCAAACAGATTAACATGCTTGCTTAAAACAGATTTAAGCAAGCATGCTAATTTTTCCTCCACATTCCCGAGATTCATAGTTGATTTCTCTGGTTATACTTGACGTGTACCGGGCTCTTTATATGGTGCGAATATTTTCATAATATCACGGCTATTATAGTGTATGAGTGATGCATAATTTTACGTGAACCGTGCATTCTGTTCCATCTCACTAAGTAGATATAACCAAGACAGAGGTTACATCAGTTAGAGAGCACTGCAAACTCGACATTTATCTGGGTGAAATTTTTAGTTTTCTTGCATCATTTAATTTTAAATCAAAAAATACTCAACAAATCCCTGTTGTAAAATATTTTGGAATTCATATAAAGGAGAAGGAATCAATAAAGTTTTCATGTAATCTTGTTCTTTTTTTAGTGATAACTTATAATTCGGTTCAACCACATGAATGACTTAGATTTTTCATGTTTCTCTGATGAACACTCTTCGAGCCTATAATTAGTATAGGGATAGGTAAATAGATAGTTTTAAAAAAAACTTGAAAGAAAGTTACTTCAAACTATGCATTCGGGGAGTATTAATTTTATATAAATTTTGCATAGACGTGAGACTCTCACTAAGAGAAAATAGGTTGATCTCGTCTCACACTACTCCAGAATTACCATCCACTGACGGGCGCTTAAACCCCTCCGCTGACGGATTTAGCACCCATCAGTAATTACTCGTCAGTGGAGGGTCCATCTCCACTGACGGGCGCTACACCCATCAGTGGAGGGTCCATTACCACTGACGGGTAGAAACATTTGCCCGTCAGTGGTGAGTTCTATGGGATTTAAAAAAAATAGGCCCGTCAGTTGATTTCACTTTCTTCTTGATGTGATCTCTGTGGCCCATGCTTTTCCTATATCTGTCTGAAATTTCCCTGCAAAGCAATTAACAACAAAAGTACAGAGTTTTGTGTCAGCTAATATTTGAACCCCGTAACAAGAATACATTGAAAATTTGAGTTGAATTGCAAAGAGAAAATTGTTAGAAGGCACATATCAAATCATAACAATGAAGCTGCTGGATGCCAATTTCACTGTCAACATTAATTGCTCAGGCGCTAGTGTTTATTATGTTCTGAACAGCAGTTTAGGACATCTCACAGATATATGTTTTATGTGTAAGAATAAATGAATGGCCTGCATAGTTTAGATGAAGTGTTCAGCTACAGAATCTGATGGAAGGGGGAGAAAGGAAGACATACCTGCTGTCGATTCAAAAAACTCTTCTAGGTCCAAACCTTGCTCTGAAAATTCCAAAAAAATAGGTGTTAGTGTGTTGCAGTAAACCCCAGGAGCAGAAGGCGAGCTTTATGTGTTAGACGCTGTAATGACTTAAAGGATAAAAATAACTAAGTAGCTGGACAAAAGTTGTACCTTATCAAAATCTTTGACAACCTTTGCTTCCAAAGAGGCATTCCCCTCATACTCCATCCAAAGTTCACGAATTTCTTCGGCTGAAAAAGAATAGCATGAGATAGTGTATATTAAATGTACAAGGGCATAGAACGATGCCAAATCTCTTTAGTCTGTCTACAGAAAGCATTTTTTTACCTTGTATAAAGGACAGTTAGTCTCAAAACATTTCAATTGGCACCTAACTAAGGAACACTCTCCAATTTTATCTAATATATTGAACTAGTTATATTGATGGAACGGTGCCAGCTTTAGATTCCTAAGGCATGGAATATTAGATGTTTTGCTTCTACATATTTCGATATTTACCCCTTGAATCTCCACCAAGCAATGCACACATATGGTCCAAAGCTTCTTTCTCCCTGCGGCTCTTCTCTTCCTTGGGCACACCATCAACAAGGGTGATATCACCAACAATAGCCACGGATCAAATGGTTGGAATTAGTTAAACAAAGCAGCATTTTGATAGACAATTCTTAGCATCAGTTCTAAAAACCATTCATTAGACAATGGAAAGGGCAATCATTTGTACCAATCACCAACACCGTCATCAAAACAATCCCAAATTCATAATCCTTATCCTCCCCGCCGCCCCGCCGCGACCGCTGGCTCCACCTCCCCCTCCTCGACCTCGCCGCTCCACGCGCCACCTCCCCCTCCTCCTTGCCGGCCTCGTCGAGGTCGAGGTTGAGGAGGGGGAGGTGGAGCCAGCGGGCGCGGATCCGGCGGCGGGAGGCATGGATCCGACGGCCCAGGGGGGCGGATCCGGTGGCGGAGGGCGTGGATCCGATGACGGAGGGCGCGGATCCGGTGGCGGAGGTCCGAGGCGCGAATCCGGCGGCGAGGGGTGCGGATCCGGTGGCGGGGAGGGGGGAGGGAGGAGGAGGCGGAGGGGGCCGGCGGCGTCGGGGAAGAGGCCGGAGGCGGAGGGAGAGGAGGCGGCGCGGGAGAGAGGAGGCGGAGGGGGCCGGCGGCATTGTGGAGGAGGCGGAGGCGGCCGGAGGCGGAGGGAGAGGAGGCGGTGTAACATCCTAGTTTTCTGAAACCAGAAAGTTAAGGCCAACATATCAGTTAAATTACACCATAGTAAAAATGTTAATCAAAACATGCTTCTGGTAACCCTAAAGCAAGGCAACCAAAAACCTCTCCCCTCCGTTCTTGTTCCCTTGATCTCTGCTTTGTCGAAACTCTGTCCGGCAAGTAGTTCAAACCTTGCCTTACACCTTGTCTCCATACAGGGCCATTCGCCCTTGCATTCCTGCCACGACCATATCTTCGGCATCCCTCCCCCTTCTATCTAGCCGGTGCCACTTTAAACCCACATCTGCCGCTAAGTGCCCACATGGTACTTCTGCGAAATTGGAACATATATACGTCGCAAATCTTCTCCGAATGACTTGAAATTCCATCCACATGCACACCCCATATATACTAAAATATCCAAGTGTATGTGGACACATACACTCCACACCCTAAATTATTTATCGCTCGGTAACACCATAGCCACTACGGTTTCTCTCTTCCTCTTTGCCATATGACATGCCAATAACTTTTCACCTCTACCATGTTACCATGCCGGGGAATAAATATTTGTCCCGTTATGTTTCTACCAACTAACCAATTATCCAGTTATCCTTTTCTATCGTCAAAACCCTATTTACCATTCGCCATACTTACCCGTCACTCGGATATGAGTGTTATGTCTATCCATGTGCATGTATATGGGTACATATCCTCCCCGGGACCTATGCCACCTTTTCTCTCTCCTAGATATACCTCTGGTGTACCGTCCCTCCCAAATGTTGGCCATCTCCTCCATATGAAGATTCAGAAATTCGTGAACCTACGTATAGTATTAACCTATTCCATTTGTCGGTGATTGTTTCTCCAACCCGACTAGGATATATATATATGCGCATGTGCATGTTTTATACGCAGATGCATGTACTCGCAGTGCTCCTCTTGCCAGCTCATACACCGAGCACTGAGATATTTTTCCTAGTTCCCCTACCGTGCACCCTTGAACCTGTGCTTTGTTGCCACTAACGTGCTACCAGGTCTATGATGGGATTCGTAGCATAGAAAACAAAATTTTTCCTACGAGATGCAAACGAAAACCTAGATCCAATCTAGAAAACCAAGATCCAATCTAGAAGAAGCTTGCAACGAGAGACAGATCATATCTACATACCCTCGACGAACACGTCAACGCAGCGGAGAATTTGACTGTTGTCGATGAAGCCCGCAGCCTCCCGTAGCTAGGTTATACCTCCCAGCCGCGAGAGGGATCTCCTCGTGTTCCAATCCGATCAAGCACCGCAACGAGCGGCACCTCCGAGATGTGCACACGTACGGCTCGAAGACGTCACCTCCTTCTTGATCCAGCAAGGCGGGAGATGAGGTAGATGAGATCAACTCCGGTAGCACGACGGCATGGTGGTGGAGGTGGTGGGGTTTCTCCGCGGACAGGGCTTCGCCAAGCGCTGCGCACGAGAGAGAGGAGATGGGAGAGAGGGAGGCGGCGGCTGGGATGGATCTACCCGGAGGGCTGCCCCTCCCCTCCTTTATATAGAGGAGGAAACTTGGAGGAGGAGGAATAGTACCCGTGAACAGTACACGCGTGAACAGTACGCGCGTGAACAGTACCCTCCCCCAAGTAAAGCCTCCCCTTTCGATCTTATCTCCTATTTTTAAGGGATTTGATCTTATCCCTTGGGGGGTTACTGTTCACGTGATACTATTCACGTGTGTACTGTTCATACAGTACCCTTGGTCCATGTGGACCCCTCCGGGATAAGTGGGCCCCACCCGGGGACCCCCGGAACCTTCTAAAACCTTCCCGGTACGATACCGGAAAAATCCTGAACTTTTCCGGAACCCTAAAAATACTTTCCCATATATGAATCTTTATCTCCGGACCATTCCGGAGCTCCTCGTGACGTCCTGGATCCCATCCGAGACTCCGAACAAAATTTCGGTCTCACCATATTAATATCTCATTTTATACCCTAGCGTCAACGAACCTTAAGTGTGTGACCCTACAGGTTCGGGAATATGTGGACATGATCGAGACACCTCTCCGATCAATAATCAATAGCGGGACCTGGATGTTCATAATGACTCCCACGTATTCAACGAAGATCTTTATCGGTTCGAACCACGATGTCGAATATTCCATTCCCTTTGTCTCGCGATATTTTACTTGCCCGAGATTCGATCGTCGGTATCACCATACCTAGTTCAATCTCGTTACCGGCAAGTACTCTTTACTCGTTCCGTAATGCCACATCCTCTGTGACCAACTCTTTAGTCACGTGCTTGCAAGCGTACAGAATGTGCTTTACCGAGTGGGCCCAGAGTATATCTCTCTGTCACATGGATGGACAAATCCCACTCTCGATACATGCAACCCAACAAGTACTTTCCGAAATACCTGAAAGACACCTTTATGATCACCCTGTTACGGCGTGACGGTTGATGCCCCCAAAGCATTCTTCCGGTACCAGGGAGCGGCATTATCTCATGGTCTAAGGATCGGAACATTTAACAATGGAAAGCTATGCAATATGAACTTTGTGACGTGATCGAATTGCCTAACTTAATTTGGGTCTATCCATCATGTCATTCTCCTAATGACATGACCCCATTATTAACCGACATCACATGTCCATGATTAGGAAACCTTAACCATCATTTAATCAACGAGCTAGCCAGATAGAGGCATTGCTAGGGACACGGTGTTGTTTATAAAACCACACATGTATTATGTTTCCGGTTAATACAATTATAGCATGGAGTATAAACATTTATCATGAACAAGAAATATGATAATAACAATTTATTATTGCCTCTAGGGCATATTTCCAACAGTCTATTCCCGACTGCCATGTCCCCTACCCTGCTCACACTTTTTCTCATCTCTTTGACCCAACCGAGTTGTCCCATCCCCTTTCTCGGCTCACTTCCTGTTGAATACTATGCAGGCCACCTCCTCTAGCAGCAGGCGTCTGGTCCTTGTGCTCTACAGCACCAGGTCACCATCTTTCCTTGCTTTAACCACCAGCACCTAACCCCTGTGATTTACAACACCAGCAGAAATTTCTGGGCCACGTCGCATGCCCAAACCAGCACCCACGTGCACAGGCAGTGTCCTTCTCTCTTCTCTTTTCTTTTCCATCTGCAGTTGAACCAGCAAGCAGCCACAGCAGCAGGCATCCAGGTCACGTCCCTGCGCAGCTCAGCACTGCCCATGTGCTCCAAGGCAGAGCTGCCGTATGCAGCTTCACCTTTCCCCAATCCTCCACCTCTCTTGCGCCTTGCTACTCCTCCTCAACCAAGCTCCACGCCTCCTCCAACTCTCCTCTCCTCAGCACAATCGAGCAAGCTTCCTTTAACTTCCTGTCTCTACTTCTTTCTGCTCTCTTAGAAGCTGAGCTCCCCCACACCATTTCTCCCCCCCAAACCGAGCTCTAGCTGTGCTCCTCGGCTCCTCAGGTCTCGCCTGAGCAAGCCTCCTATGCTTCTAAGCTGAAGCCCGAGCGCCACTCCTTCTCTTGCTCTGGCCTCCTTCTTCCCCGTGCGTCGCACCACCCCCTTCTCTACCTCTATTGCTGATACCACGCCCCATTAATGCACCAAGCCGAGCTGACTACTCCCTTAAGAACAACCGAGCGGCTCTCCCTCATCCTCTCACCCGCATGCATTTCTCTCCATAAGCGCCAATCCGAGCTCCCCGTTCCAGCACGTGGCACTCCTCCACCTTCTTCCCCGCGTGCACGCCACCCCACCTTTTCCCCTCTGCCAAGGACCGCTCCCCCTGAGCAGTAACCGAGCCGCTGCCAGGAAGCACCCTGTCAGCTACACACCTGCCGCGCTACCGCAGTGCCGCTTGCTCCAATAACCCCGAGGGCTCTCTCTTCCCCCTTCATCCCCACTCTCAGCCTCAAAGCTTTCGGGAGCTCCTCCACCATGGCAGCTTTTTCCCCAGCATGGCTCCCTTAGTCCGCCGCCGCTGCTGCCGCGCCTCCCGAGCTAAGCCCTGGCGCAGTACTGCTAACCACCGCCGCCGCGCTCAACGTGTTGCCGCGGCAGCCATGGCAACTGCCGCGGCCACCCTCCTCCTGCCATGGTAGCTCCCGGCTGCAGCCATTGCCGCCTCGTCCTGCCGCTCCTCCTGCCGCAGCTGCCTCTCCCCGCCGCGGCAGCCCCACGGTAGTCTCTCCTCCCACTGCGGCAGCGTTTTCCCCACCACGGCAGCTGACTCCCCACCGCGGCAATACCTCTGCGACCTTGCCTCACCACGGCAACCCAAGGCTATTGCTACTGCTGCCGCGCCACCGATTCCCACCGCGGCAACTCCTTTTCTCTGCCGCGGCAAGTATTTTCCCACCGCGGCAGTCGCCCGTTACCGTGCCACTCTTTCGTCTCTATCGCGGCAACATTTTCTTGCCACGGCAGTCCTTCTCCCCGCCACGGCAGCCCATGGCAGCTGTTGCCGCTGCCACCCTCCTACCATGGCAGCTGTCGCTGCCCGTTTCCCTTGCCACGGCAGCCCACGGACTGCTGCGACAAGTCGTTGCTCCGCCGCGGCAGGCCGCTCCTGCCGCGACAAGCTTCTGCCGTGCCACCTTTCTCTGCCGCGGCAGCCGTCGCACTTCGCCGCAGCTACCGTTTTGCCGCTCCGTTGACTCCGTCCTTAATCCTGTGTTCACCCTAAAAATTTAAAAATCTATCTAATGACACTGATTTCATAATATTTGGAATTACTTGAATTCTAAAGTTAGAGTCAACTCATTTGTGAACATGTAATGTATATTCCTTTAGCATGGGTAAGCCTGGATAATTCCTTGTTGCATAAAACCAACCATGCAACGTTAGTTTCAGTACATCCTTACTCTCAAAACCTTTTATGGCATAGTAGCATTAAGAACTTTGAAAATCCATTAATAGCAATTCATTTCGATACACATGCATATATATATATATATATATATATATATATATATATATATATATACATGCGCACAGGTCCTTTTTATCTCGTTCTAATAGTCCGATATAGAGGTTTCTAAAACTTTGAAACATGGATAATGCTCTCTGGACCCAAACCTTTGTATGAAAGCTAACAACTTATAAAAGCTAATGTGATCCTAATCATGCAAACTCTAGTTTTCTTAAACATAAAACCTTTACCTCATGTGATTTAATTCCATCGCAACATCTTGAAAACCCTAACACCCTTCTGAGGTCAGTGCATGGTTTTAAATATTGCTTGAGTGAATTCTGGTTCTTAATTGGTTCTTCCTCGCACCGTTGGTGATTCGCTGTTTTTTCTCGACGTGTAGTTGCGACGCGGCGGTACCTCACGCGCAAGATTCCCGATGTTGTCGTACCAAGTTGCGACCAAGATTCGGTCGATAACGCCAGGCAAGCATTCCCACTTTGATCATGTTGAATCCCATATTTGTGAAACGTAATTACTTTGTTTGCGAACCTTGCATGCTATGTTAACAACACCGTTATTTTATGCTAGAGTAGTTATGCCTAATAGATGCATGTGACGTAGGTCTGGAATCTGATCCTTGTAGCCTTAAGAATATTTAGCCGGTTGATATTTGACCGACCAACTAAATAGGAATATAGGCTTTAGCCGTGCTTAGACCTGCTGTAGTTAAAACTAAGTTTACCGTTACGATGGATTTGGGATCAAAAACCCTCGGTTTGTTAAACATTCCGAGGAATCTTTTAAAAAGGAAATGTTTGATAAAATCCCGAATGAAAAGATGGAGGATTTTGATTCGGGCAAGAATGCTAAGGGATATTGGGATGTGGTAGAGTAGCCGGTTGCTACTTGAGGTAATGAATGGTAGGGTAGCCGATCGTTACCTGAGGTGATGAGTTAAAGTTGGAGTCTTGCTCGAATCAGTTAAGGACCGAACCTAAGTGCCGCTAAATCAGTTCCCCCACCGTACGTCCACATGTCCTTTATGGGAAGGACTTGACTCGGTACCTCGTCTAATGCTGGAGCTCGGAACCGTGGGAAGTTAGGGTGATGTGCTAGGTGGATCCGGGATCCCTAAAGGATCTTCACGGGACTGCGTGGGGGTAAAGCCCTCGATGAGTTCCACGCTGTGGAGGTAAAGCTCTCGGTGGGTCTCACGAGTACGTGAAATTATGGTTTGACACAAAGGTGGAGAGTCTCATTTTTGACATTCGGGATGCAACAAAAGTTGGGTTACCCTCCTAGCGGGTCCGGCTCTAGTGTGAACACGAACGAAAGGTCTCATTGTATTAGCCCCGTCAGTATACTTGCAAAGTACTCACAGGGCGACTTACATCTTGTGGGTAAAGCCGTACAACCTTTGCAGAGTGTTAAAAACTATTCAAATAGCCGCGTCCTCGGTCATGGGCATGAACTGGCATGGCCACACATTGGTTAGACTAAGTTTTGGTTGTGAATGCTGGGAAATGGGATTAAGGACGTGGGCATGATGTGTCCACAGAGTGCAATTTACGCTACGCGGATGGTAGCCAGGAATTGCAGAAGAGGAAGCTAGCTGCACTGCCCGGGGTCGTGCGAGCGGAGCCGAAAAGGGTAGGTGTGATAGGCTGAGCTATCACGCTGAGGAAAAGGAAAAAGAGAGGTAGCGGATTCTACCTCGAACGATGATTGTTGCTACGAACTACTTCTGTTTTCAAAATAGCTTTGAAACCTACTATCGTATTTACGATGAAAACTTACATTTTCGCACAACCAGCAACATAGGGTAGAGCTATTCCTTGATCTATTCCCTGCATGAAATATTGCCGTATATTTCCTCCTGTGGGAATAGCTTGCGAGTACATTCCATGTACTCACCTGGCTTGTTGATTTGGCCAGACGAAGGAGACATCAATTCCGAAGATACGAATATGAACGTAAAAGCTAGGGCGTAACCCCAGTCAGTTGCCTGTCGGGTGTGGCATATTGATGGGTTTCATCATCGCGTGATCTCCGCTGCAAGTTTATAGCCGTTGGGCTACAGGTATCAGACATTCGACCTTCACGGTCTTTGTACTTAAATTCATATGTATGTCGATGATATACAGGTTAACTTGTGTGTACCGGCTACTGATCCAGGGACCGGTACAGTAATCACAAGGGAGTATCCGGCTTAAAAACCGGGTATGCCACAGGCGGCGGGGGCACGGAGGCGGAGGGGGCCGGCGGGAGCTCGGGACGCCGCCGTCGGGAGCTCGGGGAAGGGGATCGAGAGGAGGAGATCGAGGAGGGGGTGGGAGTTTGATTCGGGAGGAATGGGGGAATAGGTTTAGGGTTTGGACTATTGGACCAGATAAATGGTTTTTGGGCCAAAATTTTCACTGACGAGCGGAAATTCATGGCTCGTCATAGGTGACGAATTTCCATTGACGGGCCAAATTTTGTGCCCGTCAGTGATATAGGCTGTCAATGGTGCTATTGTCTCCACTGACGGGCCAAATTTTAGGCTCGTCAGTGGTGACTTTTTCTGCTGAATCTGAACGTTCTGCACTCATCTCCACTGACGGTTCCCCAACGGCCCGTCAGTGGAGATGAGTACTACTGATGGGTATTCCGTATCTGTCAGCGAAGATGGTTCAGCAAAAGTGTTTTATGAGGTAATGTCAGCTTCGATCCTAATGGGGAGTGTAATCTTGTATAAATTTTGCGTAGATTTAAGGTTCTCACTAAGAGAAAATAATGTACAAAGAGATCGATATCATCTCAACTTAGATCCTAGTGGGGAGTCCAACTCTTTCTAAAAAATTGATTTTATTTTGTTCTTTTTCTCTCTCATCCATAAAAAAAAATCATTCTATAGGACAAAGAGTAAGCTCATGTCACATGAGGAGTGCAATAATATAAGATACAATCTATCGGTTGTGTATACATGCATTTTAAAAAAGTGTGAGGAAACTCATGAATGCATAATACCGTATAACATATTCACTCGCACAAAATCATGCAAAAGTATAATTATCTATAAACCACACAAAAATAATAACTTGTGCATATATCAAATCTAAAAAAGGATTAGTTCTTATCATGTAAACCCTTTAGGTTTAAATATGTGTTCTAAAACAACACCAAACTGCCATTGTTGGTCTTAGTCAGGGCGCACTAAATCGATGATAGAATATTTTATTTTTGGAATTTCTGGATTTTTTTAGATCAATATTGTTAGATCTCTTGGCAATCCCTGTCACTTAACGCGAGACGAGAAAAACAGATCCTTCTCTCTCTAAGCCTTATACATGGAAAATAACCGATACTTCTCTCTCTGATCGTTACGCAACATCGAGTACTGAAGTTAGACAAAGTCTTTGTAGATAACGTGGTTGTTACACATACTTTATGGGATAAAATCTGGCTGTTACACAAGAAACCGGGGAATCGACGCTCTAGTTGCGCACGTTTCCGCTAGGGCCGGCCTGGTTAGCGATCCTTTTAAATCTGAGCAGGTACGGCTGACGTAATCAATACTTCTTTTGCTCTAAACTGTTATAACTTGGTTCATCAAATTATCGATTTATATATTTTACTTTTCTCCGGTTAACATGTGAAATTTTGAAGAACCTGTAATCAGTATAACAATCTATTATCTATTACTATTCTATATATGGGAGTTGGTGAAGCGATGTCACAGTTTTATTTTCCATTTTAACCCTCTCCTTCACTAACTATATTTCTAAAAATATCTAACAAAAACAACAAACTAACTAACCTAAATATAATAAATACTTCTAATAACTTGACTTAAACACCTATAAAAACCTCTAACAAAATGAGGTCACCTTCTCCCTGCACTCACCTGAGACGCCTCCTCCGCCTCCTCATCTTCCTGCCCACCGGCAGCGATCCGGGATGGCTGAGAGCCTTAGCCACCGGTTGCAGCCACAAGAGGAAAGGGAGGGGCGGGATGGACAAGGCGGTGCAATTTGATTCATGCAAGCTTCTCTGGCAGCCACAAGAGGAAAGGAAGGGGCGGGATGGACAAGACACTCTGTATTGAACTGATGGTGGCCAACATCGGCAGCTACAAGATCCACAACGCCAAGCTGGTGAGGGACCCTCCACATCTCGAGTCCAAAATTTGGTTTCTTGATTCCGTAGCAGCTGGCGTTGCACGCTTAGTTGTTAGACGGTCTGGATTTTTCTAGTCCATGATTTTTGGCTAATCTTGTTGCAACTCGCTCTGTGTTCGTGTTCTGTCCTCTGATCATACAAACGGCCGGCGCATATATGTTCATTCGTTTATGAATTAGGAGTGTTGTGTCAATCTCTTGTCAGATGATGGATTAATTTACATGTGATCATAAAAAATGCAATTTTTGGGTACTACTAAGACTTACTTTGTTGTATGACAGATTGTGGGCTATGCCATATGCTACTGATATACGCACCTATTCAACATGTTTGATTGAATGCCTCTATGGCTGGAGTAACCAAAGGTTTAAAATCCCCACCTCATAAGCTTGGCTGCCATCTGTATTTTGATGGCATGCACAGGTATTTGTATGTTTTAGGGTGGACCAAGAAGAAGCGGTTCGGTGTTCAGCAGGTCACCATTTTGAACAGGGTTCGACCATACACTTGTTCCGCGAGGTGGACTTGGCTCAGGTGGTGTCATGGTGCTCGAGCGGGGGCAAACAAATCAGCGTGGGAGGCTGTTGTAGCAAGGCACAAGGCGGTTTATCATTAGTGGTGTGGCAGGATAAAATATTTACATAATTATTTTCTATAATAAGATAACCCATCTATACATGACTACCTTTTTTTTGTTATATACACTGCCTCCCTAGCTTATATGAATAAATACTAAGGCCAAACACACATGTTCTTATGGTTGCAATGTGTGGAATTTCAGATATTGCCAACTCAAGAAAAAAAAACCTCCATTGCGATTAGCGCACTACTGCACTATTGTAGAGCGTAAAGATGTTTGGTGCCTTGCAACTTTCTCTAGACCGCCTCTGGTTGGTTTGGTTGTGCAGTTCCGAATTTTCAGAGATGGTAAGTGGTGACTTTGTGCCTCTGTGACTTCTTCGAGAAATACTAGCCTATCTACAAGGTCAAAAAGGAAATGAGGTAGTACACTGGCATTGCAAGCTTTACAAAGCCATTTTGAACTGTTCATTTTTTCTGCGCAATGTAAACTATAGTTTTTATAGTTAGGAATTTTATTCAGTTGCTTCAGATGAGGGTTTGAACATTCTCTCCACCCAGAAAACAGGGTCCCAATCCATCGTGTTTAAATTTCATGTTTGCTTTCTATAAACCTGTAAAAATTGGTAAATGGTCTATTAGTTCGAATTTTAAAACAACAAAAATAGATATGTCGAGATTTTTGATCTCTTCATTTTCTTTAAGCACATACCTTTTTAGCAAACACTAATGGTTACCTTTGCTTTGACACGTAGCAAATTCATTTGAGATAATATTTCCCGCGAAGAAGTGAACACTATATACTAAACAAATACGATCTGAGTTAGCTCTGATTTCTGTTCCAGTCATGTTTTAGTTGGAGATCCAAATTTGCTTTGCCCAAAAAAAATGAAATGATAGATAACAATACTCTGTCCACACACAATAGTAAAACGTGGGAGGAGGTACACATATGCACTCTCCAAATTTTGTCATGTTGTGGACCATTTTGACTTCATCTTTCTTATCTTGTGCTTGGGAGGTGATTTCCACTGAAGTGGGTGAGATTGGTTTTGTAATCGGGGCTAGATATCTACATGACTGCATAGATAAGTACGAAGAAATTTGCCTTTTTTTTTGGATGCCTTCAGAAAATTAGGCATGAAATGCATTTTTCTAATAATTTTCCTTTAAACCAACAAGTATTTTCTTGGTGATGTACAGAGGCTTGTGATGCCAGCAACGATAGTATCCATGTCGGCACGCATGTGCACGGCACCAGCAGCCCTCGGTGTCATAGAAAACTAGAGGATGAGAACATGCAGAAAAAAAATAATAGTCCATCAGGCATGAAACGATATACTTCATACTATTCTGCACCACCTTAAACAGAACATACATCGGTGTAGCACAATTAGTGTCGAGTAGGACAATTGTAATTTTGGACTTATAAGCGAGCAACTTTTGTTCTAGAAAATTTGAGATTAACTACAGAATGTCAAGTAAGCCTTATTATCTATGTTTTACAATTTAAAAAAAAAGATTGATATTAGTAGAGTGGTAAGCTTTTGAGGAAACTCTTTATTACTTTAGGACATTATATCATCATCGTTGGATTTGACATAGATATTATATAGGCTTTAAAATTTATGTCCGTTGTAACATATGGACGCTTTGCTAGTAGATAGATAGATAGATAATACATAAATAGATAGATTAAATAGTCAGTCATTGCCGTGTAATATGTCCTGAGCCACTGGCAAGATCGATCGAGAAAGTTAATATTCAGAAGAACAAAGGAGATCAAGACGATGCATGCAGCTGCTCCAAGCGTTCTCGCTCGTCACAGCAGCCTGCATTGGCATGGGAAAACATGTACAGTAACTTAGTCTCGCGGGTTTGGAGATCGGACTGCATGCGACCATGTTGATTGTGCACACCAACTTGGAGGAAGATAAGGCCATGGATCCCCTTTTCTCTCTCACGTTCCACAAAGACTTTTTCGCTCGCATGTTGGTTACAGTAGATGATATATGCTTACTAAGAGGAGTTTCTGGCTTTCTCCAAGAGTCTATAAATATACCATCGTTTATCTTCTTGGACATACTATTTAGTCATAGGAAACAAAGCTGAGAAACTAGAGAAAGCAAACGAATATCCTTGAAGGTACGCCTGCAACTATCGAACAATGGATGCGAGACATGCCGCTCTGTGTTTCTTCTTAATGCTTGCATTATATGGAAACCCTACCACTCTGGCCGGTTCGTGTTTCTCATATCTCTCTCATTATATTTAGGTTTTTAATTTGGTGAAAACTAATCCACCATAAATTTGCATCAACGTAGTTCTTTTACCTAGCTTGGTGTTGTACATCTTTGCAAAAACTCATGTTGTAGATTTTGTCAGTTTCATGTACATTTTTATGTGATAAAATTTGGTGAGATTAAACTAAGGTGTGGATATATATATGTGTGTTAAATTGTTTTTGCAGAGGAGTGTGGGTATAGAGCTCCTGTGATGCCATTCTGTTTGGGCTTTATGTGCAAAACGGAGTGCTGGATTGAGGGGAAAATGGCGGTCGCTCGCGTCAAAGAACACAAGTGTGTGGGATCAGGGCTAAAGGCCTACTGCTACTGCCTTTTCTGCAAAAAGTAGTTAACCACAAAACACGAATGAAGATGTTCACAAAGGGTAGAAGCCATCACCGAAGAGGAATCAATAATTTTGGTGGTGTCATCTCAACAATTGAAGAGAATAGTTAACTAAGTCGGTCTTTAGAAGCGTCGTCTCTAAAAGTGTCTCTGTTTGCTTCGGTACTATTCTCTTCATTTTAGAATAGATATCATTTTAATCTCTTTTAACTTTTTTCGAAATACTTGTACATCGATACTCCCTCTGATTCATAATATAAGTAGTTTTATGATTCTAGAGCTTTGTCTAAATATAAGTAGTTCTAGGAATCCAATGCACATTTATGTAATGTTTTCCTAATCTACCCCTCATTAATTGCTATGGTCAATGGACTCTTTTCTCATATTTACATATCATGGAGTATTTAATGCATGAGAGACAAGGACAGAAGTGTCATTTGGTACATTAACTAGCTTCTCCTTAATTCTTGTGCCCAAACCTAAAACTACTTAAGCCTCTCCCAATGCACAGGTGCTTAGATGAGGTGCTAAGTGCATGAAAGGACTTAGCAACTAAACTCCCCAATACATAGGTGCTTAGGTTTTTGTAGCTAAGCTTCCTTCATTTAATTATTTAGCAACTAAACTCCCCAATACATAGATGCCACATAGGCGTTTTGCATAGGTTCGCACGCTTAGCATCGTTTCTTCCTGGGGTCACCAAAGTGCTCTCTCTCCTACTTAATTGTTTTACCACGTCAGTTTTTCGCCTATGTGGCATTCTTAGCACCTGTACACCGTAGAGCACTGGGAAGGGCCTTATATTATGAATCAGAGGGAATAACTCTTAATTTAGTTTTAGACTTCATTAATGTCATCAAGAAAAGAGCTAATTACTCATGTGGCAAGGGTATTTATTGTCTTAGAGAAGAAAAAGAATGGATCTAAAAATAATTAAAAACAATAGTGATATTTACTCACACTCTTAATTCTTATGTCCAACTTAAAAAGAGATCTAGTTTAAAATAAAGGGAATAATTAACCAACGTCTAGCTCGATCTCTTTATACAATTATATTGCACGGTCTCTAAATAACCGACAGATTGTTGGACGAACGGAAAGATGCATGATTTGATTTGTGATCCAATTAAAGTACACATGTCATGTTAATTGCCTCGTGAACATATATTACAAGTTACAACAAGTGACTAAACCCGCGAGTCACCTCCAATTCGTGTATTCTAGGGATCAGCTGGGGGAGTGCTTGCAACGTATTAATCTTGATAAATTAAGTTGCTTGAATGTTAACTAGCATTCTGCGTGACTTAAGGAGTTACGAGTGGGCAAGTGTATGTTGGTTTGTGAGTTTGTTGCACTTTGCATGAAGATGGTGATTATTAGTTGGTTAGTCGCCTGTGAGAGTGTGTCATTTAAGGCCATGGACTGATTAGTGAGTTTGTTGCGCTTTGCATGAAGATGATGATTAACTGGTGAACCAAATGCGAGTGTTATTTAAGCCGCTCTTGGGAATAAGAACAAGAGAAAAAAAGAGCAAAATATCGTAATTAACTAACTTGGAAATAAATCAGAAGCGATCCTGCCGTAAATTGAAATTTCGCGCTGAAGGGAAACAAGGATGTGCTGAGCTTCTGCTCCTGTCTCAGGCCGCACATATACATGGACTCCGGACTCCTGGTTGGACATTCAGGGTTTTCATCCATAAGATCATCTATAAGTATATATACATCAAAGAAGGTTTTAGGGAAACTTTTGAAGCTAAAACCCAGGTCTATACATCACAGACAAAGGAGTCTTAGCCACAAGAAACGGGTCTTAGTTATTAATTGGATCTTAGAGGTAAAAGTGTACATTGAGTCCACATATCAGGTAGCACCAAACAGAAAGTGAGATGAGTAGAATTATTTATGTGGATCCCACCAAGAAGAAAGAATTGGATCTACACATTATAGTATTTTTTGATAAGTTAGGTCTCCTCTTATCTGACATATTTAGACCCCTATAGGGGTGTCAGACCCGGATGTGAAAATCCGAACGCTCTATGTATAGCACTATCTAGGGTCAAACTAGTGCATATAGGGAACACAGACAATATGTGAGAACCTTAGTCTTTAGGTTAGACTTAAGTGGCGTGAGGTGGAAGTAAATCAACTCGCGTTGCTGAGTTGACCGAGATTCTACCGAGGAACGTCGAGAGTTAGATTGAGAGGAGGAATTATTGTGTATTCGCATCATTCATGACATTCATTTCAAATATGTCATACACATGTTCATACAATTGAACTTAGAACTTTACTAATTGGAAAATATTATAGATGTCTTAAGTACAACATTATTATAAAATGAATAAAGAAGAAGAAAAGAAAATTATATGATGAAATGTCTACCTATACATCAACACTAGCCCTAATCTTCGGATACGGACATGTAGAAGAACATCGAGAGTCGGAGGAGGAAAGTCTTCGGAAATATAGGCGGCATCCGAGGTCGTCAAGTATGTGCACTCGAGACTGTTGGATTTACGTCGTTGCTGTAGGAGGCAAAGGTTTTCGAAAACGAGGTTTTGAAAAACAGGTGGTCTCACCGGCACAGTTCCGCCGACATCCACAGGTTTTAGCTGCGGGGGCAAATTAGTGCCGAGTGAACCTAAATAGTTTTTAGTTTTAAAAATAGTTTTGTAAAACAATTTTATTTTTAAAAGTGCTCGAGGGCCACGTGACTAAGATCCTCATTGGACAAATCTATATATGTACATGTATATGGAGAAAAGAGGTGAGAGTATTAAAATAATTTTATTTTTATCGTATACTACATTGCCTCCAATGGTTTTCTTTTTAGAAAAGTTTTGTAAGTCAAAAATTTGAAGATAAAGATTATCCATTGAGTGAGTTATCCAGCAGTAAGATATTTTGACCAAATACCTTAGTCTGTAAGGCAAGCTCAAATAATCAGCCCACGTAGCAAAAATGAGCAAGCAAGAGGTGGTCATTTTCACCACCGAAGACAAGGCTATATGAAGGCTCTGTAGAAAACCAGTGCAAGGGCGTCGGCTAGAGCCATTGCCGCAAACAGTAGTAGCACACACTAGCATATTCTGTAGAAGCCAAACCAAGGAAGCATCAAGCTCCAGGAGGCCAAGGTTTCAAGCACACCAAGAATAACAAGGTGCACCTAGGAGGAGAAGGCCATCAGGACTTAAGGAGGAGAAGTATAAGAGTGAAGAAGGAAACCAGCAACTTACCTGATCCAAACCGAAACAAGGTAGGATCACCAAAGATACCATAAACCCTCATATGTACATGCATTATTAGCATGATAATAGAGACCTTCAGATTAGAGTTCATCATTAGGTTTTTCTTAAGGTAGCATGTTTAGTCAATTTGTTCTTATCAGATTTTCTGTTTCCAAACTTTTCTCAAGTTCTTTTCTCGGAAATTATCAACACCACAAACTATCAAGGCATCAATATAGGCAACATGGTAGTGTTCTGTTTTTATCTGTTTTCAAAATAACCATTCAATATAAGTATCTAATCTCATCAGTAATCAGCCAAAAATCAAATAGCAAACTAAGAATCAAGAAGTAGTACTTGTTCCTCAGTTTGATAAACTGATACAGATACCTAAGTAATGGTGAAAATAGAGAGCAACCAAGACCAAACAAGCATCTGTTTTTACTCCTTTCCCAAGTTCTTTTTAGAGAAATCATCATCTCAAATATTAAGGCAACTATAGTGTAGTGTATCTATTCTTATCTAAAGGATACCATTCTCAAACCTTTTTAGATAAAAGCACCATAGCAGCAGTAAAGAAATGAGATCAAGTGTAGTTCTGTTCTTCTCAGCTAATAAACTAAGTTAGATATGTGCTAGTGAGAAGAGCAGAGATCAATCAAGACCATAAGTATTAGCTAGTTTAGATCAAGAATAGATGTCTGTACGTTCTTCAGTTTACTAATCAAGTGTAGTACCTATATCTTAATCGGGTTGCAATGGCAAGTTTATATTAACCAGAACCGAATCAAATGCATAAGCTAGGATCAAGTAGATTACCTGTTCTTATCACCATTAGATGTCACCAATTTTAATTACAAAAGTATCAGTAATATAGTACCCAAGGATTAAATCGTGCTTGACCAAAGAATCATAATATGAGCAAACACTTAACCCAAGGCCGTATGCCATTCAACCAACACATTAGCAGTAGTTCTAATGAAAGATCAATATAGTTCACACATGAATTAAGTTACTGAGGCATCAATTGAATCAAATCAGAAATAAGCAAGTATCACAAACGGATCAACCAAGGCAAGAACCCTAGAACAAATTGGGGAATAGGAGAAGAGATTTGGGGTAGAAACCTACCGATGGAAGAGGCCGACGACACCAAGCATAACGGCGCACCACCAGCGGGAGGCGGGCCGACGGAGCTCCGGTGAAGGAGCTGCAACGCCAATCACAGCCGTCCCGGGCGGCGGCCGAGGTGAGTGACCGGGGTGGCAACGGTGGCAGGACCGAGGAGGCGGCGAGATCCTGAACGAGGACGACAGGGTGTCTGCCCGAGGCGGCGGCGTGCACCTGGAGGCGGAGGAGAGCCGAGAGAGAGAGAGAGAGAGAGCAAGGCAGGGAGAGAGACAGAAGAGGAGCGCGGTGGCGCTACGGTGTTTGGGAAGAAAGGCAACCGGTGGCGCTTGGAATTCTTGTGAGGAAAAGAGCAGCCGGGGCTGTGGGAGAGAGAGAGGCCACAGGGGGCCGGTGGAGAAGCTCCGGGCGAAGCTGGAGACACCGGGGCACATGGGTGAAGAGAAGAGATGAGATAGAGAGTAGGGCTGCGGGTGGCCTAGGGTAGTTAGGTTGGGTAGGAAGCCGAGCGGGCCATTCGGGCCAAACGGGCTGCTTAGACGGAATAAAGGCCGGCCGGGAGAAAAGAAAAAGGAATAAAAATAAAAAGAGACCCTTTTATTTTAAGTGAATTCTTTGATTATAAATTATGGTTATATAGTTATATACCTTCAGAAAGACAAATTAAAAATTCAGAACAATTCCTTAAGATAAAATAAATTCTAAAAAGAAAATTAAGCTTATCTAAAAATTGATAGAACATATTAAGTCTTCACTAAAGAAGGTTAAGCCCTAAGTTAGATTCTTAAGAGCTTTAATTTCTTAAGTCAATGGAAATAGACTTATTAGAAATATTAAATTTTAAGTAAAGTAAAACCAAGATTAAATTAATTAATGTTATCATACGAAAGATTAACATGAGAGTTAAAAATATCTAAAGATTGAATTAATCCCTTAAGAAGTTCTAAATCATTAAAGGAGTGTCCAAAATATCTAAATTTGGATTCATTAATAATAATCTTGATACATGCATCATTTCATGCATACGATGCCATATCATTTGCATTCATCCTTGGAATTTGCGGGATTAGTCCTTATCGGACTATACTGTTTTCTTTCTTCAGAAGCCGGAGTTCAGCAAGTAGACCAGTCAAACTCCATTACCTATCCGTTATCAGGCAAGTCCAGTTTATTGTTCATATCCGTTGAGGATGTTTTATAAATTTTCCTTCTCGTCTATAACATGCACAAAATAAAAATCTATTTTCTAAAGATGAATCAATTGTTGTTTTATTTGATCGCTAGTTTTGGGCGTGATCATGGTGGGTGGTGAAATCCTGGAAAGGTGCTAGGGCACATCGGAAGGTGGATTTTATCACACGGGTTTGTTCATATAAGGTTAAAGCAATAAATGATCGATTGTGCTTAAACGCCGTAGTGATCGCACATACCACATACCTTGTATGGGTGGGGCTGAGCCAAAATACCTTTGCCATAGGTCATACTCCCTCGAGAAAGGAAGACATCAATAGTTGGATCTGGAGTATCAACTGTTAGAAAGGTGGTGTTAGCCGTGGGTTAACCATGATACGTTAATCTGTAGTATCAACGTGAGATCGGTAGTACCTGGCCTATTGTACGGGACTACGACGCGGGGTATGATTGAGCGTGCGATGAAACGGCTCTGTGACCTTATGGTCTGGTTGTGCATGTGACGACATGAACACCACGACTATTGGTTGTTTGTGAGTACAGTTGCGCACCTCTACAGACTGTAAGAAAGTGTGGCTGAGTCACTTCATGTTCCTGGTTGGAACTGCGAACGTGGCAGGAAAGGGATCCATCGGGGATCCTAGCAGCCTGTATGGCATGAAATCATAGTCTCTTAAATTAAAATTTGACTTACCTTACAAAATTACATTGCTTTTAGAAAGCATTGCTGTTCTCAGCAGATAGTGCATCAAACACCTCTTTGCTATTCCTGGACTTGTTGAGTACCTTTTGTACTCATCCCTTTACCCTAATCCTTTGATTAGACTGTGAACCGACGACGGAGACAGAGGTGGTGCACGTCGAGATCGACGAGGAAGTTCTCGAAGAGCAGGCATCGACGAAGGAGGACGAGAGTGTCGACTACTACATCGAGTACTGAGACGAGAATACTACCGAGTAGAAAAGTAGGTCGTGTGAGTTGAGAGTTGTAGTTAAGGCTTTTGCTGTAACCAAGTGATAACGGTTTTAAATTCCCCGTACTTTTGGGGATAAGTTTGTAAGACTTTATGTTATATTTCGAGTTTGTAAATTAAGTTTGTAATATATGGACCGCTGCAATGTTTTTGATGTGCTATTCTGTATGATATATTGTGGATAAAAGATACTTTGTCTACAATATGTCAAAGACCAGCATATTATCCAAGAAGGTAGCATGTGGGTCGCCGCACAATATCATACTAACAAGTAGCATAATAGTTTGAAACACGTAAGCTCGTCTTATGGTAGAGTTTACAAATAACTTCAGTGAAAAAATAGTAAATAAACTCCGATAGATAAACCCATCCATTAGCCTCACATGCATCTGACTGGGACATGCACCCTAGCACTCTCCAAGGTAATCTTCTTTAGGAAAAAGATTAGCTCCTTCCTTTTTATGATTGATTATAGCAACAGTGAGTACATGACGTATTCTACAAGTCATCGAGGAAAAATAACAGAATATTCATAATGCAAGACTTCTAAAGTAAGCTTCCAAGGTTTATAAAAGCATCCCATAAATAAAAAACTTGAGCGGGAGAGGCCTAAAGCTCCTAGTCTGAGATATGGAGCTCTAGTGGCGACCTTGGGAAGTCTACGTCGACCCAAGTCGCTACTCGATCACGTACGAGGCTCCTCTCCTGACATGGGACTAGCCCATACTCGATAAGACGACTGAATCTATTCAAAAAACATGAACGTGTCCCATACTTCCGAGTGTACAACGACTTTTCAGTAAAGCCATCATACATGACCCATTAACATTGTGACATAGTCATTAAGCTATCGACATCCTCTTTCTAGTGTTGTTTCGATAAAGACAATAAATATTCCTCCTGCTATTTGCTTTGATGTAACTCCTGGTTCCTAATTGACACTTTGCAATCAGACTACTGTCCGTCCATCGATTAATAAAGCTTAGATGTTCCTCAAACATTAGGACAGATAAATTTTTTTCGCTGGAGGCGATAGCGTGAATCAAAGAGTATTAGGTAAAATCAAAATAACTCATCTAATTTCACTAAATTACCTTTGATTTTGGGGTTTGGCTTGCACTTTGGAGGTGTCATCTCTGTTTCCTTCCTGTTTTCACCGACGCCGCCGTGCCACGAACTCGTCCGAGGAGTACACCGGCTGGTCTCTGGTTGCTCCTGCTCGTGGTTTTCGCCCAGTTGCCCTGCTTCCGATCAGTGGGAAGATGTACCATCGCTGGGTTGAAGGCTAAATCCTACATTCCTCCTTATTCAACTTACCGCTTCATCGAATTAAAGGCAAAACCCAGGGCCCAGTTAAGAGTTAACCCTTACACCTCTGAAGCTTTGACCCAGGCTTACTTACCTATTCATCTTCCTCCGACGCTCAATACAGTTCTCTAGCTCGACGCTATCAGAGCTCGAGGGGCCATGGCGTCCGACCGAGTGGTCCACCACTAAAGGCCGGGATAGTAGGGATTCACAGGTCGTTTAGATTAGGCCGTCACTGGACTCCGCTTTATGGGGGTGCTCTGTCACTAGTTGTAGTTGTGTTCCGTGAATCATCCAAGTACTCACTCTGTTCAAAAATACTTATGAAGACGGCTGTTTTATTTGTTTACAAATACCTACCTTGGGAGATACTAGTGGTAGCCCGTCTTCGGTCTTGATAGGCGGGCTTTGATCCTTCACAACAAATTGGGTTCTTTTCACAATATTCTTGGGAGACATCACCAAGCCAACCTCCAAACCATCAAGGAGGCAGTCCTCAAAGAGTAATAAGTCAATGACGCCCGCTTAAAGGATGAACCAAATACTTCGACCTCTTGGGCCGGGATACCCCGACCAACGCATAAACTGTTTAGGGGAATCAAGAAAGTTTGAATTTCTCGATGAAATGAAACGCATTCCTAGTTGAGCAATGAGCACTCCACATCATAAAAATTACAAGATATTAACTCCACTTTATAGTAGAGCAACTACACTAGCAATTTCATCTCATCTCCAAACTGCAAGATCAACAAAAGCTAGGAAAATGACCTCCATCTTTATTTAGCTTTACAGCGTGCTTTTCAAACATGCGTTTGTCTGTCACTCGATCTAATAACCACTGTTCAGACTTTTAACTTTTGTATACTCAACAAAAAATTAGTCCCGTAATTGAATTATCATTAATCATCAAAACATGCTTAATTTCATTTAGCAGGACTAGATTTTCAGTTGTTTATATCATATGCTCGGCAAATGCATAAGAATTTCGATTGGTGTGGGCTGCCATCGATGTCACAAGTGATGTGAGGTGACGTGGAGTCATTTGCTTTTGTCATTGTGTAAGCACCTACTTGACATGTTCACTACTATCACAGATGAGAGTTATCCAAGAAGATTTTTAGATAAGATTTACATCTGAGACAGTTTTTGTAGAAAACAATCTAGAATAAGTCAGACATTCGAGAAAGTCCTTACAAATAAAACCATCTAGGATATTGTCTAGGCCTATCCCAGACGGCGAGGAACTAGGCCAGCCCATTAGGCCGAATAACATTTCGCTATAAAAGCAACAAATCCTAACTTCTGCCTCACTCTTCCGCACCCTCGATTCCCAGTGCCGCCTGCACCCCTTGCCTGTCTTCGATTCCTCCGACAGCACGCCCCTCCTCCTCTACGATCCCTTCCACTGGCCTCCCTCTTCCCCTCCACCACCAACAACATCCTCTTCCTCCTCCATACTGCTGGCATTCTCCTCCTCTCCACCACCACTAGCATCCTCCTCCTCCCTCCACAACTGCTGGCCTCGTCTTCTTCCCCTCCGCCATTGTCGGCCTCCTCCTCTCACCACGACCACCACCTCCCTCTTAGATTTCGGTGACCGCTGTGCAGATCCGGTTGTCTCCAAGCAAATGGCGGCCAGGAGGTGTGTTGGCCGGTGGCACAGGGCACTGTGGTGCCGTGTGGGTCAAGAAGCACGGGTGAGGGTGCCTCCAGTGAGGTGCTGCTGGTGGCCGGCTACTGATGAGCGACGGCACGTCGATTGAGGGCACTTTCATAGACGTGCACGGGCAAGGGCACCTCTGGTGAGGTCTCCAATGGCACCGACATGGGAGAAGGAGGGTACGACGACGACGATGAAGATTTCGGCAATGACGCGGGGAGGCGGCAGATTTGGACAGCGAGGATGCGGCGAGCATGGCAGCTTTCTCGATGGCGATGAGTGGGGAGTCGTGGCGCTGGCTCCGGCAGCAGTCACGGCTCTCTAGTGCAAAAGTTTTAAAATGTAAAATACTAATCTCAGATGGTTCTTTGAATCAAAACCGTCTAGGATATGAGCTTCATATTGTTGACAGATAATCCAGATAGTTCAAAAAACTGTCTCGAATGCCAATTTTGAATCGCCTCGAACAGGATCTCAGTGGTACTGCTTGTAAAATGCTTATCACTGGTTAATGGTAAATTTGAGCAAAATTAGCTTCAGGGTTCAAATCAACGGCTTGTTGTTTGTCTTTACAGGTGCGACAGATATCCATGCGAGAATGCATTTTTTAAAGCCAAATTGAGGGCATCTATACCTTATACAAAAACAAATGCCTGGTCACTTTGACGGTTCAGGAATTCCTCATCGTGCTTATCCATAGCCTGTATATAATACAATTTCCTATCAGTCTCTACGATTATATTTATTTTATGATCACTTTTTAAGTCCATAGGTTTCAAATCAAAATAATACTACCTGTCCAGAAATATGTGACGTTTTAGAAAATGTGTATTAATTTTTTTAACTTTTACTATTAATAGGTTGAAAGATATATATAGATTGTGAGGTCAAAATAGTATCATTAGATTTATCATAAAAATTATTTTTAAAATATAATTTTTATAATCTTTTGCTAACATATACATATAAAGTAACAGTCAAATATACATATTGAAGACCATATCGATGTCTAAAATAACAGCTACTTATAAACAGAGAGATGTACATGTTAAGCCTATGTCTGGAGAGTGCATAATCTCCATTAGTTTGCAAGATTCGGTGCATGATTTCTAACCAATCCAGCGGATGGGTTTTGCCTCTGCAGCATTTCCCTTTGCGTTTGCCCAAGGGCGAAGTTTCGGCAATTGTTCTTCCGGTGTCTTCAAGAACCTTAAGCAAAGAGCTCAAGAATAAACTAGTCAGAAACACCAGATCCTCAGAATATATACCGCCGTTTACAGGCAGCAGAACTTTGTTTACAGCATACATCATACATGTGCAGAGAGATGATGCGGGAGAACCATATACTGCGAAAGAGGAAAAATATCCATAAATAAACGAAAGAACAAAGAGGAGGAAGAAAGACTTGGGACACATTCGGTTTCACTTTCCAGCACAGTCCAACTCTCTCAGGTCTCGCAGGAATCAAAGCAGCACTTGGGACACATTCGGTTTCACTTTCCAGCACAGTCCAACTCTCTCAGGTCTCGCAGGAATCAAAGCAGCACGCTAGCTCTCCATATTTTGCGTGTTCGCATCTCACCTTTGCGCAAGGCAAGAATATTACCGCCTTCCGAACCCTTCCCTTCTACACCGCTACGTGCATGGTGCACGCACCTATAAAATGTTCACACGTAACATGTGCAGGACACCACCATCACCAAACCAACATCACTAGGCTCAGAGCTCGGAAAGCACAGCCACCGATCAGCCATGCCGCGGGTGCCGCGGCCTTACCGTCTGCCGATGTACAACCGGCAGAACCCGGCCATCCGGTGCCTCAACTTCCTCTGCGCGGTGCTGCTCACGCTCGTCCTCGTCGCCGGCATCATCCTCTTCGTGCTCTGGCTCAGCCTCCGCCCGCACCGGCCAAAGTTCTCCCTCGTCGACTTCTCCATCCCAAACGTCAACCGCCAGTCCGGCGCGGCCAACCTGCCGGTGAAGTTCACCGTCAACGAGCACAATCCCAACCAGAAGATCGGCATCCACTTCGAGGCCGTCTACGGGTCCGTGTACTACGAAGACGAGCTCATCGCGTCCGGCCAGGTCATGTACCCGTTCTACCAGCTGCCCAAGGGCGACACGCCGGTGCAGGGCGAGCTCACCGCGTCCGGGCCAACGCCGAGCGACCCGGCGTGGCAGCGGTTCGCCGGCGAGGTCGGGTCCGGGAGCGTCGAAATGCGGCTGGTGCTCAACTCGACGGTGAGGTTTCAGGTGAAGCTGTGGGACACCAGGGAGCACCACATGAAGGTGGACTGCGGGTTCAAGCTAAGTGGGGACGGCTCGCTCCTGCAGGAGTCCAAGAACGTGCCGTGCACGCTCTACTTCTAGTCGATCGTCAAGCACCTCCTTTAATTTTCCCTCTGATTTATTTCTCTTTATTCTTGAACATTCGTTAATTTCCCCTATGATTTAATGCTCTTTGTTCTTGAAAATTCATTTGTTAATATGCTTTTAATTTTTGCATCTGGGGTGGTATTGGTGTATTTTTTTTACCTGTTGTTGATATAAACTGTACTGGTGACTACATTTTATGAAACTTCGTGATCGTTGCAATACAAGTGTATGCATATATAGAAGCATGTAATAATTGAGAGAGTATTGAATCGTGGTTACAGGTTTAACTTTAAAGAGAAGTTAATCAATAAAAATTCAATATTCAACGCAACAGCTTGGGCATAGGAAAGCTACCAGTTAGGATACTAGTTCTTTAATCATTCAGGTCACTCAATTAGCCAAACCTGCAGATATCCATGGATCGAAACGGCCAAGACAGCCAAGACCATGGCCTTTACGCTCCTTGTCCCTTTTATTTTAGTGCAAGCAGCTACTTGGACAAATGCCGATGCTTAACCCTCCTTTCAGCACTTCTATATTTTGGGAGATGTATTCCAGTTGAGACTCTTTGCTTCGTAAACAAAACATATCGAATCAATAATCACATGGTTTTGATATAAGAATGACGAAGCGTGAAAGCAGAGGTCAAATATCAATACAGCATCTCCTGATAGAGCACCAATGCTTATGTATCAACATTAGCCAATCATGAAATATTTAATCCATAGCCAAAGCATACAAGCAAATGTTCTTTCTTGAGAACCACATGCTATTGATTCTGTCAGACTACTAACAAATTTACAGCAAAACTGCGGTGGTCATTTTCCACGTGTCCCACACTCACTTTAGGAATGATTGGGGGATTACAAGGCAGCTAAAGGGTAAAACCCTCTACTCACCATGAGCACCAGAGCTGATTCACATCTATTTAGTTTTCCTCTAGTCTCCTCAACACAGATTCAGCAAATATGCGCTGCCTGAAAATTTGAAAAGCTTGTTAGAAATTATGTAAACTTAAAATGGTTAACCTCTATTTTCCATTCTTAAGAGAGGGAGGGGGAGAGATTTGACGCACTTCTCCTCGGTGTGTTTGGGGCTAGGGCGGTTATGTTTCAGATAGCCATCCCATGGAACCTTCTTAAGACCAGCGCGAGCAGCTATCATGTCCCTTACTCTGCACAAAGCATTTCATCAAGTATGAAAAAGATTTTCTGACCCTTGGTTTTCTTATAAGGGAATTTTACACATTTGCCTTTTTTTTCTTATCTTACCCCTACTTTTCTGCGATTTACACATTATGCATATGCCACTCCACACCGTTACCGTCCGGTTAGGGCCGTTTGCAGCATGAAATGACCAAAATACCTTTAGCCGATATGTCAGGATCACTCACTTCCTGCTACTGACGCCTGGGGCCCATATGTCATGTTTCTTCCACCTCCATCCTTCCTCCTATCTGTCCAGATATTTGCTGGAATTAGGCCGTTGCCACCCTGAACAGAGACATGGACCCTCTCAAATCCCTTGTAGCTCCATTCCTCCATATTCCCAATCAGTACACACAGAGAAAGAAGAACCAAAAGCATCCGCGAGATAAAAGATAAATAAACAGAGCTATGTACATGAGTCGTTTCTTGTGCTAGTCGTCACCTCGGGTAAAATTTCTTAGCACCGTTTGTTCCCTTTGCGTCTCTCGTAAGCGTGAGCTCACATACGAATTTACTTTGATTTTCATCTGCTGGTTTGTGAGATTTAGGTCATCTTCCTCATCTCTCGTCCTGGCCTGAATCTCACCGCACAACCCTGAACGGCGCCACCTAGCTACTATCTCTCACTTCCCATCGCTCTCTCGTTCCCCTCCGGGTTGTATGCGCTATTGAGCAGGAGCACCACGGATGAACAGTAGCTGGCCCAGGGCAGACGCGGTGGGAGGTAGGCCTGCACCGAACTGGTAAAGATGTACAAGGTGGCTCCGGCCGCACTCCGGCGAGTGAGGATGAGAAGGGCAGTATTGTCTTTTGGGACATGAGGGGCCGGTCAGAGGGGCTTAACGGGGTTGACCGGGAGATAACTGACGGGAATGGCATATGCATAATATGATATAACAGAAGAGTGGCGTATGTGCAAATCACAAAAAAGTAAGGGCAAGATGCGAGTTAGGCTTCGTTTTAGTGGTAAATGTGTAAAATTCCCTTCTTATAAACTAGGAACAGAATCATAATTTATGTTACCTTTCAGTAAATTCAATTGCTGTCTCTCCTTCCTTGAGATACTGAGGCTCCAAGAACCAAACATCACACACAACGGCCCATGATGTCATAAGCCGACCCAAGTGCATCGTAAAGGATTGCCTGATAAACAATTCAAGTGAAGTAATATGTGAAATTAGAAGGTATATGAGTGTGAACAAAGTAAAGTCATATAGTTGTTGTATTCCTTACTTCTTACTATTCCAGAAGGCATCAACAAATATTTTATTATATTTGATAGCTATTGGACATACAGCACAGCCAAGCTCAAAAGCACCCTGAAAAATACAAACACAGAACAAATCCAACTCATGCTTAGTATGAATATGTGATCACGGTCAACAACAGCAAGTTCTAAATATATGCCAAGCAAAAGATGACTGGTTTCGAGCATCTGCTTTAACCATCTTGTGTATGAGTGACAAGGAAGTCTTTTTTTTTAACTCAGTGACAAGTCTTTATATCTGCTTTGTATCCAGAGAACTCAGATACCATCTAAATATACAGCTAAAAAAGAGATGGTATATTGATACCATATGTATGATCAGGGTAGTTTTGTTTAGAACCCCATAAAGAAAGGAATTCCGAATTCTCTCGTGAATAAACTTTCAATAACGTACCATATTCAAAGTCATTTATATGGCTATTTAAAAAAAGATAGGTTTTACCCCATTACCTTCTTGAACATTACAGTGTACTGATTGTTAACACAAGTTCCTTCTGGGAAAATCAAGAGAGGATTGTTGTCTGGACGTTGAACATGATCACGCAACCTGATAAGAAAAAGTCTCTAAATAAAATGAACTTTTTAATAGATAGAGTTTCAAAGGGAAAAACTTACTTTTTCCCGACTACTTCACGATCCTTGAGATCATTACGGTTAAACCAGATGCAACCCACACTTTCCAATATAGTCTTCTGAATAAATCCTGCAAGAGGGGGCGCAAATAGATAAATCAACATTCTAGCATTGAAAACTATACTAAAACTAGAAGAGAAGTTTCTGAAGAATGAGAGACTGACCAACCCATCCAGGATGCTTTTGCATAATGACAGCAAATGCTGTCATCTGCTCCAGAATAATGAAATCTATCATCGATGTATGGTTTGCAACAAATACCTGTTGTAATTAGAACTTAGAAGATAGTACCAAAGGCATCCATCACATTCAGAATTTTCTAGTAAGATAAAGGAAACAATGATACTTATATATATGAACGACGTGGACCTACAGATGGGTTCTCCATAAATGTTTACGTATACATTGGAAATACAAACCATCTAAAGTGAAAGTTCAAGATAATGACATCGCACAGCCACAAAGTATAATGAGAAGAATGTGATGGAAATGATATCTTGTGGCTTGTGCTAAATTTTCATGCGAAATTTCATGGGAACAAGCCCTAACCTTAATACCCATTATGTTTTACAACTCAAAAGTGTGGGTGGTCACACCTCTCTCTAGTGTTCATGCATGGGCACAATCACTCAAACATGAGTAAATGAGCAAGAAAAAGGGTAACCTGATAAGGTCGTGAGCTTGGGCGTGGTCCATGGTACTTGATCACTCCAGTCCAAGAAGCAACAAAAACACTACACATCATTTCAACAAGCTTTCTCTGCACAAAGTTCAAAACAAATGAATGTAACTCAGAGCCCAAGAAGTTTAAAAAAACCACACTGATGTGAACAGAGTTGGCGAAAAGAGAAAAAATAAATAGGGACTTGAAAAAATGAATACTCCCTCTGTTTCAAAATAGATGGGGTTTTTGACTTTGCACAGTCTCCAGTATGCAACTTTGACCATTACTCTTTGGATGAGTATGCAAGTAAAATATTATAAAAAATTAGAAAAAGTCTGCATCACACCCTGAGGTTTGGTCACTTGACTACATAATCCCCCAAGATTTAAAACTAGGTATCCTACACCCTCAAGTATTGAATACTGTTTAAATAACCCCCTGAGCAGTTTTGTAGACGGTTTTGCCAACATGGCATCTGACGTGGCTCACAAAGTGGTAGATGACTCAGCAGAACAAATAAAAAAGTTATACTCAAATAAGTCCCACATGTCAGACTATACTACTTCCTGCTCTCTTCTCCCTTCCATGCTGCTCTCTCTTGCCCTCTCCATCCGCCATGGACACCAGCCACCTCCTCTCTCTCACTTCCTCCTACCACTCCATCACTTGGATTAGAGCAATGTACGCGATGAGTACGGTTGATTGCGCAGGCTGACAACTTCCACTAGGATGCCAAGATCTCCTAGGAGCAAGATCGTGGATGGCAACCATGAATACGACCTTACTTTGGATAGGAGCTCTAGCTCCGTGTTGCAACCCAAGAACGACTTCATTGTAAAGGAGCTCTACCACAAGTGAAGTCGAGTTGGCAATGGACAGGGCACAGCTCTTGCACACCTCCACAGTGCCGTGCCTCTTCCCAACGCTCAATTTGGGCGTTTGCTTGTCGGTTATTCTGCTGCAAAATTGATGGGATGGATGAGTACATGTTTTCTACGAGAAGCCTTGTCTACAACGAATTAGGGGAAGGCTCATCGGTTTGACCAAATCGCTTCGTCTAGCTCTCGTCGGAGCTGGAGAAGAAGAGGACGGAGCTGACCAAATCAGTGCACGGGAGATGTGGAGAAGGTAGACGAGAGGAAGAGGAGCGTGATTCTTCCTCACAGTCGTGCTTCTATTCTATTCATGACTGGCCGAGGACTACGCGTCCGGCTAATCCCTGTGCTGAGCCTCCTCCTAGCACATACATGCGTTGGACTTTGTTAGCACGAGTCTCAAGGCAAGAAGACCAATAGCTGGGAGGAGGGAAATTCGGAGGAGGAGGTAGTGACATGTGGCCAAGCTCTGGTCAGAAGAGGGAGACTTGAAGGAGGTGGAGCTCGATAGAGTGAGACAACACAACAAGTCAGGGGAGAGAATGAAGGAGAGAAGGGTAAATAAAATTGGTTAAGTTGCTAACATGTGGGACCTCATTAAATTATATAATATATTTTTTGTCTATTTGCTGAGTTGTCGCCACATATTCAAACACGTCAGCGTCATGGTGGCAAAACCACCTCCCAAACCACTTCGGGGTGTTATTAAATGGTTTTCAATAGTTTAGGGGGTCGGTTACCTGGTTTAATGAGGGGGTTAAGTAGTCGTGGCGTCAAAACTTAGGGGGTTATTTAGACTTTTCCTAATAAATTTATATGTGAAATGTTTTTTAATGACAAATCTAATGGTACCATTTGCATCTAACCAACCTAAGTCATTTTAAATTAATGAGTGGTCAAAGCTAAAGAAGTTTGACTGCACACTTTCTAAAAGTACATCTATTTTGAAATGGAGGGAGTAGGTTATAGAAAACTACACAACACCATAAAACTTGTTGAAGGGATACTACATGAAGATATAGGTTCTAGTGAGCTAATGGTAGTAGGGCCAAATAGCTGACCTATATCTAGGCTTATACCCCTCTAGAGAACCCAAAGCCAATAGCAACAAATTATATTGCATAAGAGTAGATGTGAGTGCATAAGCCTAGTTAATTCATAAAGCTTCTAAGGATCATCTAATAAGCTAGCTTACTAGGCTTCTAAGATATAACCATAATAAGCTGACTTACAGTATAAGCATAAGCCAGAACCATACTAATTGCAAGTAGGTGCTTTTCATAGTGCAGATAGTTATTGCCCCAAGGCAAACTCCCTTAAAGATATTGAGAAAAGGATTAACTGATAGAGTGCTAATCATAAACTTAAGCATCTACTACGGAAAAGAAGTGATCTCAATCTCTAAAATTCAGCATCAAGACCCATAATCACCCAAAGCTGGAAAAAAAATACTTTGCGATAGCATGTTATTAGCGCAAGATCATCATCCCAATTGTTCAGATTAGAGGCACACAGAGAGATGCTTGAGGCACAAAGAGAGATGCCCTTATTTTCATATCCACCTACCTAGCAATACATATAATCTGTACAAATACTACGAACAATGGACAAGAATGCTCATTCACTGACACATGCACATGCACACACATGTGAAGCTCGGAGCCTCAGACAGAAAATATAGCTTGTAGGTTCCTATCAGAGGGTGAAATTAACACATAATAATTAATACATAAAAGGTGCAGCACAGTGAACTCCTCAATCCTTGTACTAGAGCACATGACTCCCTTCTGTTGTAGAAGGTTCACATCCTAGTTTTGGGTAGAAGCATTTTATGGCTGCAATATATTTAAAAGAGTCTGAACCAACTGCACCCTAATAAAATGCCTAGTGGCATGATCAAAGACGATGATCGTAAGCTATGTCCTCCATCACAATCTCAAATCTTGAATGAAACTATTAACGGAATCATGCCCCATCTGAAACACAGATAATTGCTGTTCTCAACTGAGACTCCGGTTAAGCTCTGTCTCATAAATGTCATGAGGTAATACAGTAAAATATTCACACATCCCCAATCAGAGATGACATAGATGCATGAAAATAAAATAGCTCACCTCTATTTTACTTCTCAGCTTATTTTGTCCTTTCAATAGGAAATGCACAGGGAAAAAGGCCGCAAAGAATACCATCCATCCTACCCCAAGCGTTAGGGCCCTAATACATAATTGAGTTATCAGATGACAATGATTCGAGGTTTAATAAAAGGTACTAATGAAGGCAGAGAAATTAACTGTTAGTACTACTAACTAATATAGACACAGAAGTATTGAAAAGACTAGTGTTTCTCTGCAAAAAAATATGTAAAATCCAATTAAATTTCCAGTAAATAGCTTGTACTGAAGTATTTTAATATTTGTAAAGAAATGTTGGAGAAGTGACGTTATAGCCTCAAAGGGAACATTAAAAAAAGTTATAGGCATGAAAGGAACAAATGGGACTGCACATGCAAGAAGGCAATGATTAATAGACCAACGGGATTGTGATGGACCGAACAATACTCGTAGCAGGGTTAAAAATGTGAAAAGCCTTCGCACAGTGGTTTACTGCAGATTATATGGATACCCAAATGCACCCTGGAAAGGAAAAGGAAACCCTGAAGCATCTTGTGAATGGGCTATAAATTTTGAAGGAGCTATAGCCTATGAATCCATTTCGTTCTTCTACTGCATTACACTAAATTGAAGTTTTCAAGTTTCCCATGTAGGATTTTAGATTGTCATGGAAAGAACGTATCGTCGCTATGCTGTCCAAAAACTGAAACTGAGTTGCACCCATCCTAAAGTGGGCTGTCAGTAATTCACAAATCAGTACTCCACCCCTCAAAAAAACTCTGTACTTAAAAGGTGTGCTGTCCCTTTTTTTAAGAAAGCATGCAAGCACTTCCCAATCTACTTTGACAACAAATCAACAAGGCAGAACAACAAAGCTGCTTGTATCAAAATCAAAGAGGAAGAATAATACAGACACTTAAATGAAGAATTACCAAAGCTGAATATGAAGTTCAGACCATAAGACTAAAGTACCTCAATGGGAAGAGTATTCCATATCTTATGACTACTCCCAAGCACCATAATGGGAACAAATAAATGTTCCAGTTCCATGGCTCTGGAGAATTTGACTTGAAGCACCGTGTGAATGAATCCTGCAAAAGTGCAAACAAAAGAAATGAAATAACTATACGCCTACAAAGATAAAAAAGAATCATAACGATGCTGTTTAGTCCATACCACAACTAAAGACACATATACACAGTGGTCCATGAGATATGACAAAGATACGGCGTACATTAAATCCTAAAGACAAAGTCATCACGCACACAAATTATGCACACCTCAAACAACAGGTAGTTATGGACATATACATACACAAGAGATGCTCAAGTTTATATCCATGTGGGACGGGAACCAGAGTACATAGACAAATGTTTAATGTTCCATTTTACACCTCAACTAAGGGAGAATTGCCCGCAGAGCTTAGTTGACAATATTGATAAGACTTCGTCTGTTGAGTTAGTTAATCAATGTGACAATAGGAGTTATCATTATTTCTTCAAAAGTTGACTGTATTAAGCAATACAAAATGATCGACAATTGATAGACTCTTGACGGTTCTTCCAACAGTGTGCTTGAACAAGCTCCAAAACAGTTCATTCAATCAAAAAGTAAGTTGAACTTAGCAATACTGATAACTTTTGTAATCTATAATGCACAGTCACGAAATCCAAGGAACCCCCAACCAAGCATCACTGATTCTAGCAGGGAGATGTGTTAGCCCTTTCAATTGGGTGGGTGGGTGGCATAACTTGGTAGCTAATTGCTAAATATGAGACTTGCTCAAACAGAAAGAAGCCTTCATAACAGATCTTCCCAATTGGTGAAAATTAACCTTGCAATTGCCAACTGGTAATCAACTTTGTAAAAGTACAAACCAATATTACACCATGGGTAATAAAAGAAGGAGGTCCCTTTAGCTAAATTTTGTGAATCACAAAGTCCCAAAATCTACTAAAACATTTGAAACCCCTCCTAGATAAACAGAAAAAACAAAAAAAGTCTCTCTAATGACGGAAGGTATTGTTTCCATCAAGTCATCTGGATTATTCGCTATGTATAAGATATAGGCTGCAGGTGGAGACGTGTTAAAATAGAATAGCCATTAGTTGACTAAACAATCCATCAGTTAACCGTCCAGGTCAAGGAGGCCTTAAAAATCGAAGGAAAATATACAGTACATCTAGATAATTGTAATATACTGGCATCCTACACAGTTTCCGAGAACCAAGCACAGTCTAAACCAAAACTACATAAAATTGAATGCATAAATTGCAGTCGTTTCCACCAAATAGAAAAGGTAAAAGAGGCTCATTTTCTCCTTAACTAAGCTAAAACCGTGCAGATCATAAATAAGCCTAGAACTAGAAACATCTAGCGAGCTCTTACCTCTTTCACTAAAACAGCACCAACTCACAGGAAAATGCATGCTTAAGAGGAGGTTAAAAGATCCCATAAACTACTCACATCGACGATGGCGCCCGCCGCCTCGGTGAGCACCGGCGAGATGTCCAGCAGATCGCGTCTGCATAAGCGCAGAAAAGGGCACCAAACGCCTCAAAAATCTCGCTCGAACCGAGAATCAAGCCACACTAGGGCTTACGATATTAAAAAAGCAAAGCAAGACGCGGAGACGGGGTTTAGGGCTGTTACAGGTGGAGGCTCCTGGGGGGTTCCTGGGGGAGAGAGTCCGAGGGGAGGTAATCCTCCAGGTTCGGCGAGTACAGCGACGAAGCCATCTCCCCGCAGCGGTAGACGCCGGCGAGACGACGACGACGGCGGCGAGGAAAACTTCGCGAAATGGGGGCAGAGATGGGAAGCAGGTGAGATGGGCGTAATGAGGCGTGTACGTCCAGCGAATTGATGTGTGGATCAAAGGGGGCGGCTCATAAACAGGTGGGCCCACCCTAACAGGTAAGACACCATCGGCTGACATGTGGGACCGGTTCTAGAATATGGGCCAAAGGACATGTTCTAATGGGCCGGAACATTTGGTCCATGGGCCCGTGTAGTCCAGCTCGGCCCATGCAGGATCGATAAAGCTAGGTGCTGACGTGCTGTACAGTTGGCCCATGCCCTTGCAAAACCTCGCCGCCACTACACCCCTAGCAGCAGCTGCCATGGCGCCGCCTGCCAGCTCCGGCGACCTCAAGGGCCCTAAGAAAGCCAAGAAATCCAACTCCAAGGAGGAGAGGAAGCACAGGAAGGAGCGTCCCACCGCTGATGAAGCGCCAGTCCGCAACGACGACAAGCGCAAGCACAAGGACGGGCAGCAGGAGAGGAAGGAGCCCGGCAAGAAGGCCAAGAAGGAGAGGAAGGCTGAGGTTGAGGCGGTGGTGGCGGGGCCGGAGGAGGCGAAGCGGGGAGACGACAAGATGAGGCGGGCGATGGAGGACGAGCGGTTCGCGGCGGCGCGGACCGACCCGAGGTTCAGGCCGATGCGGCGGAAGGAGGCGAAGGTGGCCCTGGACTCGAGGTTTAGCGGCATGCTGACGGACCCGATGTTCGCTTCGTCGGAGGCGCCGGTGGACAAGCGCGGCAGGCTCCGCAAGAAGGGCGCCAGGGAGAACCCCATGCTGCATTACTATCTCAAACCAAGAGGAGGAGGGAGAAAAAGAGAAGGAAAAGAAGGAGAAAGAGAAGTTGGTTCAAGAAGAGGAGGAAGATGAGGTGGAAGAAGAGGAGGAGCAAGATGAAGAAGAGAGTTCTAGTAGCGATGACGAGGAGGAGGAGGACGAGGACGACGATCAGGTGATGCTTTGCTTCCAAATTTTCATGTTTTACGCTAACTTTCGCTCTATTGCCTTTTGGTACAAAGATTGCAGCCTTTTACCGTGTTGCTCAATCATAATTCATATGTTAATGACTAGTCAATAGGGGGCAATTTCACATCAAGCCTCAGTTTGCTTTACAGTTTATGCTTTCTAATTATTGGGAGAGCATGAGAGCATCTCCCTATGTTAATATGTGAAATATATGGTCTGGTCGGCTATTTCTAAATTTGGGTACCGGGTATTTATCCGTTCTCTCATGTGGATAGCGATGCTGCTTTTCTATCCCAACTTGATAGGTTCTAATTGGGCGTTGCCGTATATGTTAGTGCTTGTTGTGTTATCTTTTCTTGTAGAGCATGTAGTTTGTTGAGCAATGCATGATAAAGGCAGAGATATGTGTGTTTCTCAAGCTGTGCATTTCAATATGTCACTGGAAAAATGATTTTGACCTACAACTTTGATCTTGGACTTTTCAGTAACTTGCTTGCATAGTTAGGGTTATTCCCAGTATCGATTCTTATGTTATGTGTTCTTATTTGTGGCCTGTTCCATATGATCAGTTTGGGATTTTTATTGTTATTGATATTAGCATTACCCACCAAGTGTTGATAACAGCTTCCAGCAAGTTGATAGTGCGCTAGGTGCTTTTTTCTGCTCCTTGCACGTTGTTTGTGCTTCTGACCTTCTGAATTCATCTTTATCTAATGATGCTATCAGCATTTCTTCACACTTGCAATTCCGAAACACTTTGGTAGCTAAGATCCATGCACATAGTGTTGCCTGTATTTCTATGCCCTATTTGGTCATATGGTCCTAAATTATCTTCACAGGACACTGTTTGGTAGATACATTTTTCTTGTCTTAGAGAGAGGCATGATATGTTATTACATTTTTCTTGCGTTATGTCTAATCCTTACTCTTTTTGTGCAGTACTCTGTCGGCAGTGACATTGCTCATTACTTGATGGCCAGGCATGATGATACACCTATGATTGACAAGGAAACTCACAGGCTTGCTGTTGTTAATATGGACTGGGATCATATCAAGGTGTGTGCTAATTCAACAATTATTATATCTTGAGAAGGAATCCTCTTTGAATAAAAAAAATCAGATATGCTCAAAGGCAATTTTGTTGTTCAGTCTGAGGCTGACTTGTATTCCTTTCTGTTTTTGCCTTTGTGAGTTGATTGTAGACTTTTATAAACCTGTAGGGGCTGTTTAAATGGTGAGTTGATCGTAGACTTTTATAAACCTGTAGGGGCTGTTTGGATGGAAATTTTTTGAATAGATTCTGGTAAAAGAGGTTTAGAAATTTTTGTTGTTGTTTTGTTAGGTCAAAATAGCATCTACGGAGTATGTTGTTTGGCTGAAAGATGTTTTTAGTTTATATTCTTCGTTTTTTGTTGAAAACAGGTGAAATTTCTCTCTGAAAAACTGGTTTTTTAGTTTTAGTTTAGAGGCAAATGCACCAAATATTGTTATTGAGGATTAAGAACAAAGTCTGAACTGATGTTAAATTGCTGGGTTTTTGGACTGGATATCACCACATACTGATGCCCATATATAGTTAAAATAAAAGGACTACCATATCTAAACTTGAATCACAAAAAGTATCATCACCTGTGTCTTAGGGGCTAATACTGCCAAGTGCCAACTGAGAGGAGTTTCTTCTAAGCTATTGCAGTAGTGGAACCGAAACCTTCAGGGCATTGGCAAAACTGATGTGCCAACACTTGTAATGCTGTTGTCAATAGAGCTGTGTGCACTAAGCCAATGGTGGAGGCATAAGCCAGATTTAGCAGGAAATATCCATTGGAGAAAACAGATAGCTGATTGGTTTGACCTATTGTGTTTGATTTGGGTGGACCTTGAGTTGGTAACAAGCCATTGAGCCATGAAACTTATATTAACTAAGATAACAACATCAGTCCAAACTTACATCATTACCTAAGGGCCTGTTTGGACAGGGGGATTTGGACTGGAATCCTTGGGATTAAACTAATTCCCAAAAGTTCCCAAAGAAATCCCCCTCTTTCAAACACCCATGTCATGACTATAATTTGCATTTTGATATGTGCATATTTTTTGGTAGAGTATTGAAGCACCTTCTGTGGTGTCATGTTGGTTTCTATCCACAGAAACCCATCAAAATGTTTTGATAGTTAATAGTCTAAATTCAACTTGACAGAATCATGTTTTGCCAAAACTGAAGATCCAAACAGCCATTTAGCTTTTACATTCTTGTTTATTTCGCTCTGAGCAATAGGCTATTTGGGTTCAAGTATATAATTCCTTTGTTTTTGCCTCTTTCAACAGGCGGTGGACCTGTATATGGTGATGACATCTTGCATCCCGAAAGGTGGGCGAGTTCTATCAGTCTCGATCTATCCATCAGAATTTGGACTGAAGTGCTTGGAAATTGAGTCAACTCAAGGCCCATCGGCTCTTGTTGGTGCCGATAGTGATGGTGATGGTGATGGTGGTGGTAGTGGTAGCGAAGACGACGATGACGATGATGAAGACGATGATGGCGAAGACGATAGTGAACATGACTCCGAAACTGAGAACAACAAGCTGCGAACTTATGAGCTAAACAGGCTGAGGTTAGCAACAAAATGGGGAGATCCTTTTGCTGATTATCATCTTGTTTATTTCTCTGTTTACCTCAGACTAATTGGGATGATTGTGAATGAATTTGTCAACTGTAGTCCATAATCTTCATATTGCCAACTACGAAATTAACATGTTCAAATCCAATGTGTGAATGTAACTATTGCGGCTTCTGCCTGACATGTTTCGAATTGTCTGCATATGTCCATATAGCCTTGTCTATCCTTCTTTTTCCATATGAATGTTACTACTTGCCAAGGGTTTCTCATTTTGCTCTCTTATGCTTATGTTAATCTCGCTGCAGGTACTACTATGCAGTTGTGGTGTGTGATTCCAGTGCAACTGCAAACCACCTATATACGACTCTTGATGGCACTGAGTTCTTGAAAACAGCAAATGTGTTTGATTTGCAATTTATTCCTGATTCTATGGAGTTCAAACATCCTGCTCGTGACGTAGCTACAGAGGTATGTTTTATTAGATTGTATCCGCAGCCATTTTTTGTTGGTAGTCATATAGACCTGTTGGCACTTGGCGGCATCAGTATACTCTCTTTTCAAAAGTGGATGAGCATTATGTTTCATTTCTATTGATTTTGATAAGTTATGATCCTAAATTAAGCTCAGCTTTCCTTTCATTTGTGCTAAAAGGAGCCTTTCAGTTCGTAAATTACTTGTTCACTTCATGCAGGCACCTCCGAGTTACAAGGAGCCTGATTTTGAGACTCGTGCTTTGCAACATAGCAGAGTTAAGCTCAGCTGGGATGATGATGAACCAGAACGTAAGAAGGTCTTGAGGCGGAAGTTCAATGATGATCAGGTTGGTTCTGTTATTGTTCAATAAATTAATTTGTTTGCTAATGTTAAAACCCAAAAAAAAATCAGTTGCTTGTGGCTAAAAATGTGAACGGGAGTAGTACAGTGTCTAGGCATTCATCATTGTAGTCAATAATACTTTGTAATTCGTCTCTTATTTGCTTCATATTATTTTTTTCTTTCTGGGAACAGCTGTGAGTTATACACTTTCCGTTCTTATAAGATCACATAATTTAATAATGATGCCATGCATTTTGCTATGTTTATTTTATCATGAAAGTTTCCAGTCTGTTGTGTTGTTTCTCCTTTCATGTTCTTCGAATCTTCGGTTTTACATCTGTGGTGACTTTTTTGTTTTTCTGTTGCAGTTGGATGAGCTTGATATGTATTTAGCAAGTGATGACAGTGCATCGGATGATGATGTAGACAATTATGGTGATGAGTCTCAACCAAATGGTGTAGCGAAAGGAAAGTTAACAAGGAAGGAACGGTTGGCTCTTTTACTACAAGGAGATAAATCTGATGAGGAAGAAAATGATGACCAGGACATGGAGATAACATTCAACACGGAGCTTGAGGACCTCAGCAAACGTATCCTTGAGAGAAAGAGCACTGGGGAGAAGACTGTCTGGGAGAAGCACCAAGAGAAGTTGAAAGAGAAGCGGAAAGCTAGGAAAAGGAGGTCAAAGGATGATGATGACTATAGCAGTGAAGATGGCCCTGATGAAGATGATGATTTCTTCGATGACGAAAATTCTGATGATGAAATTAAGCCAAGCAAGAAACAGAAGGTAAAGGCCAAAGATAAAGGAAAGGGGAAAGGAAAGAACAAGCTTCCAGAGGAACATTTCGAGCCAGAAGCAACTAGAGAAGAGTTGGAGCTCTTGGTTGCTGCTGACCAGGATGCAGCCAACGGTGCAAAGGGTTACAACCTGAAACGCAAGAGTAAAAAGGGCAAGAAGGATAAGAAGGCATCTGTTGAGGACAAACTCCCTGAAATTGATCTTAGCAAAGACGAGAGGTTCTCAGCCATGTTCACATCTCATCTATATGCGTTGGATCCTACTGATCCCCAGTACAAGAGGTACCAGCATCCACAATTTTTCCTTATCCTACTGTATAATACCGCTTGACCTGCATAGTGTTATTCATGCTCACTGTTGAATGATTTTATACAGGAGTGCGGCTTTCATCCGAAAGCAAGCTGGGAAGCAGGGGGCACATTCAGGCAGAATGGATAGAGAACCGCCTGCGGAGGAATCATCTCTGGGAAGTACATTGCCACCTGATGACACATCTACTAAAAACGACAAGCAGAAACATGACGGAGCATCCACGGAGAAACTACAGATGTTGTCTGCTGTCAAGTCTCTCAAAAGGAACCTTACTGCATTCAAAAATGCAAGCACGAGTGACCGATAGATAATAAGAGGTTCGTTTTGCCCTGATACAACTTTCTTTGATGAAATGCCTCTAAAAGAACAGACATTGGATTCGCTTTAGAATAGTTTCAAGGTTTGTTATTTATATGTTGTGGGATTGACATTAAAGGTAAACCACCTGTAAGAATTTTTTTTGAATCTAGTTATTGCACCACAGGAGATTATGTTCCAATAGGATAATCCTATAGGAAGTTGTTTCAAAAGAAAAAAAGGATAATAATCCTATACATCTTACGTCCGATAGGATATCTGCAATCGTACGACCTATTCACCGCACATGCGCATCGAACGTTCCACGATGCCTCAAACGTGAGAATGCTACTCAACACACCATCCGGACGTTAAGCTTCTGCCACGGCCACACAAGTTCACGTCTGTAGCTCTATGTGCTCTCCCGCTCCTGCTCCCTCTATCTTTGTCCTCTCTCGGGGCCGGTGAGGAGAGGCCCTCACGGCGGTGTGCGTGACGGCGAACCAGGGAGGCAGGCTAACTGATGCGGAGCAGAGACTAGATGGCCTTGTGACGAAGCACCCGACTGGCCTCTACCCCGCCGGATCCTGCTTACCATTGCCCATCCTGGGGTAGGCATTAAAAGCACCTGCAACAGGTGGGAAGTGAAGCTAGCCAACCGGTGGGAAGCAAAGCTAGCCCGTTTGGCAATGGTCCTGTTGGATGGTTGCTTGAGCGGTAGTTGTTGGTTGAATATCTGAAATATCTTGATCACTAATACTACAACAGAAAACACAATTACAGCCGGCCGAAAATGGCTTTCTCAGCCGGTTTCCCATCCAGCTGAAGAGAAAGGGCAGAGATAATACAAATTATCTCAACCGGTTATAAAACCGACTGAGATAATATCTCCTCAGCCGGTTAAGCAAAAAGCCCGACTATGATATGATCTTATCTGAGTCGGTTCTCATTGTTAAACCGGCTGGAATGCCAATTTCCTCAGTCGGTTCTCATTGTTAAACCGGCTGGAATGCCAATTTCCTCAGTCGGTTTTGATTTTTGAACCGGCTAGAATGCTGATTAGTAAATTAAAAAAACTCACACGTTCGTAAACAAATGTATCTTATCTTTCGATGACAGTACACAGGTAAGGAAAAAACCATTTTTGAAATGAGAAGATCTGCACTTGTTGCTGACATTTTCAACATTCATGATTACTACAATTTTCTATATGACATTGATAGACATCTCTGGGAAGCAAGAAAGGCAAGTCAAGAAATTTTGCTTGCGGAGGTCAGCAGTGCAACACACATTGATCAATCTGACGACCCGGACTAGAAGATGACAATGAGGTGACGACCCCAACCACTTCTCGAGCGCTACATGCAAGTAACCTCATACATGTCTGAAACAAAAAGAAGAAAACATAAGTTTAGTAACCTCATACATGTCTGAAACTATTTTCTTCACAAGTATCTCTGCAGAATCAAGAACACAAAAGCTGAAGAAAACATAAGTTTAGTAACCTCATACATGTCTGAAACTATTTTCTTCACAAGTATCTCTGCAGAATAAAGAACACAAAAGCAAAGTTAAATCAAGTTCAGAAATGTCGGATATCCAGTGGAAAAGCAAGCAAGTAATGTTCAGGGAGATCAGATGCATCCAATACTCTGCAACAGACATAGACACTCCGACAAATCATGTTAGCACACCAGTGAAAGAAGTTATGCATTAGTAGATAGTATGCATCAAATTTATCCATAGTTCTTCTCGGTAGAGACTAAAAACGCAGAGCCTTAAAGCAACTCATCATGCTCCTCATTTGCTTCCTGCTACCCTTCGCCGCCACCGTCCTCCTCTTCCTATGCCGTCGCCTCCGTGAGGAACCCGGTGGTGGTGCCTCGGATCCAGATCCCCACCTGCTTCGTCGCCGCTACTGCTGCTGTTGCTGCTCCAATGCACGTCGGAGAGGAATGGGCGGATGGGGGGCGGTGGCATGGCCAGCAGAGAGGGGCGGGTGGAGGAGAGGGGCGGGAGCATGGGGGCGGTGGCGTGGCCGACGGGGAGGGTGAGGAGGTCAAGGCCGGCGGAGAGGTCGAGGGTGGTGATGTGGCCAGCGGGGAGGTCAAGGCCGATGGCGTGGCCGCGGAGAGGGGTGGGCGGAGGAGAGGGGCAGGCGGATGGGGGGTGGTGGCGTGGCCGGTGGGGAGGGTGAGGAGGTCAAGGCCGACGAAGAGGTTGAGGGCGGTGGCGCGGCCGGCGGGGAGGTCGAGGCCGATGGCATGGCTGGCGAAGAGGTCGAGGCCGGTGAGGACAGAGAGACGCGGTGAGGGAGATGGGATCTGAGGGGGAGGAGCTCAGGACCGGGACTTGGGGAAGTAGTGGGTGGTGGCAGATAAGGGAGAAGGAGAGATGAGGTCGACACAAAGATGGGCTGGGCTAGGGTTAGGCATTTTTGGCAGGCTAGTCGGTTTTAATTTAAAACCGACTGAGATATTTCAATATCTCAGTCGGTTTAATTTTTTGAATTGACTGGAATATTTTTTTAGTCCTTTTTTTTAACTGGCTGAGATAGGTAATTAGTTTAGTCGATTTATTTTTTTAACCGATTGAGATATTTATAACCGGCTGAGATAGTTTCTAACACATCCCGTTTTATCAAAAACCGGCTGAGATGGGGGGTCCAGAAAAATCGTTTTTGTAGTAGTGTAAAGGTGTTGTATAAATGTTGATTAGGTGCGAATGATATTTTTATGACTTATTCATAGCGAAAGCTGCAACAAATGATGGAGCACACAAGTCGTAGATGCGTACCACGTAAACCAAGCCCATAGCCTAGTATGGTTTCGTCTCCAACCGTAGTGATCTACCCTAGCCGTAGTAACAGCATGAGGAGTTAGGGGTCCCCACATTCTTGGACGGGTTCACGACACCCTTGATAGGCTTAGAAGAGGGTTGAGGGAATGAAGGTGACCCTGGGAAGAGAGGGGTTGGTTGTAGGGTGGTGTAAGATGAGTCGATATCACTACTGACTTAATGTCAGATTAGGCAGTGGTGGCACGATGGTGGGAGAGTGGGGTTGCAGGGCAAGGTGCCCCTGGTGTATAGTGGTGGTTGGTATAGGAGAAAGAAGAGGAAGGAGAGGAAGAAGAAATTGTCTTCACTAAAGTTAGTGGCAATTGTCAGAGTTGGTCAGGTTTAGAAAAAAAGAAGGTTGTAAATGATGTGTACCTATGTACGTATGGCAAGGTGTAGACGATGTATAGGACCTCCAGACAGTCATGGTGCGACATTGAGGCCATGGGGACGATTAACGGCACAACTTTTTTACAGAACCATTTTATACAATTGAAAGTTTATGAAAAATCTAAAAAAGCAGTGCAAGGTTTGTACAATTGAAAGTTTATGAAAAATCTAAAAAAGCAGTGCAAGGTTTATTATAGGTAATCATGTATTTGACCACACAACGTTGCAACTTGTCAACGGCACAGCCTCCTGGCATGAGGCGCCACCATGCGTAGTGTCTTTTAGGCGTTACCTATGGACTTATACAAACATGAGAAATATGAACATCCACTTTTCCATGTTCATGGAATCTACCTTTTAACAAAGAAAGTTCATGAAATCTAAACCAACGCACGGTGAAGTTTACTCTTTAATAAACAAGGAAGAGTCAGACAATATATATAACGAACGGAAACTATATTTTACTTGCCTCCAGCAGTGAGTCCTCTCTCTTGTCCTATAACCCTACGAAAAGGCAAAGCAACAAGAAAACAAAGCAAGCAACCTAATCATGGCGGACGATCCCGCCGTACCGTGGAATTCGGGCCTCACGAGAAGATGATGCTTGACGCGGAATTGTTACAAGTGCTAGCCGCCGGCCGCATTGCCTGCACGGAGGAGATAAGCAGAGAAGACCATGGTGCCGGCGATGGCGACCCGCAATTGCTGCAAACAGACGCCCATGTGGCAAAAAACGTCCATGGCGCGGCACCAGGCGCAGTGGCGCCGCCGCGACCGGGAACGAGCTGCTTTCTAGGCGTGACGAGCAACGGAAACACGTACGGCTTTGCATCTTGTCGCCAGCGGCGGCCACGTCGTGCTCGCGGCGCTCTCAGCGAGAGGGCGAGCTCGTCGCCGCGCGCAACAAGTGCCTCGACAAGTCGCTGCACCGTGCCGCGAAGGCCGGGAACAGCGATGTGGCGGCCGTCGTCCTGCCGAAGATGAAAACCGGCGGAGAGGGGAAGTCTGCACCGCGGGAGAGGAACCAGACGGGAGCCACCTCGTTGTACGAAGCCGTCCGGCACGGTCATCTTGGTGTGGTGGATCTGCTAATGGCGGAGGGTCCCGAGCTGGCCTCAGTAGCAACCCAGGATGGTGTCTCACCGCTGTACCTGGCGGCGATAACTCGCTCGTCAAAGATAGTCCGGTTGCTGCTGCGAGACTAATAGTTGCCAGAAACCGGGTCTTTCGGGTCGAGGAACGGTCGTGGGATGCGGGACGCCACCTCTCCGGGACGAGGTGCAACGAGGCGTATACCTCTTCGGGATGCTAATTAGGGACGTAGGTTATGAACCAAATAATTTTGGGTTGATGAGACTAGTACAATACCGGTGGCTGGACCGCTGTAGTGGGCATCATCCCAAGTTTCCGATGGCATACTCGTGCACGGCGCTGCCAGGCTGCCGGCTACCTTTCCCCAAGAGCGAGCTGTCGTGCCCGTGTGCACCCATGGACTTGCTTTGCTCGACAGCCTGGTAAGTCTCCATGAACTTCCTTTCTCTAATTTGGGGTCGGCACCCATGGTCTGGGTCGTGTTCCGGCCTTCAACTCAGGTCGATCTCAGCTTAATGCCGACCCTTGATTGAGGGGACGCCATGTGGACCCGCGACCCCGGCTTCTATGGCTGCAACCGTCGCAAAACGGAACGAGGTCGCCGGCATCGTTTTCTTGTCTGGAGGGACGGACTGCTTTGCATGTTGCGGCGACTGTGAGCAAAGGTACTCCAGAGATGGGTAATACAGAATTTACCAGCTCGATTCTGCTGTATTTACTTCTATGAGAAGTTCTTTTTTTAATTCAGTTTTCATTATTTTCAAACAATTCATAATCCTAAATTCAGTAAATTTCAACCTGTGCCCCGTCACCTGGTGACAAACTGGCGAATCTGCACGCAGAAATAGCTCAAGCAATACTTACCTGGAAGCCAGAAGTTCCAACTTTGCTAACGGAGTTGATTCGTCAGGGAGAACGCGTCTCGATTTCGCAGCGTTGTATGACAGAGTTGATATTGTTGAGCTATTCCTAGATGGTCATGCTTCCCTCGGGCTTGCTCGCATTTCTGATAACGACGGATCATTTCCTGTGCATAGTGCTGCTATGGCGGGGACACGAAGAATCATTGATGCGCTCATAAGGAATTACCCCAACTATTACGAACTGGTTGATGGCAGAGGAAGAAACCTTCTGCATCGTGCTGTTGAACATGGCAAGGAAACGGTGGTTCGCCACATTTGCCAAGGTGACATGTTCGCGATATTGTTGAACGCGACGGATTCTGATGGAAACACACCGCTCCATCTAGCTGTCAAATATGGATTTCCATGGATTGTCAGTTTACTATTGGCGACCATAAGTGTGGAGATAGCATTACCAATAAGGATGGCCTAACTGCTGGAGATCTTGCTCGCCGTGCAAGAGCACTCAGCCCAAGGTCCAAATTCCTGGTAAATTTATCTCCGCATAACTGTTAGTATTTTTTTTATTTGTTATGCTTAGTTTTAGTTTTTTTTCTTCATTTGTTGTGCTTAGGTTTAGTACTTCTCTTACATTTTTAAGACCCACCATGTCTGCAACGGGGAGGGCTGTTGCCCGGCGCTGAGAGTACATAGGTAACCGTATACGTGGTGAGATGGGTATCAAAGCTGATTCAGCCGTGTCCTTTTCTCCTTCCTATTCTGCCTCCTTCCTCGAACAATAATCTATTGTCCGAGTTGCCAATTCTTGCTGGCTATCGAGAACCGCCTCTTTACGGAATACGCCTCAATAGAAACTTTGTGAGATTCGATACAGTTGAATTGTGAACTTGTGATAATCTGAAGCCAGAGTCCTTTTTATTTTGGAGAAATCAGTAGGAGCACTACCAATTCATTGCAAAGAGTAGAATTGTACCAAGGACATGAGGTGCCAACGCGGCATCCCTCTGCACAATGTCTGAAAAAGCAATATGCGCCACCTCACAGAACGTGAGCCTTATCCAGGAGAAGATATGCCGGTCGTGTTCTCTCTAGATGTTCTAGAGAGTGTATAACATATTGCCACTAGTGGCACGCCGGAGCTCCTTGATGATGGTCGCAATCATGTCATCCCACCAGGCGTCCACAGAGACAAAAGTGGTCAGCGGGAGAGTGGCAAGAAGGCAGTCCAAGAGCACACCAAGGATCAGACCGTGACTGTGAAAGGGCAATCCTTACAAAGGTGAAATGTCATCTCTAGGAGCAAAGACAGAGTTGGTAGACAGAGTTGTATAGCCATCCCCACAAGGCGTGCCTGTCCGTCGTAAGTATTCGATTGCCATGTGAATTTAGTCTATATATACGGTCTATTGGGGGAGGGAGGGGGGTTATACATCCATCTATAAATAAAAATTTTGAGAGGAGAGACTTAGAGCCTCAAGTGTCAAACAAGGAGCTCTATATGTGATCTTGAAAAGTCCACGACGGTCCAAGTTGCTAGTTGAGTCCCGTACGAAGCTCCTCTCCTAATATAGGACTAGACCGTACTCCACGAGACAGCTGAACCTATTCAAAAAACATCGCATATGTCCCATATTGTTGAGTGTACGGCAACCTTCTAATAAGACCATCATATACGGTCCACAAACATCATGACATAACCATCAAACTATCAATACCTTCTCTCTAACATTGTATGGACAACGTTAACTATTTCTATTTCAAAAACCGAGCAGCATTTGTGCAATAACCAATTCAAGCTTGCTGTGTCTATGCTATTCCGTCAACACGTACATAACCATCATGTATCATGGACTTAATCACCAGATTCACTAGTTTGCGTGCTTCGTGAAGCATGATGTATGGGTGTGTCGTGTCCGGATTCACTCATTTGTAGCGTAATATATATATTTGCTCCAAAATATATCATTGGTGGCTGCTAAAACCCTATATCTTCGTAGCAAATTCCAGGTCGTTATTCCGTACTCAAGTCATTTGGATAAGGGATGAGTCATCAAAGACAGGCGTTGCACCAAAAACCTGTCACTGAAGTTCAAAGATTAAGACTAGAATAAAAGAAATCAAGGAAAGAAGCTTTCTAGTACGTGCTACTAGTGTGTGTTATGATGGTTATGTACGCTCCAGCCGAGGCCTGGCCAGTTAATCCTATCACCACAGAACAATAAACAGGCATAAGCGACTCCGGAGTTCGGCCAAAAGTCGTCACGAACTGTGGAAGATCAAAAGGCAAATCCAATAATAATTAACTAACTAATACTGTAAACATTTTCTTCCATAGTGAAGAACTACGGGGCTGAAAAATGGAAATTTGGAGTTAAAAGTCTTAAATCTGTCAGAAATTCAAATTTGTAGACGGAAGTTACATTGGTAGGAAGTATGAGCATTCGTAATAACTACCAGAAAGTACAAAGATCTCATGTCTAGATCAATCTCCTGCGTGTAAAGTATCAGACACATAGATGGTCCCAGGTGTAGCAAGAAACATACAGTAAACTATTTGTGTCACGTGTGTCTATATAATGACACAGAAATAATGTAATAATCGGTAGTCCACGACCGTGCCATCTTTATAACCGAAGTTAACACGGACGCAAAGAAGAAAATACATTTCCTGCATCTGTCAAGCAGCAAACTGTAGGAAAAAATACATGTGGATCACAAGAATAGCATGAACAAATGTTCCTGTGTTAGCCGAAGAAAACACACGGGAAATTCTCTACACGCAACAGTAAGCCAGGATGTCAACGGAGAGTATAATCAGTCAAACCAGTCACGGCATGCCAGGCCAGGCCGCGGCTCGAAGAACGTCATCACATCACAATATTAAACCTAGAGAGGATAAAGCCAGAAGAGTCATTGTGTTGTTTACGAATGATATTAAGATCACGCCGAATTAAGAGTTTATTTCACTTTACACCAGGTATTTGTACATTTATGATAGGTTGCACAAGATTTTAAATTTATGACTACTTTCCACCGGATTTTAAATATATTATTCTGTTGTGCACCAAATTTAGTGTCTAGGAGCAAGCTGACATGGTGATCCAACTGGACAGACTGACGTGGCGAGGATAGCACAACACAGATCGGAAGCGTATTTTGCTAGGACGTCTTTGATGTGGCTGTTCTCCTCATCGCCCACCCCTCCACTGCTGCCGTAGAGTGTCTGCAAGCCAGAGATGACGTTGTAGGGGTGGTCCCGCTTGCACATTCAAGCCCTCGGCATGCTCTCGTTTTAGACAAGGTGCCTCTCGATGAAGCGGCCGTCATTTCTCCAGCACACGAAGGAGTAGTTGCTCGTTTTGATGTCACACATGGCGTCCTTGTCCACCTCGATGGACATGAAGGGGGTGCGCACGTACTATTCCAACACCTACATGCCTAGCATCTCATCGACCTTTCTTGGGTAGTATGCACGTCACGTTTTTTCCCAGTGCCAGTGCCCCCATGTCGGCCAGTAGCTCGGTGGCTGGCACCGCCAGGGCGCTATCACCCCAGGAGATGAGCCTGTCCTCGCATCCACCACACAGGCGTGGCGGCAGCCGGCCACGACCACCTTGAAAGCGACCCCATCTGAGGACGATGTCATCATGCCACAGAGGAAGTGATGGCCGAGGGTGCTAAGGAAGAGATGCGGCCACTCCCAACAGTCAGGTTTGTGGTCGTCGGAGAGGCCGCAAACATTGAGGCCTCTGGTGGAAAGTGTGTGAAGGGAGGAGCCCTGGCCTATAGGGCGGCTGCGGTTGGCGGCAGCTTCCTTAGAGAAGGATCACCAGTGTGCGCACGCCAGAAGGGACCGTGAGGCCGCAAAGGAAGTCCTTGCCAGTAGCGATGGTGTTGTAGGTGACATTAGGGATAGGATATGCGCTCACCATCAGGCTGCGAGGAACAGTGGAGCTTGGAGTTTGCCGCCCTGGAGTATGCATCACCTTGCTATATGACAAGGGTGCAGATGAGGGTTGCTTGAACCGTGGAGAATAGCCACGTAGGATACGCCCTAGTGAAATACGCATCTAATATGTGATGTGCTGTCCTCACCATGTCAGCCTGTCCGGTGGGGCCACCATGTCAGCTCATTTCGAGGCACTAAATCTAGTGCAAAATGGAATTACATGTTTAATATCTGGTGCAAATGGTTATAAATTTAAAATCTGGGTCAACTTATCACAAATGCATAGATAAATGGTGCGAAGTGGAATAAACTTAGGAATTAAAGTCAGGATCATGATTAGCTGATCATTTGTATATAAATTCGATTGGTATTTAGAGTTAAGGTTTATTCATCGGTTGTTGATATTTGATCAGTACACAGACTTAAAACTTAGGTAGCTTTTCTGTGTAGTGTAAAATTATGAGTATTTATTGGTTGTGAGTTATTAATAATTAAGGTATACTAGATTAATGCCAGTTTAAGTTACGACGATCTATCGGATGTAGTCTATTAGTAATAAGGGTCCACCGGATCAATGGCTGGATGAAATTTAGGTACGGTTATGAAAATTTATTGTATGTCGTATGTTTATATAGAGTTATGAAGATCTATTGGCTATTATATGTTTATGTGCGATTACGAAGAATTATTGGTTGTAATATGTTTAGATACAGTTATGATGATCTATCGGCTGTGACCTGTTTAGGTATAGTTTTGAAAATCTTTCGGTTGTGATCTCTTTAGGTACAGTTATAAAGATCTATTGCTTGTGATCTCTTTAGGTACAGTTATGAAGATCTATCGGCTTAGTTTCATTAATAATAAGATGGTCTACCAATTAATGGTTGGATGTTTTACTTTTGTTATGAGAGTTGTTAGCCTCTATCTAGTTATTTTTGTTGTATTGTATTTTTAATATATAATAGAAACAATTATGAAGATCTAAGTCCACTAATAATAAGATGGTTCACCAAATTAGTGACCAGAGGTTTTGCTTTTTCGAGAACTAGCACAGTGGCTCTACGTAATTGCACGGGAAATGTTTTTCATTATCTTTACTTTTTTATCTGTGCACGTGATATTAGATCAGTATAGAAAATAAATGTCCAGATCTATTGGATGTGATCTGTTTAGGTACAATTATGATGATCTATCGATTGTATTATGTTTAGGCACAGTTATGATGATCTGTCAGTTGTGATATATTTAGGAACAATTATAAGGATATATTGGTTGTGATCTGTTTAAGTATAGTTATGAAGGTCTATCGGCTATGATTTGTTTAGGTACAATTATGAAGATCTATCGACTGTGGTCTACTAATAATAAAAGGTCCACCAGATTAATGGTCGAATATTTTGCCTTTTTGTGAGAATTTCTAACATCTCTCTATTTTTTATTGCATTGTACTTTAGTATATAATAGACTAGCAAGTGTACACGTGCAATGCACGTTTTTATGATATATATGGCGTAAAAACATAATCTATATTGCATGATGTCAAAGGAAAGGATGGCAGTGGCGCACGGGCACGGGTAGAGCATGGCGTGGGCGCGGCGGCCACGCGTAGTGCAGATTCGGAAGAGAGGGACGATGGAGGATATAGCAGTGGCAATGGTGAAAATTGTCTATTAACTTTAAGTAAGGGTAATGTAATTATCTATCAATTCTAAGTGAATAGCAATAATGGATAATTATCTTTCAACTTTAAGTGAATGTTATGGTGGATAATTATTTATTAATTAAAATAACGGTTGGATTGGCAAACCATCAAATGAATATTAGTCATTAGATGTATTCGATCCGACGGATCTGAATGACCTGAGTACACTTGGTGGGGTGGATTTAAGAGAGAAAAATAGAGCTTTTGATAGATAGTATAGATAGTACAGCTAGATTTTTAGCGTCTCTATTTTTTTATTCCATAAATAGAATAGAGTAGACGTCTGGTTCAAAACTACTATGAACAGCGAGATCAAACGGCAAAGAGCTAAAGATCAAACACTAGCGCAATATGCCGGCGCGAAGGAGAGCATTCCACCGTCGACATCGTAGAGCAGGTGCAGGTCCATCTGCATCACGTTACCTATGACGGACACGCCCCCTGTCGGGAACACCAGCAAGCACGCCACGCGGCCTCGCTCGTCCACGACATCGAAGTAGCTCCGCCGCGGCACGTCGTACTCCGCGCCGCCCGCGAAACGCAGCACCAGGCCTGGCACGGGCATGGCGTCCACGTCAACGTCAGCCTCGAAGCACAGGTCGAAGTCGAACCGCGCGCCGCTCACTCTCGTCAGGTCGGTCGCCTGTGACTGCGAGAGGAACGCCTGCTTCACCATCGCGTAGCCAACTTCGGCGAGGTACGTGAATGTCGTGCCGGAGTCCAAGATCATCCCGCCCGAGCCGGTGCGCGTGAAGCCGAACGTGCTGGCCGCCACCGGGAGGATTGTCACGCCGACCGTGATGCCGGTGAGGTTGACGTAGTAGTACGGGGCGCGTGGGACCGACGGGTTTTGGACGAGCGGCGTGGACTGGACGGCGTCGCCTGTCACGTCGGCCAGGGAGCCGAACAGTATCGGGCTGGCGCCGGCGTGCGAGTCGGAGCGGAGGCAGTACGAGAACCGGCCGGTGCCGAGCTGCGACACGAGCGACAGCGGGCTGCGCCCGAGCCCAACGATGCCCGACGTGTTGTCCATGTGCCCGCCGTTCGCCGTGCTGCACCCGAAGGCGATGTCGGGGAACGAGGCGTCGGCGTCGCCGAGGGCGAGCGTCTCGGTGGCGAGGTAGCCGGCAGTGAAGCCGACGACGTAGCGATAGTCGTAGACACAGCCAGTGGAGTTGCACGCGCGGAAGGGTCTCGGGAGGGATTGGCACAGCGGACTCGTGCATGGGAGCTTGGAGAAGGTGGAGGAGCCCGCCGGGTCGTACAACGGTGTGGGCTGCGTGAAGCACTCGGTACACGGCGCGCACTGCGTCCAGACGAGGTCGCTGCCGGTGTCAAGGATGGCCGGGAAGGTGAGCGGCGGCGTGCCGATGGACAGGCTCATGTGGTACGCTCCGGCGCCGTTCTCGACCAGTGTCTGGAGGGAGAGGGCCGACGTGGAGTTGGTGGGAGAGCCGCCCGCGGCGTACGAGAGGAAAGCGAGGCGGTGCGTGTCGCGGTGTACCGCGGCGGAGTAGTTGCTGGAGTGTTGGTGCATGCGATTGAGGGAGGCGCGGAAGCCGTGATGGTCGTTTGAGGAAGTTATCGGCGGGAAGACGCCGATGAGTGCAAACATGAGGAGAGCTAGAGCTGTGGACGCCATGTGGCCCCTGTCGTCCTATACTCGTATATCTTTCTCCTTCCCCTTGTTTGTTTGTGTAGTTTGATGGAGCTAAGTTGACTTTATAAACACCAGACGAACAGTTGCATACTTGCATGATTAATTGCGACCTGGTTGTATTCCCACTTGCCGGAATAATATTATGCAGGTTTTTCAAGTTCAAAAAAAATATCATGCAGGTTTTTCGTATATGTCAATTCAACCAATATAATATTTTCAATGAGCATTTATTTCTAAGTCGACACAAATTGTCATTTCTAAGTTGACGATGTTTTAGAATTTGTGTGAAATTTTAGGTATAGAGATGCACAATTAGATATTTACACATTTTTAGACCTAAAGTTGTATAATTTTTTTTGTTTAATTCGGTTGGCTGAGAAATATGATTACTCAAATGGCTGAGAAATTGCAAATTCAATATTTCAAACATAAATGAAAGAAATTGAAAAAGGGGCTAGAATCCTATTAAATTAGGAAAAAGTCTATCTTGATTCTGAACTTTGGTACGAGGTACAAGTTGAACCGAAACTTTTAAAACCGTTCATTTTGACCCTAAGGTGGTTATGAGGGCGGTTTGCTGACATGGCATATGATGCGTACGATTTTACCGTGGTTGATAACATGGATGATTTTAAGTGGAAAACATATCAAAAAATCTAGGAAAATTTAGAAAAATGCAAAACATAATATTTTTGTGTGGAAAGTTCAAAAAAGAACTCCTCCTCTTGAATTTTTTTTAAAAGTTCAGAAAATTTTAAAAATCAAAATTAAAAATTCATAGTTTTCTATTTTAAGAACTTTAGAGTTTTGATTTTTGGACAAATGAAAGGAGGAAAATAAGGATAATTTATCTTGGTTCTAAATAATCTAAAGTTCATCGTCAGAAAATTCTAGAATTTTCTAATCTAGTTTGATATTTTCTAAGCTCATATTCTATTTGTAGGATTAAACCAAATGATTTTTTTGAATTCTTTTGCATCAAGGCGTCCATATTATCACTCAAGTCATGTGCCATATTGGCACAGCTGTCCACGTCATATGCTACATTAACAAATCCACTCTTAAAACCACCTTAGGGTTCATAGTGATCCGGTTTTAAAAGTTCAAGATCCAAGATAACTGGTTTTATAATTTGGGGTCTAACTTGGATCTGGCACCAAATTTAAGGTTTAAAATGGACTTTTTCTATTAAATTATGGAGCAAGACCATGTATAGCCTTCAATTCTTCTCGCCACCTAAAAAATACCTCCAGCAAAGCTAAGATTAACGGCAGACGAGATATTTAATAGGGAGCAAAGATGGGCTCCAGCAAACCGCCTACTAACGTGATCAATATGTCTTGTATTGTTTTCTCATCGTTTTGTAATAAGTGGTCAACATTTGATGACCTGTTATACTCAGTTTCCCTAAGTTTTCCTTGGCATTTTGGTAGATGCTAAGATTAGGTTTGTTTCTTGTTTTCCTATATTTGTAACGCTACTTGGTTTCCTTGATGGAATCGAGAATCAATGCCCTTTTCTCAAAAGAGAAAAACGCCTCCAACTCTAAGAATTCCACTTCTCATCCTCTAACTATCAACCTTCACCTTTCACCGTTAGGCTGGTTTAGCGATGGTTTCACCACGTTGGCAGCGACAGCACTGGTTTCGGTTTACGTTGAAAGAAGAAAACGCGAACGATGTTGACATGGATGCAAGAGGGGCTATCATGCGAGTGAAACATATCCATGGAGATGCCACGTACGCCAACTAAAACCATGGAGATTGTTGTAAGTGAATTGCTAATAAATACTTGAATGTTTTTCACGAGTACTTAGATTTTCATCCATATAATTTTTCCTATTACAAGGTAAAGAGATGAAGGTATATGATCTATTAGATAAAGATCTAAGTGCTTAGAATTTCAGTAATATATAATAAAGAAACACTTATTTTAAGGGAGCTTCTGTTTCTGAGTGGACTAAATATTATTTTTTCTAAGTTGATAATCTTGGATGTTGATTCTTCATCTAACGATTAATTGAATGGTTACACATTTTAAAAATTGTTTGTGTTGGGGGAAGGGTCCCCGCGCTACTCCGGACGGACGGACTTCTCCTTGACAGCGTCGAGATCCCCCTCCCCGAATCAACATGTTTTGCCGGGCGTCGATGGGCTCCGTGGGCATCACCAACAATGTCGATGTGACGCTACGCCCCAGCAGATGCCAAGGCCGACATCTCTTCCCGCGGACGTCAAGGCCGCGCCCCGTCCCAGCGAACGTCGAGGCCGCGCTCCGCCCCGGCACCCAAGACAACACGTCACCGCAGTAGCGGGTATTAGGATATTAAAGTATTAGAGTATTTGAATATTCTGTAAAGATTCCTGTAAAAAGACCAAAATGCCCCTAGGGGTGTGTGGTTGACTGAAGGGCATAATTGTAATCTCCCATATCTCTCCCTCAACCCCTATAAATAGAACCCAGGGGGGAGAGAGAAAGGATCCATTTTTCCCAGATATAAACTGTAATCCCTGAAATCGATACGAGGGTTTTCGCTTTGCCCCAACATGGGAGTTTTCATTTCTCCTCGACGCGAGCATTTCACCTTTCGCCTCAACGGTCGCGGTAACCCATGCCTCACCTCGACGGACACTATACTTGTTCGTACTCCCTCGGTACTCCCGGAGGTCGCCGTAGCCGATCGGGGGTGCCTAAAGTATACTGCCTAGTCCCGTAGCTACGACAGTTGGCGCCGTCTGTGGGACCCGAGCAAGAAGTTGTGTCATCTGAGACGCCGTCGAGAGGAGGCCCGGGGACATCACCGACAATCGTAACATGCGTGTGTGGGTCGTCAATACCACACGTGTGCTCCTTCGCGAAGTAAGAAGGCATGTCTAGAGCATCCCCTCACAGCGGTGTTGAGCAACGTCTCCGTCGCCGTGCCAGGACAACCTTGACTCTGCCGCGGCGTCGAGCACGTTCCACCGCGGCGCAAAGCGCGCCGGTGAGCGACGTCTCCGTCGCCGTGCCTTGACTCCGCCGCGGCGTCGAGCACGCTCCACCGCGGCGCCGTGCCGGGCCGTCTTAGGCGACAGCCGGCTCAACGCCGCTCTCCTAAGGACAAAGAGCCGCGATATGACCCCTCAAAAAACTGGGGCGACGTGCGCTATTGTCTCTTCGTCGCCGTGCCAGGACAACCTTGACTCCGCCGCCGCGTCGAGCACGCTCCACCGTGGCGCGGAGCGCGCCGGTGAGCGACGTCTCCGTCGCCGTGCCTTGACTCCACCGCCGCGTCGAGCGTGCCCCACCGCGGCGCCGAGCGCGCCGGTGAGCGACGTCTCCGTCGCCGTGCCTTGACTCCGCTGTCGCGTCGAGCGCGCCCCACCGCGGCGCAGAGCGCGCCGGGGAGCGACGTCTCCGTCGCCGTGCCTTGACTCCACCGCCGCGTCGAGCGCGCCCCACCGCGGCGCCGAGCGCGCCGGGGAGCGACGTCTCCGTCGCCGTGCCTTGACTCCGCCGTCGCGTCGAGCGCGCCCCACCGCGGCGCCGAGCGCGCCGGGGAGCGACGTCTCCGTCGCCGTGCCTTGACTCCGCCGCCGCGTCGAGTGCGCTCCACCGCGACGCAGAGCGCGCCGGTGAGCGACGTCTCCGTCGCCGTGCCCGGCGTCGAGCACGCTCATCCCCCCGCCACCACGTGAGCAACATCTCCGTCGCCGTGCTGGGACAACCTTATCCTCACCGCCACGTAGTCTTCGCGCCGTTCGGCCTTCGTCAAACCGCCAAACGAGCAATGCTTGTACGACACTCGGGCTAGGGGCTGGCTGCCGTGCTGCCTAACCACGACCTTTTGCCTCGAAGCAACAACCTGCAAACAATGAAAAAGAAGAAATGATTGCGATAAGCAAAACACGGCTGCTCCCATTTTCTGACCATTAACCAACAGGGTTACATGAGGGCTGCAAAAAAAAGTTCTGGCTTCATTACACGTACCAAAAGAAGCTCCCAAACACTTAAAGCGCTAGGGGTTCCGTCCCGGCGGACGTCGAGGCAACGCTCTGTCAAGACAACACGCCCGGCGTGGCGCCTCGAAACCACCAAGTCTGCGGGCCTCGTCGACGCGGTCGCGGCGTCGCGGCGGCACGCCCGACGTGGCTCCAAGAGTCTGCCCGCCCCGAGCTCGGGGGTGTTCGGGGAGGCTAGAGGAGACGGCGCGCCCGGCGTGGCGCCTCGAAACCACCAAGTCTGCGGACCTCGTCGACGCGGTCGCGGCGTCGCGGCGGCACGCCCGACGCGGCTCCAAGAGTCTGCCCGCCCCGAGCTCGGGGGTGTTCGGAGAGGCTAGAGGAGACGGCGCACCCGACGTGGCGCCTCGAAACCACCAAGTCTGCGGACCTCGTCGACGCGGTCGGGGCGTCGCGGCGGCACGCCCGACGCGGCTCCAAGAGTCTGCCCGCCCCGAGCTCGGGGGTGTTCGGGGAGGCTAGAGGAGACGGCGCGCCCGGCGTGGCGCCTCGAAACCACCAAGTCTGCGGACCTCGTCGACACGGTCGCGGCGTCGCGGCGGCACGCCCGACGCGGCTCCAAGAGTCTGTCCGCCCCGAGCTCGGGGGTGTTCGGGGAGGCTAGAGGAGACGGCGCGCCCGGCGTGGCGCCTCGAAACCACCAAGTCTGCGGATCTCGTCGACGCGGTCGCGGTGTCGCGGCGGCACGCCCGACGCGGCTCCAAGAGTCTGCCCGCCCCGAGCTCAGGGGTGTTCGGGGAGGCTAGAGGAGACGGCGCGCCCGGCATGGCGCCTCGAAACCACCAAGTTTGCGGACCTCGTCGACGCGGTCGCGGCGTCGCGGCGGCACGCCCGACGCGGCTCCAAGAGCCTGCCCGCCCCGAGTTCGGGGGTGTTCGGGGAGGCTAGAGGAGACGGCACGCCCGGCGTGGCGCCTCGAAACCACCAAGTCTACGGACCTCGTCGACGCGGTCGCGGCGGCACGCCCGACGCGGCTCCAAGAGTCTGCGCGCCCCGAGTTCGGGGGTGTTCGGGGAAGCTAGAGGAGACGGCGCGCCCCGCGTGGCGCCTCGAAACCACCAAGTCTGCGGACCTCGTCGACGCGGTCGCGGTGGCACGCCCGACGCGGCTCCAAGAGTCTGCCCGCCCCGAGTTCGGGGGTGTTCGGGGAAGCTAGAGGAGACGGCGCGCCCCGCGTGGCGCCTCGAAACCACCAAGTCTGCGGACCTCGTCGACGCGGTCGCGGCGGCACGCCCGACGCGGCTCCAAGAGTCTGCCCGCCCCGAGTTCGGGGGTGTTCGGGGAAGCTAGAAGAGACAGCGCGCCCGGCGTGGCGCCTCGAAATCACCAAGTCTGCGGGCTTCGTCGACGCGGTCGTGGCGTCGCGGCGGCACGCCCGACGCGGCTCCAAGAGTCTGCCCGCCCCGAGTTCGGGGGTGTTCGGGGAGGCTAGAGGAGACGGCGCGCCCGGCGTGGCGCCTCGAAACCGCCAAGTCTGGGACCTCGTTGACGCAGTCGCGGCGTCGCGGTGGCACGCCCGACACGGCTCCAAAAGTCTGCCCGTCCCGAGTTTAGGGGTGTTTGGGGAGGCTAGTGGAGACGACGTGCCCGGCGTGGCGCCTCGAACCTACCGAGTCTGCTCGAAGGGTCGTATCTCTACGCGCTCGAACACGTTGCGGCGTAACGAAAAAGAACATCAGCACTATTTTCGTGCAAGGGATATGAGGCGTCGGTCCAGGCAACCTAATCATGTGGCGATCAACCTAATCATGTGGCGATCAACGTTCGAAATTGCGGTGGCTATCCTCTCTACTTGTTCGTCGCCACGACACAAGCGTGTTCATGCGTGGGACCTGCGATCGTCGTACCTATATTCGACTACGCGCGTGGCAGTTTTACATAACCAAAAATAACAAGTCCACGATACAACCCGCGTTAAGCACCCAGATACATTTCACACATCACATACGTCGCATGCCTCACGGTGCGGCGGAGGAGGAAAGCGTGGCGACGAGCCAAAACGTTACCCTTGGAGTGCGGCACTCGGTGAAAACTTCATAAGGGACGTATAGCCCAGCGTAGGTCTCCGGCAGTTCAGCAGCGACAGCGAACAGGTGGCCGGCATTAGGACCCGCTTCGGGGGAGACGTCAACAGCGACGGCATCTTCAACTGTGGGACTTGCACACCAATCGATCTCAGCAACAACCTACATAGAAGCAACCGAACATGGCTCGAATCAGAAGATTGCTAGACTTCTGCAGTCGAAGCTACGACACTATTAACAACAACCACACTTAACAGGAACAGACAAGAGGTAACTATAGTATGCTAAATAGAGAAAGCACAATTTGTCCTCTTCCATTTTAAGATGACTGCTCTGAAACCATTCTCCCAAATTGTGTGACACTTGGCATACGTGTAATACAATGAGACCTTAATGTACCACTAAAATTTCAGCTCAATCCGACATATTTAACCTCTGTGACCAACTAAATGCCAAGGCAGTGCACCTTTGTGTACACTGCAGCTACCACAAGTACGTCCATTGCGCTACTGCATAAAAGAAACAAGAGCATATATACTCCGTACGTAAGAAAAGCTAGCTAAGGCAAATGATCATTTACTAATCGAGCATTAGGACATGAGCTACTGCAACCATCAACTAGCGACTAGGAAGCAGCCAAACAACTAACACTTAAAATCATGCATCATGCCATCATACATTATAATAATCAATGAGTAGTAACCAATGGCCATCCACTAATCAACTAACATAGCATCACACATGCATTATAGTATTATACTAATCATCAACACATGTCAGTACTTAGTAGTGAGCATTATACTGATCATCAACAGATAGCTAACAGCATTATCCTAATGATCCCTGAGAAAAGCATTAAAGGCACCGAGCAAAGCACTAAATGCACCATGCCACCATCCACTAACACAACACATAGAAAGCAGGCAGCAACGGTAGGAAGAAAACAGAGCAGAGCAGTGGGGGATGTGAGACAGAGTAGAGCGGAGCAGGGGAGCAGCGTCGGGGGCCGGAAGCGGTGGAGCTCCCGGCAGCGGCGGAGCTCCCGGGGCCGGGGGGCGGAGCGGCGACCGACGGGCCGGCGGACCGGCGGCTGGGGCATGGCGAGGGGCGTGGGCGGCAGAACCGAAGCGGGGCCGGCAACGGCCGGCGGTGTGGCGACCGGACGGCCGAGCACGCGACGCGGCGTGCGGGGGAGAGGCGACCGGCGGCATGGGAACCCGGCGGCGCGGGGGAGAGACGTCGGCGGCGGGAGAGAGGCGGCGTAGCACGCGGCGTGCGGGCGGCCGAAGCAGCGGCAGCAAGCGGCGACGGCGGGGAGCGCTGCAGGAGGCGGCGGCGGTGGGGGGTGGGGGCATGGCGTCGGTGGTAGGGGATATATCCCCACCCCCAACCGACTAAGGAAGTGGGCCGTGGCCCATTTAGGTAGGGGGCGGTTTGGCCACAGGAGAAAAAGAAAAGCAAGAAAAAAAGAGAAGGGAAAGGAAAAAAGGAAGAGGGAAAGAAAAGAAAAAGAAAAAAAGAGAAGGGAAAGGAAAAAAGGAAGAGGGAAAGAAAAGAAAAAGAAAAAAAGAGGGGAGGAAAAAGAAAGAAGAGAAGAAAAAAAAGAAGGGAGGAGAAAGCCATCGGTCCGGCCTGCGCGCCAACCCCTCGGAATTGGTGCGCCGGCTCGGACGGGCGTTACTCGACCGCCCAAACCGGCAAGGGGCTACTGTTGGGGGAAGGGTCCCCGCGCTACTCCGGACGGACGGACTTCTCCTTGACAGCGTCGAGATCCCCCTCCCCGAATCAACATGTTTTGCCGGGCGTCGATGGGCTCCGTGGGCATCACCAACAATGTCGATGTGACGCTACGCCCCAGCAGATGCCAAGGCCGACATCTCTTCCCGCGGACGTCAAGGCCGCGCCCCGTCCCAGCGAACGTCGAGGCCGCGCTCCGCCCCGGCACCCAAGACAACACGTCACCGCAGTAGCGGGTATTAGGATATTAAAGTATTAGAGTATTTGAATATTCTGTAAAGATTCCTGTAAAAAGACCAAAATGCCCCTAGGGGTGTGTGGTTGACTGAAGGGCATAATTGTAATCTCCCATATCTCTCCCTCAACCCCTATAAATAGAACCCAGGGGGGAGAGAGAAAGGATCCATTTTTCCCAGATATAAACTGTAATCCCTGAAATCGATACGAGGGTTTTCGCTTTGCCCCAACACGGGAGTTTTCATTTCTCCTCGACGCGAGCATTTCACCTTTCGCCTCAACGGTCGCGGTAACCCATGCCTCACCTCGACGGACACTATACTTGTTCGTACTCCCTCGGTACTCCCGGAGGTCGCCGTAGCCGATCGGGGGTGCCTAAAGTATACTGCCTAGTCCCGTAGCTACGACAGTTTGTAACTATGGATTTAGATATGTGCAACTAGCTGGTTGTACATTTCTATACCTAAAGTTGCACAATAGAATTTGTTTAACTGTAGAATTTGATGACAATTTCTCAAGCGACTTAGAAATAGTAAATATGTTATTTCGATATTTTACTCTCATATGTTTTTCCTTAGCCATATATTTTGACATTTTTGCTATTCAAAACGTAAAAATATCTAGTTCCATACCGTGGTCTAGAAAGTAATTAAACAGATATAGCTATCTGAAAGGGGCTTAAATCTTTCCTAGGTATTTATTCATATTTTTAAATTATTGGATCCATTCAGAACTAGTCAAACACGCATCTCAAAGCTACCCCAAAGGCTAGGATCAGCTCATAAATAATAATATTGTTATGGAATAATAGCCAACGCCATGGTAAAAAATTAGGTGACTGAGATTTATGAAAATTTTTAGACCATTAATAATTAACAAAAGCCTAAGATGTACACGCAGAAGAGTTGCAAAAGAGCGAATAATTTTTTTTCAGTGCCGGATAGGAGATTAGAGATCTAAATTTAGTGATCCATAACCCTTTTTTCGTTGCGAATTTTAGCGAGCCACAACCTGCAAATGCAATATCAACAGAGAAAAGAAACGAGCTCAAATTGCACGTATCGTTACCAATCCTAAAGCTCGCCGCATTTGGCAGGCTCGAATGACAGGACGCCTCTCTCGAGATCGTACAGGACGTGCATGTTCTGCTGCTGCAGGCTGCCGAGCACCGACATCCCCCGCATGCTCACCATCCCGAGGCAGGCTACCCCGGCGCTCCGGTCGTCCACCACGTAGCTCTCCCTCGGCGGCGCCCAGTCCGCGCCGTCGAAGTGGAACACCAGTCGCGGCACGTCCACGAGCTCGGTCTTCCCCTCCGGCGCCGCGAAGCAGAGGCTGAGCCCGAGGTGCGCGCCGCTGGCCAGCGGCAGCGCCACCCGGGCCGCGACCGCGCGGGCCAGCACCACGAACGCGCCCTCCTCCAGCGCGGTGAACGTCGTGCCGGAGTCGATGATGAACCCGCCGCCGCCCATTGGCGTCAGCTGGAACACGGCAGGGTCGATCGGCAGCTGGGTCTCGCCGACGGTGATCCCTTCCAGGGTGAGGTAGTAGTAGGAGCTCCGACGCGCGACGGTCGGGTTTGGTGCGAACGGCGTGGACTTGGCGGTGGTCGAGAGGACCGCCGACGGGCCCAGGAAGAGAGGGCTCGTCGTCTTGTCATCGAAGGGCGTGAAGCAATAGGAGAACCTGGTGACGCCGAGCTGAGACACCAACGACAGTGGCCCCCTCCCCATTCCGACCAGGCCGGACGAGTTGTCCGTGCTGCCGAGGTTCTCCGTGCCGCACCCGAAGGCGATGCCGTGCACGGTGGTGCCCGAGCCGAACGTGAACGTCTCGCTGGCGAGGACGCCGTGGGTAGAGGTGCCGTCACCGTAGGAGAAGTCGTACGCGCAGCCGGGCTCCGGCGCCGAGCAGCGAGACCCCGGGTTACGGAACGCCGAGCACAGCGGGGAGCGGCACGACACGTTGGCGTAGGTCGCGGACCTGGCCGGCGCGTACCGCGGCGTGGGCTGCGGGAAGCACTTCCGGCAGGGCGCGTCGCACTGTGTCCAGATGAGGTCGCTGCCCGTGTCGAGGACGGCGGTGAGCGCGAGCGGCGGCGCGCCTATGGCGAGATCCACGAGGTACGTCGCCGTGCTCGCGTGCACGGCCGCTGTGGCAGCACTGTCGCTACGCAGCGTCGCTGGCGATGACGTGGACGTGGCGAGGAGGCCGTTGACGCGGCGATGGCTCCGGTCGGCGGCGCGGCGGATGCGCTCGATCCCCGTGAAGTCGCCGCGGGTGTCTGCGTGAGTTAGCTCAAGACGGATGCCACGGCTCGATGTGGTGGAAATGGCAAACGATGGCAACACGAGAAGCACCCAGAGGAGAAGAGATCGCTCGAAGGCCATTAGTCTTGAAAACAGAGATGGCGGTATGTATAACTTGTTGAATCTGTTTTTGTTTTGAAGGATATATTTTCGGTTTTTATCATAGCTTGTTCTTCTTTCAGAGTGGCGTATGCATACTTGACGATCTGTTCTGGACGTTGGTTATTATTTAACTATTTTGCATCATTAGATGGTGGCTGCGAAGTGCATCGCACGTCGCTACGACCTTGGTCTCTAGCTCTACTCTACATATATCTTGCTCGTGTTCGCATCTCCGGTAAGAAACTTCCGAGGAAGCTGAGCCCCGAACCCAAACGCCCGCCCTAGGCTCGCCCAAGTATTGGGTTCTTCTTTTCAGCTCGCTAACTTTATTAATTAGCCAAATACAGTATAATGGACCGGACGATGATCAACAGAGATCTCTAACAAAAACGAGAGTTACATCAAAATCCTACAAAATTATCGGCTCTAGCTTCTCTCTTTACATCTTGATGTTCTTTCAAACCTTCAGTGAAAAAACAACAGAAAACCAGACCTACACAAACTAAACTAACTAAAAAGTTTGAAGAGCCCCATAACCCACTCACCCCAATAGATATAAAAACCTAAAAGCGTTGAACGCAACGTGATCGGAAACACACCCGTTATAGGACAAGATGCCGAATTATTGCTTCTTTGCTGTATCGTCACGAAAAAAGATCAAGAGTACAAAAAGACAAAATCAAAGAATCACTGACCAAAACAAACTTGATAACACCGTTGCTGTCACCACCGCCAAATCAAGCCAAAGCGCCAAATGATAGTCTGTCGGATCAAAAAATGTCGATCCGCAGGACCATAACACCATTGGCTCTCTAACGTTAACTGTGATGACCACACCGAAATGAGGTTAGAGCCTGAAGATGTTTATTCCGTGCGACGTTGCTTTTACTGCCACTATGAACACAAACCTAATATAAAAGTTTAATCTACACGTCAAGAAGCATTGATCTGGGTTCTATTGCCTTCCGATTGGATAAGCCACTGAACGCGAGAAAAACCGGTGGAGACACCGACGAAAAAACACGAACGGTGGTCTTCTCTTGCTCTCGGGCGGCTAAGGTCTTTTGCTCTCGCCTGCAGCGTCCGCCCAGGTATTGTGTGGGACAGCATACTCAGTCGGACCCCCAAAAAGAGACTTAGGGTCCGTTTGGTTTGAGGGATGAGGTGGGATGGGGCCATCCCATCCCATTTTTTGAGGGATGAGCGGTGTTTGGTTGGGTGGATGGGGTGGATAGGGATATCCACCCCAGAGGAATATTCCTTGAAGATGTTGGATGGGGAGATTCAACAAATTTTGTTGGATGAGCTGAGCCAACCGATGCAGCCCGAACTCCGCCCCGCTCCTCCCGAGCTCTGCCACCTCCCCGCCGGCCGCTCCCCGCCTCCCCGCCGCCGGCCCGAGCTCCGCCGCTCCGCCGCCCCTCCGCCCCGCTGCTCCCCGCCCTCCCGCTCCCCCCCGCGAGCTCCGCCCCGCTCCTCCCGAGCTCCGCCGCCTCCCTGCCTCCTCGCGGCCGGCCCGAGCTCCGCCGCTCCGCCGCTCCGCCGCCCCTCCGCCCCGCCGCTCCCCGCCCCGCCGCTCCCCCCGCGAGCTCCGTCCCGCTCCTCCCGAGCTCCGCCGCCTCCCCGCCGGCCGCTCCCCGCCTCCCCGCGCCGGCCCGAGCTCCGGCCCGAGCTCCACCCCACGAGCCCCGCCGCTCCGCGCGCAGCCTCGTCGGACCCCGCGCTGCTGCTATGGCTGCCGCGCCATCGTGCTGTAGAGAGAGAGAGAGAGAGAGGATGGAGAGGGATTAGGGAAAGGGAGCTGACGTATGGGGCCCGCATGTCAGTGGTACATCCAGCTCAATCCATCTAGTTTTTAACCAAACAAAAAAATGGATCATCCCATCCCAACAAAATTGGACCGTCTCATCCCATCCCACCTTGCCCTCGAACCAAACGGACCCTTAAAACAGGCGAGCCTGCCTATGTGATCACGTCACATCCGTGCAGGCCCAACGGAATCTGCCCTAGCTTACTGCGTTCGGCCCCACCTGAGGCCTCAGGCAATAAGCATCATCTAAGGTTTAGGTCGGCTAATCAAATGGTTTTCGTCACCTTATATGATCCTTCTCCCACCTGGGCTGGCCCAATAGTGAGGTCGAGTAATCAAATGGATTTGGGAATCTTGTTACCAATCCAAACATAAATCTGGTCGCTTCTTCATGACATGCTTAACATAAAAAATCTCGTACACAAGGAGCAATTCTACCTTGACCGTACCAACTGTTTTCTGACAGTGAGGAGGAAACTATGTTTCATCTTTTCTTTGGATGTGACTTCACTACTTCAGTAGATGCTTTCGGTGGCTTACTGGTATGGAGCGGAATTCAGACCCCTCTCCGATGGAGATGTTTAGGAGGCAAAGCCCCGTCATAATCTGATCTGTTCCAAGGAAGTGCTTATCAATGGCTGCTGGAGTATTTGGATCCCTAGAAACAACTTAATTTCTGACAACTTAGATAGATGCTTTTCGAAAGCACTGGCACATTCGAGCTAATCTATCAATATACAAATAGGACAAACTTTTACTGTTGTAAACCAAAAGAAAATGAAATAAAACTGAAACCGAACCAATGAACATATATTCCTTCGTTTGGGATCACTGTAACTTGTGAACTGAAGTGGAACCCCACGCCACCAAATAAACCTTGTTCAGAAAATGTTCCGCCTGAAAACAAACTCCAATATAATCCCCTGAAATTTTAACATATCGCTCCAAAAAAATATAGAGAGATTTTAACACATCGTAACTCACAACAGCTTTATGAACGATAGAATCATGGATTCAATCATGCAATACATATATTTATACACATCTACTATATACTAAAAATAGGATACACTAAAAAAAATATAGGAATGCTACAAATTCCCACAAAAAAGTAAAATATCCGACCGTTAATTTGGTGGACCTTTTTATTATTAGTAGACCACAATCGATAAATTTTCATAACTATATCTAAATAGATCACAACTGATAGATCTTTATAACTGCACGTAAACATATCACAGTCGATAGATCTTTGTAGCTGCATCTAAACAGATCACAACTGATAGATCTTCATAGTATACCTAAATAGATCACATCCGATAGATCTTTATAACTGTACCTAATTAGACGACTCGATACAACGACTAGCAGGTCGGCTCGTGATTTGAACTTTTATTTCTTGTGCTGATCTAATATCAGGCCGGTCGTGATTTGAACTTTTATTTCCCGTACAGATGTAATATCACGTCGTACAGGTAAAAGAATAAAAATAAAAATGTTTCCCACACAATTATTACTGATCTAATATCACGCTTACAGGAAAAATAATAAAGATAATTAAACAGATCACATCCGATAGATCATCATAACTGTACCTAAATAGATGGTTCAGTACAAGTCGACTTGCAATTTGAACTTTTATTTCCTGTACTGATCTAATATTAGACGTACAGGTAAAATAATAAAGATAGTTAAATAGATTACATCTGATAGATCATCATAATTGTACCTAAATAAACGGCTCAATACAACGACTAGCAGACCGGTTCGCGATTTGAACTTTTATTTCTCGTACTAATCTAATATTACACATACAGGTAAAAAAATAAAGTTAACTAAAAATATTCCCCACATAATTGCGCTGGACACTGTGCTAGGTACACAACAATTGATATCATGTTGCATATATACCATGTTGGAACAATTTATTTTTGTCTAACTTTGAATCCTAGTCCTTTTAGAACATCGGCACCGAGAAACTAAAACGGCCAGAGTTGAAGACCAAAGCAGGTTTACACTAGTAAACTTTTTTGGAAACAAATAAACTTGATCGTGCTTTGTTAAAACATTTAGGAACACCGAATACAACGCGTAGGATGCCGAAACAAAGAGAGCTTAGGCGTTGGGTGCTGCCGCCCTCCGGCCGCATTAAGCTAAATGTGGATGGTGCGTTCCATGAGGAATCAGGGGATGCCGGGACGGGGGTGGTCGCTCGGAGTGAGTCGGGGCAGGTGCTGTTTGCGGCTGCTGAGAGACTGGACCGATGTGCTGACGCAGAAGAAGCTGAACTGCTCGCTTGTCTGAAGGGACTGGTTTTGGCGTCTCAACATGCTGTTCTGCTTGTCATTCTTGAGACAGATTGTCTCTCAGCATGTCATGCCATGAATGAACAGGGCGTATCTCGCTCCCGCCATGGCCAACTCATAAATGAGATCAGAAGCCTAGTGATGTCCATGAAAGAGGTAGAGATCAAACATTGCTTCAGAGATCAAAACAGGGTAGCTCACGAACTGGCTCGTTTGGGAGCCAGGGGAGAGGGTAGTGCTTTTACTCTGGGACATGTCCCCCAGATTATCATGTATCTTGTCGATGACGACAGTTCCCCTATTTGATCAATTGAGGTCTCGCCTCATTCTCGCACAAAAAAAAAGAATACAACGGGTAGTACACATACGCGCAGCACTACACGTACGTACGTACTTAATTGTGCTTTGTTACCTTATCTGGATAGAACATGCGAAGGAAGTAGCTCTGTAGCTTCAAGAAGTGCCAATTTTTCTTGAGGTGGCTAGTAGCGTGCAGCACCATGGTCTCAATAGTGAACCCCGGTCCAAATCCCATCATCACACTCAGCCTTCTCTCCTTCCTCCTCCATTCGCCGCCGTTGCTCGTCTAGCACGAAGATCATCGTCGCGGAAAGCATGTTCCCGTACTCTCGTACAACAGTTCGGCTCGCCGCTAGCTTCCCGGGCTCCAACTGGAGAGCCCCGTCGATGTGGTCCAACATCGTACGGCTGCCCGGGTGCACTGCCCAGAAGAGGTCATTCCATTTGACACTGATGGCAAGTGGATCAAATGCATCCAGCAGACACCGTTCGATGTTGTCTGCCACCAAACTTGGCAGTTTGGTGGAAATGGTCCCATCAATGCCACCGTTCCTGAGCTGCATCGAGAGGACATGTTTGGTTTCTGGTATCACGACCTGCGAGGCAGACACCATCTCAAACAGCGGCTGCTCGACGGGGTACACGCTGTCAGCGCCGACGATGACCACACCCGCGCCATCGCTAAACAGTCCCTGGCTGATAAGGGTGTCGAAGCAGTCCCCTTCGTCCGGGCCGCAGAAAGCTGTAATGGTGAGCTCAACGCAGGCCACGAGGATGCGTGCGCCACGGTTGTTCTCAGCCAGGTCCTTGGCTAGGCGCAACGCGGCGCAGTGGACGGAGCAGCCGGTAAGTTGGAGCATTGTGCTGTAGACATTGGTGCGGAGGCCGAGAAGCGAAGCCAACCGGAGGTCGGCGCTCGGCGCGTGGGCTCCCGAGTTGGTGCTGACGATGAGGTGGGTTATGTCCGTGGCTGGACGGCCCCACTTGGCAATGGCCTTCCCCGCGGCTAATGCGGCGAGCTCTGGAACAGCGGTGGTGACGAGGTCAAGCTGGGCATCGAGGGATGGTGATATGCGGTTGAAAGAGCATCTAGGCCCCAAGTTGGTTTTGATGGTTAATAGCAACTCAAACTGGAATCTAACGTTTACATGAAGTGTAAGCAGGTTTACAGGTTCCAGGAAGAAGAGTCATCGAGGGAATGATGACCATCAAAAAGGTACAAGGGGTGAGTTCCAGGACTAAGGAATGGCGGTGCTAGACAGCTGTGCCACAGCTGTGAAAAAGCCGGTGCTGTGCAAGGAGTTGCAAGCAAGGTGATGGTGGCTTGGTGCGTCAAGAACCGTGACTACAGTTGGTGGGCAGGTAAAGCCTAGATTTGCTAGTTTCTTTAAGTCCATAGGAAAAACCCGTACTATCAAGAGGGATGCAATCACTATCAGTTGTCTAAAAAAATTTTGCTCAATGCTCAGAGGGTCAGTGTGTAAGCGGTAGAAAACCCCAGGGGCTAGAGTCACCGGTGTGACACAGTGTGTCACAGGTGGTCTAGTGCTCTAAGACTCAGATACTTCTCTGGACCAGGGGAGAGCTTATAAATGCTAAGGGAACTGCACTACGATAGCTGGTCTGGTGAATCAGAGGGCTGTCGGAGGTTCTCTCCTTATAGGTTTCAGAGAGTGTTGTATACTGAGGGCATGTCATGTGCCAAGATCGGGCTGAGTTGCTAGGCTGCGTCAGTTAAGGGTTCACCTGTGTGTGCCGCCGGTGACACAGGTGTCGGTCTGCCCGAGCCGTTATAGTTGGGCGGAGTGGTTGGCTGTGTCACCGGTGGCTGACACCGGTGGCTCACTAATCCTACGTGGCAACAGTATAACGGTCGGGTGCCTGTGAACCATATATATAGGGGACCAGGGGAGGACTTCGTCCTCAACCTTGCAAAAACCTGTGAATCATATGCGACTGTTGCAAAGCCTCCAACCACCGAACAAAAGCCAAAAGTCTAAGTGATAGTTCGGGTGAGTGTGTGAGCTTTGAGCAAAGAGCAAAGGTTCCTCCAAGAGATTGCTGCTGATTCATCTGTTACTCTTGGAGTGTCTGCTTCTAGACGGGTGTAGGAGTTGCTGGTACCACCCAATCTTGTGTGGGCTGGACCAGTAAGTTTATAAAGGTGATTGAAGTCTACCTGCTGCTAGCAAAAGGACTTCCACAAGCAAGGGAAGAGGCCTGAGATCAGGTACTCGGAGAACAAGCACGATTTAGTGCTGGCGAGCTCTTAGGAGTAGCCTCTCCAATGGAGACGTACCACTCTGCAAAGAGTTGGGAACTTCGGTGAAAAACACCCTGTCTCTCTGAGTGCTTACTTACATTGCTTCTGTTTACCTGTTAATTGCTTGCTTGTGTGATCTTAGTCTTAATTTGTTCATCTGTTAAAGATCACCTTTACACCTGTGTTACTCTAGCTGTGTCTCAGTTGCTATATATCTTATCTCTCACCTAAGTCAGTTACCTGTTACACAGGCAGATAGATTGCTACTTATTTGCTAAGTCTTAGACCACCTGTGTTAGGAACCTGTGTGACAGCTGCATGCTATTTAACACCTTATATCATACCTGTGTCACTCACCTGTCACACAGCTAGCTGATCCTAACTTCTGTCTAAGGCATAACTTAATCAATCAAGTTAAAAGAAGTAATTTTTATTAGCCTCCTATTCACCCCCCTCTAGTCGGCACCTTCGGTCCTTTCAGCGGTGAATGTCACGACCTTGATTTTCGAGGCCGCAAAATATGCCCGCAATTGTCTAGGAGTTTCTCAATTACGGACGTAGAGCAGTTACATAACCAACACAACGATTGAATAAACAAACTTTATTACAAAACTGGGAAATTATGCTTAACAGCAGTTAAGTTTACAAGAACTGGGACATCTGAGCCCAAAGTTTATATTACAAACAAAATGGACCTATCCCACAGGCGCCTTGAGTGCGTATAAGACTTAAAACTCATATTCGTCTCCGTCGAAGATTTTCTCGTCAAATGATTCATCTTCCTTAACCTGTGCATCTGAGAGTGTTAGTGCAGTAATGAGTACGCGACGTACTCAGCAAGTCACGTTGGGAATTTATGCTACTAGCTACATGCTTTTGGATTTCAAGAAGAGGTGTTCGGCTTAATGTCTGGTGGATGCATAACCCTAATCTCCGTCTTAGCAATTAAAATCTCATCATTAAAAGATTTTAACTACAAATCATTGTTTTTAGCAACCCTGTCGGGTCAACGTCAAATTCAACTAAACATCATCAATCTCTACTTGTGCCTTGTATCGAGAATCACCTCTAAACATAGCTTCATTAACCGAAAGCACGGCGTATTCGAATACCTTTTGTTTTAACTCTGCAGGCGGCTCAGCTTTACCCATATGATACCCGTACCTCTTGGTGTCACTACAGTCATACACACGCCCTTCGGTGTGTCGACAGAGGTAGGTTAACAAGGCTTTTTATCTGCTCTATCTTTTGAAGTTTCTACCCAGGAACTCTACGTCACTCGCTCTCTCGGGAGCTGACGGGCTAGTGTCAACTTCGCGATCCGGGGGTCGGTGAGTTCCAGTTGTGATTTCCCAGTAAATGGCCTATCACCTCATTCGCTTCTGCGGGCCTTCCAGAGAAGTGGAATGGCAAACTAGTCTGTAGTCGTTCAGCAGGTAGAGCATATTTACTAGGCCAGGCTCGACGAGTCGAATATGTGGATGAGCGGTTCTATGTTCATTACTAAGCACAAGGGTTTTAATCTTAATTGCCCCGAGTAAGGCAATCCACCTGATTACCCTTACTCTACGGAAGGGGTATGGCTGCACAATTAATACATGAAGGGCCCCATCTTCTCTGTCCCTAACCGTTGGCAATTTCTCTTTAAAAACACGTACACCGAGTTTTGAGTTAAGGTTACCGATATCCCTGAATATTATCTAGCCTAGTCACTAATGTCGGTGAAAGACGTTGATATGACTTATTTTCATTCTAAGGTTATCAAGGTGAATATGGCCTACAAAAATTAAGAGGGTTGTGGGGGTGGTAGATACTAACTACACATTCATGTCATTCAAAGATAGCTCTTATGAACTTAGCATGCGAAAAATAGTAACTAACTAGTAATACAATAAATAGCATGTCATGTAGGTTTAACATAAACAAGAAGTGTGACTTGTCTACCGCACCGAGGTCAGTTGTGTCGAAGTCTTCGGAAAATCCTTCGCCTTCAGGATCCTTGCCCAACGTCGGATCGTCACTATCGTTCTCTAATTGCAAAAAGATCCAAACACACAAACACATATAAGTCCGGGCTCGATGAATACGAGCTGGGAGAAAAATGTAAATTAATTTTTAAATAATACTAAAATAGGTTGTGGGGTGGAAGGTCGGAACCGGTGGGTTGAATGGATGGAGGGAGGGTATATGACACGGGTTTGGGTTTCGGGGAAAAGTCGGGATATAAGTGGATTAATAGGGTTTTGTGAGTGCCGGGTGTTAAAGTGGAAATTTGGAGGAATGGAGTGGAAAACTGGAACCGCGTCGTCGAGATGATCGAAACGGTATATAATAGGGTTTTTAGGGTTTTTGGGCCCGACGGGTCGGGCTCGGCCCGTAAAATAAGATTGGGCCCATTAGGGCCATCGGGTTGGGCTGAAAATGGGTTTGGGTTGAGCTAGATTTGGGTTGAACATGGGCTTGGGTTTGGGTTTTGGGCTTTGGGCTCAACAGAAAAGAAAATAAAAATAAAATAAAATCTTAAACTAATTGGGCTCAATCTGCCTTGTTATTGGGCTGATATTGGGCTCAACCTGTTAAGGAAATAAAAATAAAAAAAATAAAAAGAAAAATAAAAGAGATGGGCCGGCCGGTGACGCCTAGAACCGGCCCGAGAAGAAGTTGGGCTGGCCCATCGGCGGAGGGAGGTGGCATCCCAGGATGGGCTCGGCACTGGCCCACGAGGGAGCTAGGCTGGCCTGCTCGGGGAAGTGGCCGGTGGCCCGGTTGGAGAGAGGGGAAAACAAGGGAGGAGGGGCGGAGGAGATGGCCGCCAGCGACGGGGATGAAATCCATCGCCGGTGAGGCTCGGTGGTTCAATTGGCCGCTCGGGATTGGACTATAGAGGGAGGCAAACCCATTTTTGGGGAAAAGGGAGGGAGCTTGCTATGGAATTGGATGTGGTGACGATGAGGTAGGCTTGGCTTACCTTGCCGGAGGTGGAGAGGGAGGTGACAAGCTCGTCGGAGCTCGGAGGAGAGAAGGAAAACACGGGGTTACTCAGAGGGAGAGTAGGGGATTCGGGCGCGTGAGAGAGAGAGTTGCGGGAGGGAGGAAAGGGAGTTCGGGAGCTCGGGAGCTCGGCTTATATAGCCGGCGGGCCGAGCGGGATGGAGATGGCGACATGGAGGGATTAAGCGGCGGGGCGGGAAAGGGAAAAGAAGAGGAGGACGCGTGGAAAGGGCGGCCTCGGGGGCGGAGTTGTTGCAGAGGAGCAGGCTCGCTGTCACCGGGGACGGGCGGTGGCACGGGCGGTGGCATCGGCACGGGCGGCGCAATGGGAGGAGGAAGATGACGGTGGTGGGCTGCGTGGGCCGAGGATTGGAGATGGGTCGGGCTGAGGAAGGGAGATTCGGCCCAGAGAGAATTTTGGTTTTCAAAATTTGAGAAATTTCGGGATTGTTACAGTGGAGGAATTTGGGATGGGCGTTGATCAGTTCCTCCGTGTGGTGAAAGAAGCAGTTTTCCATCCCCATCAGCCGGCCTGATTCGATCGGAAGGAAACACCCGACAATATAGTTAATCAAGTTAGATCATAATGCATCTTGGGAATGAAGGGCAATATGATTTACATATAGTTTTGAATGTGCTCTTGAGGTCAGTGAGGTGCTCGCTCTTGGTGACACGGAAGTAGTAATCGGCGTACTCGTCCTGGGGCACGCAGTTTGCCGGGTTCGCCGTGCCGATGGCGAGCACGGCCGCAGGCCCGTCCGCACGCTGGGAACGCCGGATGTCGCGGACGTTGGCCAGGGTGCTCGGCATGGTCTTTGAGCAGGTGCCCTATTGTATATATATCGGGAAAGGACATTAGAGATACGAGTGTGGGAGAAGCATATCATGGCTATGTATGTATGCACTAAAGGCTTTGGGGCAATCATACTGCACTGAAATAATTGTCACGTAAAATACGGAAAATTCTGAATGTACTTCATGACTTACTCTACCTGTGTATATAATTTCATACTCAAATTTATTATTCGTTTAGACTTTAGAGTAATGCAAAAGAGAAACTTCTGACAGGTTTTTATTACAAACAGCTATAAACACTTTAGAACTTCACATGGTGAAATTAAAGTATTATTTGTGCGATTACCGTATAGGCACATCTAAGGAGACAGAAATAAATACTACTACCGCAGTTATTTTCTAGATGACATTTGATAATGTGTGAATTAACCTATGAAAACTTTGATCACTGAAATAAAAAAATTATCGGTGTGCAAATGTAGTATTACTTTTATCATTAAAATTCTTCGATATCATTATATCTAAATAATTTGTACAGATAAATTAAAAAGGTAAGGGGTTAAATCTACAATACATTTCTTCATTTGTAGATTGACTCCCGTAGTAATATCCAGTGTTCTAAAAGATGGTTGTCTTTGAAGCAACGATACAGGTTTTCGAGGTGAAAATCCTCAATTTATCTTTCGTTGGATGAATCAGGCAACGATGGTGCATAAGTGTTGTCCCTTTCACAAAGGCATTATTGTGTTGGAGAATTGTTCTTTATCTGTTATAATGCCGCTTAAATGGTTGTACTAGTTGTAAGAGTAGCATGTTATCATACTGGTGAAGGTGACCTTTTCCGTTAATGCTAGCCATAGAGTGACATTTGTTGCCATTTTGAATGTTAAATTCGGCATGAATGCTTTATACGTCGCCTAAATAAAATTTAGCTATGTACATTGCATAATACAGAAATCGGGAGGACAACTGTCGACGATTGGTAAACCGCCGATCTTATGGTAGTCGTGAGACAGAGATACTTGTTGTTGGGTAGGGACCCCTAGGGCACAAGGCCAAGAGATCTGACGACAAGGAAACGTCCTTTTTATACAGGTTCGGGCCTCCCTCAGGATAACAACCCTACGTCATGTTCGTATATATTGATCAAAGAGTGTCTTACAAAGGATATGTATGTTAGTGGCTATCTTAGACCTAATCGGAGACTACTTCGACTAGTTCCGCGGGGCTCGACTCCTTCGAGGCGGCAGATCTTCTCGTGGGAATCGTAAGGGGTTCTGGATGGCCTCAGGCTTTAGGCTTCTAAGACTTGTCGACCTTGTGAATCTAAAGAGACTTGTCTATCTTCTTAGACTTGAAAGACCTCTACTCCCCTATAGGATTGCTGATCCTTTTATAGGGGGCTCCCCGAGTCGTACCGGACACAGACTTATGCCCGAGTAGGATTCTGGCTTCCTTAAACGTCGGGATTGACTTCCTAGTTTAAGGGATGTCCTTCCTCCTTACGGGGGGTTACCTTATCTCCTGGGGATCTTTACCGGATACGTATTCTTATTCCGATAATCCAGGGAATCGTATACGGATACCTCTTTGTATACGGGATACTATACTATCTATCGTCAAGCCCCCCCATCAGTACGTGAAGTGAGGTCATGACTGTTCTGTAGGAAATCTGCCCTCCTCGGGAAACAGCTCCGAGTAGGCAAAATCGAGTACTTGGTCGACAACATTCCCGAGTAGGTACTATCTTTACCGGATAGTCGCGACATCCTTGTCGGGATAAACCTTCGAGTAGTCCAAGGCATTTTTCTGGCCTAGCTTACCCGAGAAACATCTTTTGATTTAATCTGATCCGTCGATCACGAACACATGTTCGCCTGGTAGATTTATGGAAAACCGAACCGTCGTGGCGGAAATTTCACGTGGTGATGAAGAATCTTTTCTTTTTCTGCGCTACTGTTCAGCTGACGTTAGCCAAAATGTAACGCCCTCGTCGGGGTCGTGGGTTTGTCAGACCCTCTTTTTCCCGCGCACGTCATCTCGCATGCGGGAAAAACAACTGTCCGCATTTAATGCGATGGAACAGATCGTGCCGTTAACCGCACTCCGGTCAGGCGAAAATTAGATCTCTTAAGAAACTGAAAGTTAGGGTTTTGCCCGTATTGCTCTCTGTTTCCTAACATTCCCATCTTTTTTCTTGCGCCCCTGTCTCCAATCCTTGCTCCGCTGTCGTCGACCACCACCAACGACGATGGGAAAGAAAAGTGCAGCAAGGAAGTCCCCTGAGACCAAGAAATCAGTGAGGGATCCTTGGGGGAATCGATCGCTGCCATCCCCGAGTTCGAGCCCTCGGTGATAGACTCCGCCGCCCTCAAGAAGCTCGTGGCAGAGGAGGTCATCGTCCCGGAGGTGTTCGTACCTTACCGGGAGGCTGCGAAGGAGATGGTCCCGAGTCCAGACATGACTTGGACCGTTGTCTTTGCGGATTTCTTTAGGTGCGGATTCCAATTCCCACCTTCTCACTTCTTCCTCCTAGTGCTTCAGTTCTACGGGATCGAGTTGATACATCTCAACCTGAACTCGGTTCTAATGCTGGCGGTCTTCGTGCACCTGTGCGAAGCATACCTCGGCATCAGGCCGAGCCTGGAGCTCTGGAGGTACTACTACAACCTCCGCCAGATGAAGGCCAGCGGTGGAGGTGTCGTCGGCGGCGCCGGATTTCGACTCCGGAAAGGAAGGAAGGACGCCTACATCTCCTCCTCCTGGAAGTCATCGTGGTCGGGCTGGCACTCGAGGTGGTTTTACTGCCAGCCCCCACTGTCCTCCAAGATCTACTACCGCGGCCTGGCCCCTTTCCTGACTAAGAGTTGGGCGGAGGCTCCGAAAGAGACCAAATGGCTCAAGGCCCTAGTCGGCAACATCACCTCCCTTGTCGAAAGGGGCTTGTTGGCATGGGATGTCGCCGATGACTTTTTTCGGTGCCGGATCAGCCCTCTTCGGTCGAGGGTCAAGCCTGCCTGGGCGATCCCGGAAGGCCAAGACCAGACAAGGCACTTCAACACAGGTGGGTATCAGAACCCTTCCGTGCCATTTTAGTCTGAAAATTCCTGTCTTCTCACTTGTTTGGATTTTTTTTGATTGTGTAGATCTTTCCCCCGAGGAGCTTCAGAATAGGTTGAACAACCTTTTCAAGTAATCTCCTCAGGGCGGACAGACTGGTGTGCCCTTGCCGATCCTAAAGCTCAGCTCTGACAACCAAAAGAAGATCCTCTCGGTGAGTTAACTGTTTCTGTATTGTCTAGGCATGGTTCGTCCGAATAGCGCTACTTAATGCTATCCGGGTCTTCTTTTGCAGTGACTAGGCCGCGGGGCTCCCAATTCGGAGGCTGAGCGGGCTGGCGCCCCCGAACAGGACGAAGACGCCAAAGTCCTCGGTGCGACCGCTCCGTCCCTTGAGAAAAGGGTCGAAGGTCCCTCCGAGGCTGAGGCGGCAGTGGAGACTATCCGAGCGAAGTCTCCTGCTCGGGCTCCTTCTCCTTCACCGCATCCCCAACCTCAGGTACGAACTCACGCCCGGCTAGCTCTTCCCCAGGTTTCTCCCTACTCTAGGATGACAGGAATGAGCTTGTCGGGAAGCAGGACATGAGAGATCCTCACCTGGAGGAGCCGACATCTTCCTCCACGACTACCCGCGCGGAGGAGGATGTGCCGACCAAGGGGAAGGCGCTGCTAGTCTCTGCCGAGAAGCGGGGTTCAGAGGTCCCGACGAAAGGATCCTTACCTCCGGCGAAACGCCAACGGTAAGTTTTTCCTTCAGTATTCTGTTCTGAACTCTTTTCCTTGAGGATGCTGATACACCTCCTTCTCCGACTAGGTTGTTCATCCGTCCGACCGGAGCTATCACTCGGGCTGCTGTGGGTAAGGGGACTTCCACGGCGGGCCAGGTGCAGCCCCCGATCGAGAAGGCCAAGACCCCAACGCCGGAGCCGTCGGTGCCTGAGGGTGACGTCGTCTGCTCCCTGCTACAGGTAACCCAAAGAGTCAGTAACCAAACGTCAATGTACTCGGTACTAACATTGTTGTTCTGACAGAGCGCCCTTTCTCGGGCTATCCCGTGGCGAAGTGAGTTCGAGGAGCTGAAGAATTGCCTCGAGGAGTCCGAGAAGAGGCGGGCTGAGAGCGAGGTTGAACTCCAGGTCGTGAAGGCTCACCTTGCCGAGGCGGAGGCCGTGAAGGCCTGCCTCTCCGAGGCGGAGTCTTCACTGAAACAAAGTCAAGCCTACGCGGGGAAGCTGGAAGAGGACCTCGAGCACGCCCTTTGCACGCTCGAGATGGCACTCGCAGAGATCGGAGTCACCGTCTACCCCAGCCCTCCACGTGCTATCCAGATGGTGGAGCTGGTGGCGTCAGTCGCCCGCCTGAAGCCTGTCGTCGAGAAGCTTCTCTCCGAGCAGCTGCAGCAAGGCGTTCGGGATGTTTTGGCCACGGCGCTGGCTCTTCTGAAGTGCCAGCACCCAGAACTGTCCCTGGAGGCCCTTGAATCCGATCTGCCGCCTGGCGAGTGAAAGATCGAGGTCTATCGACTAGAGGGGGGTGAATAGGAGATTATCAAATTTTACTCAAATTAGTTGTTTAGCATGCAAGAGTGAGGCAGATTAAGGATGAAGCAACAAATAGCAAACTAGATCTAGCTCAAATGAAGAATAACAAGTAAGTAAAGAGCTAGGGAGAAGACTCAAGATTTATCCCGAAGTTCAAGTTGTTGGCAACAACTCTACGTCTTCGTTTGGAGAGGCTGAGCACTTAGCTCCAAAGACACACAGTCTTCACCTTCTTCTCCTTGAACCAAGTCCACTTAGGGCTTGCTCAATCATTTGTGGTGGATCTTGAGGTGATCCCTGAACCTTCACAAACTGTTGGAGGTGAATCCACAAATTGGAGCTCTTCAACGACGCCTAGCCGGCTAGGAGATGCCAAATCTCCAAGAGTAACAAGTAAGAACTCTAGGCTCGAAGAAGCTCTTGCTTGAATGCTCAATCAAGTCTCAGATCTCTCAAGGGTTTCCTCTCTCAAAGTAGATCTCAATAAGTCAAGAGAAAAGGGGAACACAGGTGTGAGAGAATGTCTTTTTGCGCTAAGTGTCCTTTTGAGCCTGCAGGGGGTCGGGGGCTATTAATAACCGCAGCTCAGAAAAAAGTCATTGGGCACAAAGATTCTTCTTCGGAACAACCGGAATACAAAATCGAAAGTACCGAGTTTCAAACCAACGGTCAGATCTAAGAAACTCAGATGCACAGCGAAAGTCTTCAACACAAAGTCAGTAGTTCTGAAAGGAACACGGTCACACCGGGATTGAAGATTCTACTCCGCAGAGTTACTTCCAGAAGCGATTCTCGGTAGTGCCGACTTTGAAGATGGTTAAACCGAGATTTGAAGAATTGACACGTTCTTCTGACACAAGAAGAAACGCGGTCAAACCGGAAACCAACTTGGTAACATAGCTTCACAAGAAGACCTAAGTCCAGAAGAGATTCTCGGTACAACCGGAAACGAGACCGGTAGAACCGAAGACAAATCGAATGGGAGTTAGTCTGAGACAACATAAGACCTAAGTCCAGAAGGGATTCTCGGTAGACCCGGAAATGAAACCGGTGAAACCAAAGACATCATGAATGGGACTTAGTCTAAGACGGCATGAGACCCAATTCTAGAAGAGATTCTCGATACAACAGAAATGAACCCGGTAGAACCGAAGACAAAGCATATGGGACTTGGTCTGAGACAATAGAAGCATATCCCGGAAGCACCGGTCTTCAAGGACGGAAATAACGGTTTCTGAAACATGAAACTAGGGCAAACCCTAAACGGCAGGGTTTCCTTACTCTCCGACATAGAGGCCATTCTCGGCAGCACCGGCTTGAAGACCGGTCATGCCACGATTGAAACTCTTCGAGGCTTGAGACGACTAAGCATCAAACCTCGCAGCAGAGGCCAATTTTGGTACATCCGGTTCTTCAAACCGGTATTACCGAGAGTCATTGTCTGTGTCTCAAAAGAGATTTTCAAAGAAGTCTTCTGAGATTTTGACTGAGCACACATGAAGATTCTTCCTATAGCTTAGATATCTTACCCCTCTTAATAGGCGGCTTGTCCTATTGACTCAAATGAACTTTGATCATGTTAAACACTAGAAAATCACCACTAATCTTCTAGGTCCAAGCCTTCCTTCATCACTAACTTTTTAGGGGTCGACATCCACTAGTTAGACCAATTGTTTGGGGACTATTCACCTGTATACACTCAGTAAACCATTAGTCCCTTAATCGTTTGTCATTAATCATCAAAACCCACTAGGGGGTACTAGATGCACTTTCAGCGGGGAAGAGGAGCTCCTTGATGCCGTACAGGGTGTGGCTGATGCATTTGCGGACCGTGTCCAGGCACTTGGTCTGCCTTAAATGACTTTGTAATAACTGTGATTAGTAACTGTGCCTTAATCAGTGTGGTTTTAATTTCTGAAAACTTGAACTCTATTGCTCAGTGGATGTTTGTCGGATGCGAGGGTTCTCGTAGGCTTACTAACTTTGCGTCCACTTTCCTTGACTTAGGCTTATGAGTTGTGCCATATGCCGCTGACTGCGATCAACCAGGCCTTAGGTTTAGTCGAATGGAGGTCTCATTGGCTCCTCGTTATCAGTAAACGCGATAAGGGGTTTTCGTTCAGTCTACCATGGCCATAGCAGCGATTCGCTTTCCCTTGTCACAGGGATATGGGACGCTAGCTAGTGAGTTCTATGTTTGCCCTATTGGTGACGACATTATACTCTATCCGTGACGCCTTCTGTTCAAAGTAGTCGGGGGTACGGATAAGCAAGCGGGTTCTGTTGGCCTAGTCATGTTCGCACCTTCTCTTCACCCCTCACTCGTGGTCGGGGAATGTTACTACGGAACCGAGGAGCTTAGTCGACCAGGCCTTAGGTCTGGTCAGGTGGGGGCTTAGTGGCTTCCCCTGTCACCTGCAGACACGTTAAGGGGATTTCCTCGCATCCTTGAATGTTGCAGTGCGGAACCCTTTCCCTTTGTGCCGGTTGAATCGTTAGTACGCTCATGTGTACACCAATTCACCACATACTTATCTAGCCCCCGACTGTCTTATTCGAGAAGTTTCTCGGATAGGCAGTCTGAAAAATAAATATCGAACTAGGAACTTGATATTAAAAACTATGAACTGTCTGAAGTACCATTTACAAGTTACTGTAAGAAAAAACTGTTTGAAGAAAAACTAAAAATAAAACATCATCCCCTCCTCTTCGATTTTGTCGTTGGTTGCTCCAGAGACTCTCGTCCTCTTGTCTTGACCTGCTGGAAGAGTTTGCCAAGTGCGCGTGCTGGGCGGTGGCACCCGGAGCGTCTTATCATCGGCTTGTTCGTAGCTTGACGATTTGAGGCTGGAGCTGGCGCAACCGGAGATGGACTGGATTTCGGAGGTGTGATGACTGCGCGATCTTACCGAAGGTGCTTGCACGAGAGACTCTCTAAGGGGACTCGACTATCTCTTTACTACTAACTCGAACGACCTGGATCGGGCAGCTTCCCCTGTGGAGCCGTTGTCCTGCTGAGATGAAAGCCCTTTTTGCCCCGGCTCCGAACTAGTCATGGAACCTACTCTCCGACTTGGAGAGGGTGTTTTCCAAAGTCGTCGTTCGTAGTTGCGGTGGAGGTCTTGCTGATGTGGGGGTGCGTGCAGCAGCGTCAGAGTCTGATTCCCTACTCGAGAGTTGATGCTGTTCTGTGAGGTCGAGGCTGCGCTTGTCGCAGAGCAGTGCTTCCTGAGGGGAGCTCTTTGTTGTGAGGACACCCTTCGGGCTGGGCATCTTCATGCACTGGTAGGCATAGTGCGTTGCTACCATGAATTTAGCCAGAGTCGGGCGCCCTAGGATGGCATTGTATGCCGTCTCGAAGTCGACTACGTCAAACAGGATTTTCTCTGTTCAGAAGTTCTCCGGTGTTCCGAAGGTAACCGGTAGTCCATCTGGATCGATGACCGTGTCACTTGCATCGCATTGAGTGCTTTGGTGAATAGGATATTGAGGGAGCTCCCTCCGTCTATGAGTACCCGGGCCACTCGGCAGTTATTGATCATTGGTTCGACAACGATCGGGTATCATCCTGGTCAAGCACAGTTCTCGGGGCAATCGGTTTGGTTGAAAGTGATCGTGACCTCCGACCACTTGACTGCTCAAGGGACTTGCGGTATACTTGCGAGAACTTCTCGGGCAATCGCCTTGTACTGCCTTTTCGACTCGTAGGAGGCCGAGCCCCCGAATATATGCTTGATCGCTCTGCCATGCCCCTGGAATGGCTCGAGGGCGGAGTCATCATCGGAAGTCGTATCCCGGCTATTGTTTGCGACCTGCGGGTTCTCCCCGCGGGATTTCTCTCTTTCTTCCCTAAGGTACTTCTTGAAGATGTGGCACTGACGAAGATCATGTGAATCGGTCTGGTGGAAATCGCACCAGAGTTTTCCTGTCTTGTCGGAGGAAGTCGTCTGCTTATCCTTGGTGTGCGGTCGTCAGGTACGCTTCTCGGGGAGATCGGCCAGTACCTCATCGGTTTTAGCTCTCTTCTCCCTGTTCCCTCTGGAGGATTTCTTCTTGCATTTCGCCTTCTTTGAGTCGTCTTTGGTCCGGAGGGGAGACCTGGGTGGCCTGTTCTAGTGCTGCTTGATGTAATGTAGGGTTTTCTCCGCACAGGCAGCCTTTTCGGCTAGGTCCGTAAGCTATGTCATTGTCTTCGAAGGATGCATGATCAGGTCGTGTGTGCACATCTCGTTTCTGCTGCCTCGAACGATGGCGTGGATGACGTCCGAGTCGGTTATCTCTGGAATAGTGTTGCGAATAGCACTAAACCGTTTGGTGAATTCTCGGTGGGTCTCGTCTGGGTGTTGGATGACTAGGAATAAGTCATCGAACGGGTCGGGACGTGTGAAGGTACCTTGGAAGTTTTCGAGAAGCATATCGCAAAGCTGTCCCCAGTAGCGGATCGTTCCTGGGGATAGGTTCATCAAACCAGGTCCTGGCTGCTCCTCTGAGAGCGGTCGGGAGGTAGTTGGCCATGACCTTCTCATTCCCGCCTGCAGCCTCGATTGTCGTAGTGTAGATCTGCAGGAACTCTGCAGGGTTCGTGGTGCCATCGTACAACTCTAGGGCCCCAGGCTTGAAGCGAGACAGCCAATGCACATGTCGGAGCTCTTGGGACAGCGCTTGACATCTGTTGATGGTTCTCCGATAAGGCGCGTTCTCACCGCTATTCGGGGTCGGAGACCGTCCTCGACCATTAGCCTGGTGTCTGTGGTCTCCCCGAGGAGGAGATTGCTCTAGCTGGTGCCTTTGGGATCGGCGCTTGTTGAGAGCGTCGTGGAGGTCGACGTATTGTTCCACCCGGCGAGACTGATACTTGGGGTGTCGTTCTTCTCCGCCTGATTCCTCTGGTCGCAGAGGGGTCTTCCCTCGGTTGGAGCTGTGTGTTGCTGACTGGAGTCGAGAAGACTCAGCTTGGGCTTGAGCCTGCTGTAGTTCTACCCCCAGCCGTTGTAGCCACTGTATTCCATCGGGTGTCATCAAATCTGCCGCCGGTGGTCATGACAGCAGATTGTGCACCTCGGCGAGTCTTCGAGCAGTTCGGGACACGTATTCCCGTCCCTTGAGGGGTTCTGTCTGCTGCCGTAGGCATATTCCCGTTACCGCAGGGAGTAGCCGTCGGGCTTCGACGTTGTGAGCCCCCGGGCTAATCCGGGTCCTCGAGATCTTCCCGACCGTCATGGATCGCGAGAACCACTCGAGAGTTTGGATTGGATGAGGTGTAATTCCACTCCATCGTGTCTTCCTCATCGGGAGGGATGCTGCGATTGAGATCTTGATCGTCTGGTCGATCAGAAGTGGCAGGCGATAGTCCGGACATCTAGTTGGTCGCTCTTGCCGGGGAATCATCGTTCAGCACCAACGTTCCCCCGAAGGCCCTGGCGCACTCGGTTCTGAAGTGATCGACTTCGCAATCTGAGTACTCACCAGTGGCGTATTCTCCAAGATCTACGCGGTCAGTTGCTGGGTACAGATTTGTCCGGCCGAAATTATCGTAGAAACTCAGATCTGAGTACCCGGTACGTCGCGTGAGAGCGATCGGATCCCCTGCCGAACCTGCTTCTTCCTCCTCGGGTCGAACCGGGGAGGGCTGTGCAGTCGGCGTCATGGGCTGATCGCGACTAGTTGCACATCTTGCCGACTCCGATACTTCCTTGACGGCTTGAGCCGGAGAGGTCCCTACGGTCGGTGCCATCTGTCGACGATTGGTAAACCACCGACCTTACGGTAGTCGTGAGACAGAGATACTTGTTGTTGGGTAGGGACCCCTAGGGCACAAGGCCAAGAGATCTGACGGCAAGGAAACACCCTTTTTATACAGGTTCGAACCTCCCTCAGGATAACAACCCTATGTCCTATTCGTATATATTGATTGTCGTAGCAACGAGGACTAGACAGTGAACTTGTGGCACCCCCGTACAGCTCCACGGACCGACGCAGGGTTACACGGGAAACTACGTCGTGTGAAGACACCGCTGCCGCACACGCGGGTTACCCAACACGAAGACGCTCGCACTCGCTGTGCGGTTGCGAACCGAAGAAGTGGAGGAGCAAGCCAA
>JAGXJF010000587.1:102500-103743 GCA_019208055.1 Stipa capillata
GTCCTCTCCGAGAGGGTATGTCTTCTTTGCCTCATTTCTGATACTCAATTCCCCCACCCTTCCATATACTTTATTGTCGTTGGCTACTCATCCTCGTTCGCCTTGCGATAGGTGTCGGGCTTCGTCACGCCGAGGACGCGGCATCGGAGCTCTTGGGGCGACTCATTGTGAGGGAGTGGACGCTGCTCCAATCACTCCCTGAGGGTCGGGAGAACAGGGGGTGCGCGTACTACAAGCTGGAGGTGCCGGCGCGTCCTAAGCCCCTGACTAGCGAGGAGATGCGTGTGGGGAGCTCCAAGCGTCCCCGGCCCAGCGATACGGGGGAGGCCCCTTCCTCGAAGCGAGCGTCTGGCTCCCGCGTGGACAAGTCCGACTCGTCCGCCACTTCACCGACTGTGCGAGTTCGAGGCGGCGCAGCTCCTGGCGACATCGTGCGAGGTGATGCGCTCCCGAGGACACCGCCGTCCTTGTTCCTCCTCGCTTGGGGCCCGGGATCGGGAAGGGCCTCTTCAGTGCCATCCCCCTTGGTGGCACCGGGTGGGACGGCGAGTCCGCGCTAGACGACGACGATGATGGTGACGCGGGTGACACGGAGGAGACGCAGACTGCGCCCGACGTAGGGGCGGGCATCTTTGCTAGCGAGCTTGAGGCGGCGCTGAGGGGCCGCGACGTGCGAGTCCCGACGCCTCCCCCGGGGGTGCTCCACCTTGACTCTGACAACGACGTGATCGTCCTCTCGCCCCGGGTCGTTGACGTCGTGGCTGTCCCAGCCGAGGCGCCGGGGAGTGACGAGGAGCCGGCGCCAGCGGGGGCGTCGCCAGCCCCCAACTCTGCATCGCGCTCGGTGCAGTCTCCTGTGACACTCCTGGCGGCTACTGGAGAGAGCGCTCTACCAAGGGTGGCGAGCGCGCTCCGCTTGGCGGGGCGCCTCACTCCCTCGCACTTCACCGACACCGCCGTGGAGGCGGAGTTTCTACCAGGAGGCCGCCGAGTGGATTGCTGTTGCCGATCTGGAGACGCGTTCCAGGGATTGACCGTGGGTCAGGCGTGCGACTCGGCACGATACTCCCTTTTGAAGGTAAGATAAGTTTTGGTTCTTCGGTCACTCGCTTGCGTGTGGTTTATTTGTCTGACTCGGGTTGTCTTTGTGATGTAGGGTTTGTTCGCGGTGTGGAGCACATGTCGCGTGCGTGGGCGCTCAGGGCGGGTTGTGACCGCGCTGCGTGACGCCGAGAAGGCGAAG
>JAGXJF010000588.1:0-113108 GCA_019208055.1 Stipa capillata
CTTGTTCTTCTCTCCCAAACTTTCCGGACAACTTCATAGTCATCCGCTCACTGATGAAAAGACATCATAAAAGTAGTAGCACCCATACCTGGATACACTGGAACATAGTAATGTTCCCATTGGACCATTTGTAAGTTTCAAGTCACATCGTAACTCTCAGAGACTACTAGTAGTAACACTGTTCAAACAGAAAGTAGCCAAAATGACAAGAGTAGTATTGTGTAGGGGCACGCATGCCTGCAGTTTGATGCTAAACTCTTTATCGTGATTAGATTTCAGTTTGGTTGCTTGGAGCACATAATTTTCCTTTCTTGTCTGGAAGATGGAGTGAAACAAAAACACCAAAAACCATTTGAAGAATCGCCATGCACTTCTGGAAAGTATTACATCATCTATGTCATGCTCACACTTCAGTATTCCTATCATATGGAATAACGAAACAGTAAAACCCATTTCAAGCACAAAACCATGAGAACGGGCCAATGCATAAACCCAATGCTAATATAGAGAACATAAAAGCTCCTCTGGTCATGTTACAAATCTTACATACAGTGGCGTCTCACTAAATTTATTAAGAACATTTTCTAATCTACAAATCAATGGTACTCCAATAGATGCAAACTTAATGAGCTTCATTCATTGCATACTCACTGTACAAATTATGGTTTGAATGGGAAAGGCTTGTAGGCCTTGGAGTACATTCGCTTCAGCATAAGACCTTAATTCAGACAGGTTGTATACCAGATCCAGTTGCTCTTTGAAGACTCTTAACCGGTATATTCTCATAAAGTTATAGGGCAACCATATATTTCTGGAAAAACTAGCTAAAAAATATAGACTCTAACACCAAATAAAGGAAACAAGATCTCCACCTAAGAAAAAAAAACATTGAACTAGCAACTATGCAAATCAATACAATAAGAATATAGAGAGGTCAACGTGCAGTGTTCTCATAATGAACGTGGTTGTTGCTGCGATCCGAGCGTCGATTCGGTTGTAAAAAGATTTTTGGAACACCAAAAAATGTACTAGGACATGTACACGGGTGTCAGAATCCGATAGTCGGATTCAGGTGTCCGGTTCAGCAAAAAGATATTGGATTTCCCTGAAAATGTTTCTAAAAAAAAACTATATTTCTAACAGTACTTCCCAAAGACACTGCAAGGGCGCATCACGCGAACCTAATTACGTACTGGCATTATACCAAGACCACAAAGACAGCTGAGATCAAGTAGTGACTAGTGAACTCGGATATCATAGAGAAGCAATCGAGCAAGGGCTTGGATAACTCAGCTAGCACGTCTCTCTCCCCAATCTACGACACACGGACCTTCTCAACCCGCAAACTTAATCAAGCTCGCGCGTGCACCACAAATCCTCTGAAATATCTCACCTAGGATGCCAACGGAACAACACTACACGTAACAAGCACTGATCGCTCCTGCGACGATCCGACCGAATCGAATCACGGCCACGCAGATGTAGATGCACCACAGAAAAAAAACTGAGCTAGCGTGGGGAAGGGAGCTAGGGTGATTCGATCCGATGAGGGAGCGGGCGTGACGGGCGACTCACCCCACTGGACGGCGAGGGCCTCGTAGTAGCCCAGTACATCCTGGGGCGCACAAACGTGACGTCGGCGTAGACCCTGGCTTTCGACATGGCTTTGGGCGCGGATTCGCTCCGTGGGCGGAGACCGAGATCAGGCGCAGGCGGAAGCTAGCGGGGCGGTTTGGATGTGGCGTCGCGTCCGTCAGGCGGACGCCGCCAGGCGGCCAGGGTGGGCGTTAGGGTTTCGACGAGGTGGGATCCGGGGGAAGGCAGACAAGTTTTGGGGATAATAGAGCGGGAAGAAGAAACAATGACAGTGTGGGGACAACGTTGAATGCGGGGCCCCCAGTGCTGCTTTTTCTTTAGCCAAAATAAAAATAAAAAAATAAAAAAATTATTATTCTAAATGGTGATGTTAAACGTTGAATCTTTATCCAATGGTTGATGAATATATTGCACATCTTAAAGTTTATGTTAATGTTCTGTCCAACTTTAACTGTAGATGATAGTTATATATTTCGAGACTTAAAGTTAATACAAATATTTTATATAATTGCTACATTGATGCATGTGCAACTGATCGATTGAGAAATATAATTCTAAAACTACTTAAGAAATATTAAAAAAAAAAAATTTGATGCTGCTATTTGTAAAATTGTCATGCAAAGAGACAACAGTGGAGGCGTGCGCTTGTTTCTTAGCAAACCAAAACCGATTAGCAAGAAACACAGTAACTTTATTAACCATCCAAGTAGCATTAGCTGGGTTTTTAACTGCAAGCAGATCATACCATAAACTACGCAGGAAATCCAGCCACGGAGCGCCGCCCTACCCCACTGTGATCGTTGTGATATCTTTTAGTAGGGAAACACCAAAGCCAATGATTTTCGGTGCATGTGAAGTCGATCATGGGCATGGAGTGCAAAAGCAAGTATTAGCTAATCTAGCGCGCCTAGATCTAGCCTAATGCGGAAAACAACATAAATCATTTTACCAAATGTGACCTGTCAGGCTGGTCTTGAGAACCCAACGACCGGTAACCATGCATGCAGCGTTGAAAAACCAACGAAATTTTTAGAGCTAGTAATTTCTTCATAGAATACGATGAAAAAACATATAAAATTTTCATTATGAACTACTTGTTGGTATATAATTATAGAGGAAAATTCTAATTGAGTTCAATTTATGAATTTTTTTATCCCGGCAAAAACTATAGACAAACACCTAATTCTTGGTGCAATCAAACTTATATACTATTATTTATGTGATTTTAAATTCATATAGGATCAAACATGACACGATATCAGTTTGGTATTTTTTCATATGATTCAACATGCCATGACATCTAGTTTTTCGTACCTTTTAAAACTCCTATGTTTTTTCTAACCCTACGAATCAAAAGAGACCCTTAAAAGGATGAAATCGACTGTACACTCTATACCTATATGCGTCCATAACTAATGGAAAAAATCCCAAGATGTGGTTTCAGAGATTTTTTTTTAACCGTCATTGACATCATCGACATGGTGATGATCAGGATGGATTTTAAGTCTGAGCGCTAACTAGTGGGCCCTGGTTGTAATGTGGGTTCACGCGTCGTGCGAAATGAGAGAGAAAAATATATCTTTCTTGACAAAGTATCCTTTGGCTTTGTGCCAATGACAAAACCTATTTAAACCATCACGGGGTTTTTTGCCCAATATTAAAATAAGGTAACAAAATATCTAGATTTCTCTGCCAAGAAAAATATAGCCTTTCCACTTCAAGGTTTTAATGGCCAATCACCATATATACTTGGGAGCTACCACTAAATTTGTGCGCCTTTCTGCAACAACAGAAGACATGCCATACGCTTCTCTTTTTGTGTTAGAAGTATCTCAAGTATATCACTGTCAGTAATCGAGACCACCATATCGATCAGCATGGCGTTCTATGTAACCTTATCTTGGATGCCACCTACACGACACTCAAACTTGTGCGTCGTCGCTTCACCGTGCGTTTCCACTACGACAAACATATATAGTCTCGTCACACGCATGTCGTCGCGACAGCAAGCTAGCTAGGAGCCTTGGACGATGCACGCGCGCAGCGACATGAGGCAGCTCGCGGCGGCGGCGGCGCTCCTCGCGGTGGTGGTGGTAGGCCGGCAGCGCCACCGTGTGCGCGGCGCAGCTCCGGCGCGACTACTACGCCGGTTCGTGTGCCCCGACGTGGAGGCCATCGTGCGCCGCGCGAGTCACCAAGAAGTTCCAGCAGACCTTCATCACCGTCGGCGCCACCGTGCACTCTTCTTCCACGACTAGCTGTCGTCAGGTACATAACGAACAAACACGCACGCACGCCGCTGTGAATGTTGCACGGCCGGCCGGCGCAGTACGTATGTACGTATACTGACCAGACAGTAGCTAGCTGTTTGGTGTAGGGGTGCGACGCGTCTGGTGCTGATCGCAGTCGACGGCGAACAACACGGCGGAGAAGGACAGCGCCGCGAACTCGTTCCCTGGCCGGCGGACGGCTTCGACACGTCATCAGCGCCAAGCGGCCCTCGACGCCGTGCCGCGGTGCCGGAACCGGTCTCCTGCGCGGACATACTGGTCATGGCCACCAGGACGCCATCGCGCTGGTACGTCAAAAGGAATGCGCATCCGGCGGCCGGCGGCCAGTTGATTACTTACGCACGTACGTACGTGACACGTATACGGATGGATGCATGCAGGCCGGCGGCCGTCGTACGCGGTGGAGCTGGGGCGGCTGGACGGGCTGAGCTCGACGGCGAGCAGCGTCACCGGGAAGCTGGCGCCGCCGTCCTCCACCCTCGACCAGCTCACGGCCCTCTTCGCCGCCAACGGGCTCTCGCAAGACCGACATGATCGCCCTCTCCGGTACGTGAGTACTGTCTCCTAATTGCAAGATCGACAAGTAGCTAGCTAGCTGTGTATGTACGGTTGCATTTGCTTGATTTGTTTGCAATCGAGACGATGAGATCGAGTTAGGCGAAGGTAAACCAAGCTTGCACACAAATCCAAATCGATCGATCGTACCTAACATGCCATTCCTGATGCCTGCTTGCCCTGTTTGGAGCGTGCAAACTGCCAACTCCTGTCCGAGCCCATCAATGGAAAGGAGACGTCGAATACGACGAGACAGAGCTAAGTGTGTCCGGCCCCAGGACCTGTCCTACAAATGGCATTTTCTGTCACCGGCTTATCAATAATTAGTTTATCCACGGGATGGTTAAAAATAGTCTATACACTGTTAATGTTTAGATAGTTTAGTCTATAAACTAAAAAAACTGCATGATCGTCACTCTAAGCTAATTTAAGTGACTCACTTAAATCAAAAAACGCACAACGTGCTAAATCTGTGCTAATGTGGCTCAGACGCGGCCTGAGCCGCTCATCCTTTGCACGTGAGGGTGCAGTTAAACTCTTCAGCTATCTGATGCCATAAAGATTCAACATGGAGTCAAAGTACTTTCTGCCCTCATCCACCATCCCTGCATGGTTGCAAGCAGTAAGAACGCCTACAAGTGCGACATGGTCCGGAACACACACCACCATACTCCATCTGATTAAAGAGCTGAAATGCATCTCTGCCATGGCCATGCTTTGCCAGGCCGGTGATCATGCTAGTCCATGCCATCAAATCCTTTCCTCTGAGGCAGCGAATATCTGGAGCGCGCTCCGTGCATTTCCTGTTTTTGAGTACATATCCATGAGAGATGTGCAAACTGCGACATGTTGACAGCAATTAGTCTTCTCCATGGATGCGTGAACCCCTCGGCCTAATCCCGTGTCTCCCTTGGATGTACAAGCACGCAGTATGGTCAGCCATGTCACCTTATCAGGCTTCATCCTGGCAGAATGCATACCTGCAAACACCTCTAGAACCTTATCCGGCCTTCCATGAAGGTTGCAGACCTCAGCCATTGCATTCGAAGACACCTCGTTTCTTTCAGGGATTGCATCGAACAAGTCGAATGCAACATCGAGACCACCAATCTTGCATACATATCAAGTAACGCCGTGGCAAGAGCCGCCTCGAGCAAGACGGGCTCGATGCCCCAGGGCCGGAGCGTGTCGTGCACCACCACCCGCTCTCCACGTCACCACACTGCGCGCACGCCGCCATTACCTGTGAGACCATAACAGCATTAACCTCCCGCCCGCCCGGCCGCCACGGCCTCTCTGAACAGCGCGACGGCCTCTCACGCCTCGCCGGCCGGCCGCGGCGTGCCCAGCGATCATCGCTGTCCAGGTGAAGACGCGCGTTGCGGTGGCGCGCGGCGTCGAACACCACCCGCGCGGAGGCGGCGTCGAGCGGCGGCTGCGTAGGCGTGGACGAGGGAGGAGGCAATGTAGACGTCGGAGCCGTGGCCCAACCTGGCGAGCTGCGCGTGGAGGCACCTGAGGCTCACCCTGGTCGCGCCTAGACCAGGGCCACGCGTCAGCTACCCGATCCCCACGTGCAAAGGACGCTGTGTGTTTTTTTATCCTATGTAGTTTTTCAATTTCTGGACTAAACTGTCCAAACGTTGATAGTTTTGCGAACTAATTATGTGTTTTACTCTTAAAAGTATATATGTCGAGTCTTTTCTCTTGGAGTGGGGTCGGTCAAATTTCTCATCTTTGGATATATATGCGTCAATGGCTCGCGCACCCACCGCCTCCGTGGTTAGGGTTACGGTGGTTCACCATAGTTAGCGAACGTGCAAGGAGGAGGGAGAGGTGGAGGTGGCAGTGAGGAAGTGTGCAACGAGGCGGTGGGTGTCATGACGATAACGCTGGACTAGCTAGTTAGCTTAGCGGTAGAAGGGAGGTGGTGATGGTGCATGAAGTGTTTGAGAAGAGGAATCGCTGGCTACAAATAGGAAGAAGAAGGAGGAGGAGGAGAAGAAGAGCAGAGGAGATTGAACTCAGGAGGAAGCTAGGTGGAAACGATTTGAATTATTTGCAAGAAAACATTATGTGAATGACAAATTTGATGCATCTTAGAGATTTAGAGATATACCCGGAGATAGATGTACCAAGCTTAAACATATGCATCTTTGAGCTCTAGGGATATACTTGGAGACATAAGTTTTCTTCTTTTACTAGTAGCGCTTCTTTAATTCGCATCATGGGTATTAAATTTGTCTTGAAGGTATCACCCACCTCCTTAGAAACAAACATATGTAATGTTTCATGGTATATCTCAACCTTTTCATCAGTCCTATAACAGTTGAGCTATCACATAATGTTTGCGACGTGGACCTAACCGATCCTAATGTTACTTTGTGGTGCATGAAAAGCGGCGCACACGGTGGGGCTCGCGCACTGCAGGACCTTCTCGTCCCGGCTCCGGCCGACGCCGGACCCGACGCTGAGCCCGCCGTACGCGGCGCAGCTGCAGGCGTGGTGCCCGCCGAACGTGGACCCGCGGATCGCCGTGCCCATGGACACGGCGACGCCGCAGGTCTTCGACAACCAGTACTTCAAGAACCTCCAGGGCGGGATGGGCCTGCTGAGCTCCGACCAGCTGCTCTTCACCGACCCAAGGTCCAGACCCACCGTCGATGCGTGGGCCCAGAGCGCCGCCGCGTTCAACCGCGCCTTCGTCGCCGCCGTCACCAAGCTCGGCCGCGTCGGCGTCAAGACCGACGCGTCGCAGGGGAACATACGCCACAACTGTGCAGCGTTCAATTGATCAAGCTGGGCTTCTGCTCTGCAACTTCTACTTGCCATGTTAATTTAACTTCTGTAAGCTAAAAGAATATGAGAAGAAGTTTAAAGTGATAGAGATAAAATGCACTGGAAACTGTAATTGTTTTACTAGTTCATCAAGGTGACAAAGAAAAAGAGAAAAACTGTAATCGTTCGTGATCGTGATTGATCAGTTGGTAATTAATTAATCAGGGTTTGTAATTGTAATCGATGATGGCAATGTTTCAGTGTTAAATCTGAAAGTTTCAGTCAACAGAAAGGACATATTTGGTGTACAATATAAATTTATATACAGAGCAATATTGGCTTCTCACAAGAAAAACAAACACAACGCGTTTTGGTTGCCTGCTGCCAGAAGACCAGCATATGATATTATTTTGCAGGGTGTGAGCAACGTGTGCTACAGGAATAATGGCATCCTAAGTACAAAAAAGGGAATAATTAAACGAGATCAAGTACTTGATCAAGGAAAAAAAAGATATATAGAGCTAGAGGCAAAACCAAATCAAGACTGCTTCTGCATGCAGATAGTTGGATGCACAACTAGGCAACTATATATGAACTCTGGAAAATTCAGAGGAAGGGAATTTGATAGGAACTGCATATTAGACCAGCACTTCAGAAGAGCAAAAAGGAATGCCAAATTTGTATCTTGCTCATGATGTCCTTTGGATAGTCTCAGAAGACATGTCATGTTTGCAACCTCTGGTGGAGATCGAGTGGAGGCCCCGACAGATTGCAAATTTGGTCAGGATCGTCGTCAACAATCTACACCGGATCTGGGACAACCATGCGTCGATCCTGGTGTCCATCTCGAAACAGGACTCAATCAGTGATGTAATGTACCTTTTGCATGTCACTAAAATAGGCTGAATTAGTGGCTAATTAAGAATTATTATTAGTATGATATGGTGAGAGAAGTTGAGAGTGGAGTATGAGTGGTCATCATCCGTTGGCACCTCAAGAGAGTGAAATGACAGCCAGGATACATTTGCACTAGCGTTTCTATGCAAAACTAAACTAAAATACAAAAACTGATTTCCAGAATTGATACATCTCATTCTAAAAGTTTCAGATTCTACACATTCAGCAGGCAAAATTAGAAATGAAAAGAATTTGGCATGTACGCGTTGGTAATTAACCATGAGATACTGAAAGATGTGACGGCTAACTCGACGTTGCATGTAATTAACGGTGCACATTACGCACGAGAAATATCAGAAATATCCTCAGGAAAAAAAGATGAAGAAGAAAAAGGTCAAGAATAGAAATAAACTAGGAATTTAGCATGTGCAATGCACCTTTCAGAAATATATTGCATGAATTATCTACTAAGTATCTATTGAAACACGGTGTAATATATTGCATGAATTATCTATTACCTATGTATCCATCGAAACACGGTGTCTCTATTGGTCATTGGTGGCAACATTTGAAGGAGGCCAAGAAGCTAGGCGTGAGAGGGGAAAATAGAACGGAAAATTAATTTGTTCAAATACTTGTTGTATCCGACTAGATTTCTAAGCCTAATCTATCTCTCCGATGAATTCCCTATTGTATACTCATAGAATTCCTTAAGAGACAGAAGTTGTACTTCAAATTGTACTTGTAACACAAGCCACGACTTCAATATATAAAGATAGGGTTTGGCACCTGATTGAGGTGTGTGATCTACGAAATCAATCTTGATACTCTTATATGGTATCAGAGCCTCCTTCTACATAGAAATCATGTCGACCAGTTCCATCCACCCTTCACCAACACCGATGCAACTTTGTCCGGCACAATTGCTCCTTCGATGCCGATGCCTTCTCTCGGTAATATGATCAGCGAGAAGCTGATGAAGGACAACTTCTTGCAGTGGAAGGCGCAGGTCATTTTGATCCTGCACGGACAACAACTGCTCAATTTTGTCCAGGGCATGGCGGTTGCACCTGAAAAGACCATCATCGTCGACGAGAAGGAAGGTGGCACTGAGATGGTGCCCAATCCGGCGTACCAAGGATGGTTTCTTCAAGACCAACTTGTCCTCAGCTTCCTCCTCTCTTCACTTTTGCGAGAGGTTTTGTCGCAAGCTTTGTTCCAGACCTCAGATATGGAGGTATAGAGCGCCTTGGAGGCGATGTACTCGTCTCAAACTCGTGCACAAGTGATGCAGATCAGGATACAGCTGGCGAGTACGCAAAAGAAGGATCTAATTGCGGCTGAATACTTTGCTAAGATGAAAGGCATTGCTGATGACATGATGGCGACCGGACACAAGCTAGATGATGATGATGTTATCTCCTACGTTCTCGCTGGTCTTGACTCGGATTACAAATCCCCTTGTGATGTCGATGACAACTAGGTGTGGCATACCCGGTTTTAAGACCGGATAATCCCTTGTGTCCCCGATACTCGTCCCATGATCAGTGGCCAGTATCCACAAGTTAACCTGTATACCATTGTCATACATGCTCATATCAGAATACAATATGTAAATAGACTGTCAAGGTTGATAGTCTTATACCTGAAGCCAACGGCTAGAAACTTGCAGTGGAAATCAAGCAGTGATATGGCCCATCAATATGCCATACCTAACAGGCAACTGACTGGGGTTACGCCCTAACTTTCACGAACACAATCGTATCCTCGGAGTTTACGTCTCTTTCGTCTGGCCAAATCAACAAGCCAGATGAGTACATGGAATGTACTCGCAAGCATCCCGCAGGAGTATAACAGATATATTTCATGCAAGGCTTATTCAATAAAAAGGCTCTACCCTAAGTTGAAGGTTGAGCGGAAAAGTAGGTTTTCATTTGAAATACGGTGGTAATAGATTCAAAAGCATTTCTAAAAGCAAGCCCGTCTCTGACGGGTCAGTATCTGGTGCCAGAAATTACGTTCTGACAATCGTCAACTAGAGGCCGATAACCCGTGTATCGCCTCAGGCAATCCTTAAAGCCTTCCCGTGCTACTGTCTCGCAGCACGGGCTAGATTTCACTTCTGCAGTTCCTCACTACCAGCCTGTAGCCCAAACTGCACACTGTGAACACATTATGCCCATGTCCTTAATCCCATTCTCAGATTTCGTAACCAAACTTAGTCTAACCAGTATGTGGCCTTTCCAAGCTGTGTCCATAACCGAGGACGCAGCTATTCAAATAGATTTTTAACACTCTGCAGAGATTGTACAGCTTTACCCACAAGATGTAAGTCCCCCTTGTTGCCATGGCCAGATGAGCACTCTTTACGAGGGGTGCCGGCGGGGTTATTACAACGAGACCTTTTCCCCATTTTCATACAAGTGCTGGACCCGCTAGACAAGATCTACTCAATCTATAGCCGTCGATTTGTAGACAAAAAAAGTCCACATCAGATATGCAAGTAGGGCATGAGTGCTTAATTAAACTTTAGACGGCTACTGTTTGTACACTAGCATTATAATTTTTCATAGACCTTTGAAATTCTCCACACGGCTCTATGGATCATGCACCCATTGCCCTGTCCATTTGACGGCTGGAAACAGGACAAACATATATATAGACGTTGATTCATAGCGACATGCATGTAGTTTTAAAAATAGATTTGTCAATCGATTGAACTATATAATTATTAAATCTACATCTGCATAAAAATATTTGTATAACATTTTTTAGGCAATCAATATGTAAGAGGGGGAGGAGAATCCCCACCTAAATTGTATTACTTCAAAAGAGAAATTGTTACAGTGTCGTTTTTTAGCATGAGGAGAGATAGTCACGCCATGACTCACATGCTATCTTAGATTCCAATTCTTTGAACCAGTGAGACCATAGAGTGAGGTCAGAGAGGATGCAAAAAGAGTGAGGTCAGAGAGGATGTTTTGCATGATGGTTACAATTGGAGCGCCACAGTTTTTAAAGACCTTTGCATTGCGAGCGTCCCACGTCTTCCACATGATGATTACAAGAATAGACGACTATATTGAACGGTGGAGGTTGTTGGGTAATGCCGAGTCCCATGTGCAGTCGAAGGGGTCGAATGTGGGTTGATCTGCCGTCTCTGCCAGAAGGCCAGCAATGTCGAGCAGCCAAAGAATAGGTGTTGCCTGTCTTCACATGGGTCACCGCATCTAGCGCAGAGTGCATCTTGATGTACGTAGCTTTTTGTGCAGTACGTTCGCCTTGATGTCAACCTGTTCTTGCACAATAGTCAGGCGAAGATCTCCACTTTGTTGGGTATGCGGGAGGACCATATGTAGTTTGTGCTGCTGCCAGGCATGGTTCATGATTTGGGCTATGCTCTTTTGGTCTTTTGGCAAAGAACTTCGATCCATCTAGTAGTCTTCTAATGTTGGGTGACCTGTAAGGGTGAAATCCTGCAGAGAAGAAAATAGCACTAGCAGCTCGGAGGCAGTCGCATTGGTTAGTCGATTTCTGAGGCCGAAATCCAGTGTGAACTTTCACACAGAACTTCTTTAACAGAGGCTAAAAAGAGCTAGATAGACGGCGGTTAGGGGTTCTGATAGTGCCTCCTTTTTTTACAACTTTAGATCTACATTTATAAAGTTAAAATATACGATGTCTAATCAATCATTAAATTAAAATATCAACGTTGAAAATCGTGGTCTCGGAGACTTAGAAATAGATGGTTCAAAGAGGAAGTCGCGGACAGGATGTGCACGTCCGTGTAATCCTAGACGGTTTATCCTGACGCAGCAAACGGTGTGCAGTGGCCGAGCGCCGCGGGAGGAAAAGCTGCCGACTGCCATGCATCCACGTGCGCACTCGCCGGCCTGCGCCCGCGTCCACGTCCACGTCCGACGGCGACAATGGACGCCGTCGGGACCGCTCGAATAAAAAGAAAATCAAAACAGAAAATGAGTTCTTCAATTCTCGATCTCTCGCCTCGCCTATAAAGGAGGCTCAACGTACGCTACACACACACACACAGAGAGAGAGAGAGAGAGAGAGAGAGCAGCTGAGCAGAGGCGAAGAATATATCTCCGGCCGGCGAGAGCGGATAGAACACAGCAGCGCAGCACAGCACAACATCTCCGACACAACAGCTGCACGTCCGAGAGAGGAGAGAGCATGTCGTGCTGCCTCGTCGACGCGGCGGTGCCGGCGAAGCGTGTGTGGCTCGGCCTCGGACCGCGCCTCGGCCTCCGGCCAACCAGGGGTGAGTTCCTCTCCTCTCTTCTCTCTTCGCTTCTTGCTGAGGCCGACGTGGTGATGAATGATGGTGATGGTGACCATGCAGGGCTGGGAGAGCTGCACAAGGAGGTGCGGACGTGCGAGTACCGGGACATACACGTCATGTGGGAGCTCCTCGGCGGCACGGACCCTGGCGCACCGCCGAACGGGGCCGCTGGCATCGCCGGGAAGAAGCAGATCGGGAGGAGGAGGAGGAGGACGAGGAAGGCCGGCGCCAGTGCCGCCGCGTGGAGCCGCCTCTTCTCCTCCTGCTGCGCCTTCTGAGAAATCCGAGCTTGCCTGCGGCCTTGATCGATCGATCGCCTGGTGGATTGGATTCAGATTTTCAGAGAGCGGCAGGCAAATTAAGAAGACAAAGGCTCGCCCATCGATCATTGTGATTAGTGAATCTCTATTAATTTCGTGTTCTTGGTTGATTAACTGCAGAAATTAATTAAGCAGTAATCATAGACCGAGTGATGAGGCAGTGAGAGCGAGCCTTTTCGTGTACGTATTGTGAGCTGTAAATAGAGGCTGCTTCGATCTCGATATAATTCGATTCACGTACATTACCACCAGCAGGGGACAATTTTTTTTTCGTGTCCTGGTGATTTGGTCGTCTATCTATGTGTTCATCTTAGTCGCGTTTAGCCGTTTACTCCAAGTCTGTTGTTCTGCTTTCGCATCTGACGAGGAAATTAGTTCGGTACCATCACAAAGACATCAGATAAAAATGAAATGAAACGATATTCAAAAGATCAACACGGCGCCTGCGCGAGGATGGCAGACATGTAAATAAAGAAAAAACACTATCATAAAAATAATACAAGAGAGAGAATGTCGATAGTTTGATGACCATGTCATAATAGTATTAGACCGTGTATGATATCTTTATGAGAAAATTATCGTACACAAAAAAAGATATTTTAATATTTTTTAAATAGATTTGCTGCGTCGTAGAGCACGACCTAGTCCTACGTCGAGAAATGAGTCAGGTACACGACTTGGCTAGTGACTTGGATTGTTGTAGACTTCCTAAGATCTGTCCTAGAGCTTCCGTCCACGACTTGAAGCTCTAAGCCTCTCATGAAACTTTCTTATTTATAAGATTGATTTTACATCACAAAAGATCATAGATGCTCATAAGGAGGGAGTAAAAGAGAGGCAAAAGTAGAAAAATGATACATGAGTTCATGATAGACTAGAGAAGAGAGAATGGTGTTGAGTCCATGATGGACCAACTTTCACATGCCATCTAATGAACTTCTCTCTTTTTAGGCTTATTTTTAACCGTGCTTTGACTTTGCTATTGGTTTTTTTTATCTAGTTGATTTGGTTTATGAGAATAATTATATTATAACAGGAATCCTTTTAAATTGTAACCACCAGAGTGGCTATAAGTCAACTCTAGATGCTAAAAAAAATTCTCTTTCTTTTCATTCTAAAATTAGATATGCATTGGTCGATTTGGTAGGGGGTTTCTTGTCCTGGTATTGGTTAGGTTCGAACCTAGGCCCCCAAAAAGAGGCCTGGATATTATGTCCGATCTGAGTGCCTGCCGACTAACCAGACACCGAAAGCTCAACTCGCGTAATAATGTTGTCTCACATGTGCTAAGTGCTGCTCTGCATCTCTGACCAAGCACAGAAATATATCTGCTAGATATGTATAGCTAGTACGTGATCGATCTAGTGGCAGATATTTATCTCTCTCAGAATAATTAATCTGGCTAATGCCGATGTGAGATGAGTTGTACTAGAGGACAAGGTACGTCTTCTGTACGAATTCAGACAAGCCGCCGAAGCGACAGGAGCATAATTGAGCGTAGGACCGTACGTATGTGCGGAAACGGCGGCGACGTGGCACTCTCCCTTTGTTTCATTTCACACCCAGGTGTGACAGAATGTACGTATGGATGTGATCGTGTGAACTTATCAGGAGCCAAGTTCGATTTTCAAGAACAAGGAGTATCTTTTTACATCTTTTTTAACTACAGCGACGGCTTTAGAAATGGACAAAGAAAGAGGCTGTGATGAGACAAAATGTGTTGGATTCAGTATTCTCACTTGAGCTAGACTAGTGTTATAGCCCTCCTGCTCTTAGTCTCGGTCCTAGACCTGCCCTGTTCAACCGTAGTAGTAGACTTGCATGTGTATTTACTTATCGTCGGTCTTGCTTTTAACATTTTATGACTAAACATCTCACATTAATTTATCTTTCCCTTATTTCTAATACAATAATTACATGTATAGTCCCTTTAATACTCTCTTAGTCTCCCGGTTTTATACGCGTTATACAATTAAACGGAGGGAGTTATTTTGTGAAGAGGTATAGTATGCCTGCATGTGATCAGGATTAAAATCATCAGAAGCTTGGAGAGTTCTTCAGGTGTTCTAATCAAGTTGATGTGATCACAGGACGATGGATGGAGGGAAGGAGATACCGTGTGCCCTGGGCAGTTAGGCATTCGTTCACAAACCCCAAAACCAAACACTAAACACCGTTTCAGCCCAACCCAGCTGCGAACGCTCCAACTAATGGGCCGCACTGAACAGGGTTGGAGGAGACTGGATCTTTCCCTTTTCTTTTCCCTCCGCCGGACCAGCCTAGCCCGCCACCGCACTGCCTACGCGACGGTCGGTACAGCGGCGCGGGCCGGCGTGGCGGAGGCGGCGATGTGTACCGGCGGTCCGAGGAGAGGTGCAGCGTACGTGGCCGATGGCATCGTGCAGGCTCGCGGCCGCATGCAGGTGGCGAGCGCGGTGGCCGGCGACGGCGTGCGGACTGGCGCGATGGCGTCACTTGCGCCCGCCCAGTGTCCTGCAGCGGCACGGCCGATGTTCGGGCAGGCGGCGTGGCGGTGCATCGTGGTGCAGTGCGGGCGCGGGACGGTGCGCAGTGGCGGTGGAGTGCGAGCCGGCGTCAGCGGCGCGAGAGATGGAGCGCGGTGTGCGCGGTGGCTCGCCGGCCTCGTGCGGGAGGGCGCGCGGCCACGGAGGCCGATGCGGCGCTGCTCGCGACGGTGGGTCCGCGGGTCTCTTGTAGGAGGCGTGCGGTGCGGGATGCCCGTGGCGTGAGGCGCCGGTGTGCGGTGCAAGACGAGCGCGCGGCTGTGCGGGGCCGATGCGGCGAGATGGTAGCCGTGGCCGCGGCCGTGCGGTGGCGTCCCGCATGCCATGCACAGGCGTGATCAGTTCGGCCGATGCAGTTCGTACGGCGACCGTGGCGGTGTGCTTGCACTGGTGCGGTGCGGACGGCGGACCTTTGTGTCACGGATCTACGGTGGTGCGCATGCGATGTGCTTGTGAGAGTCGTGCGGATCACCAATTCACGTATACATGCATGGAAGAAAAAATAATCAAAAGGAAGAATCAATCAACCAACGCTTGTGTAACGTGCATGCATGTGCACGAGGCTGTGATTGATCTTTTAATGGATGGGCATTTTCCATGCGGCGTGTGCGTGCGCGGCCGTGGACGCACGCGCGTGCAGGCGTCTATCCATTCCATGCATGGATTTCGCAACGTGATCCACGACTTCTCTGATATATCCGGATCATGTCATTGACATTTGTCGATGTTGGTGATCTGAAAGAGATTTCATTTCGTACAATTTATATAAAATAGAATTTAGTGTGTGATACCATATGGGAAAAGCAATCCAGACACAAATCAATCTACTAAGATAACATGGTTCAACGATGGTTACTTTTTTAACCGTGTAAAGTGAGAGGTCTAAAAAGAACTTCATGTTGATAACATGCTTAGGAATTACTGTCAGCAAGTTCGGTCCAATGATCACCGAAGTAGTAAATGAACAAACACATACACATAAATAGTAAAAGTAAATGACACAAGGGGTATGGGCAATCTCTTTCTCTTTATTATTCTTCTCAACAAGTGTTTACAAGTAGTGAATCAGTACGTCTAAGAGATGTTTAGATAAGAGTCTATACTAAGTCAAAGTAGAGGGAATAAAAGAGTGGTACCACTTGGTGGGTTTGATTTGTTTTCCAACACCTTCATGATTTATATGTGTGGATATGAAATGACAGTGTGATTGGTCGTTGTGTTACCTAAAAACTAAAGGGCATGCATGGTCTTCAGACATTCTTTTTCCGATGAGATAGCCTTCAGACGTTATTTCCGTTATGCAACTAATGGAAAATAAGGTAATCCTGGTGTGAAGAAAAAAGTGCACGCAACTAACTAAAGGCATCATTATATATGCGTGTCACTTTAAAAAAAAATGCGTGTCTACTCAAGACCAATATAATGTCGCTTAATTCGTGACATCATAATAGCCAGCATTGCTAGTTAATTATAGAGACATTCACGATTAATTTTTTGCATCAATGTGACAATGATGCATCATCGTGGCACTTGCTTTGCTTGCAAACTGTCGCTCGATGATGCACCTAATTATGGTTATGTTTAGCTGCAAAAACCTAGTGCATAATCATGTAAGATCCTTTTCAGAAACTGTACATGTTTCTTCCCCCACAAGGTACTCTTCTTCATAAGAGTACGTGCTGTCATTTGCTATGCCTACCGGCTGTGCATGATTCTAGGTCATCATATCTTCATAATTACCTAATTAGTACCATTTTTTTAGTAAACATACTTAGCTAGTACGAATTTGGAAAACTTTTAACACCAAGAGAAGCACAAAAGATGCATGCATTGTGGTCTCTACACACACGTACGCACGCATGCTTGTCATGGAGTACAAATGAAACGTGAAATATATGTTCAGTAGGGTTGGTGAGCTATATACATATAGCTAGCTAGGTAAGTGGCACTACTTATTGATTGTGCCATCATTTGTGACCTAGATCGATCGTCCTTGTAACTACATAGAGGTGGACCATCGCCGCGTTGCAGCAAAAATCTACAACCAAAGTACAACGGCAGGTAAATCAGGTATGCATATATCCACATAACGTACCAATTAATATATAGGCTTGCGCGAGCTTAGATGCCCACAAGTATTCAAAGTTAAGGCCTATTTGAACGTTTAGGAACATAAAAGAAAATGTCACGATTTGCTGAATTGTAGATAAGAAAGAACCGACGGGAGTTGTTCAAAAAGATGCCTAGATGCCTCAGGAAATCAGTCTGCACTTTTGATTACAGGGAGAAGGGTGAGAGAACGAAAGAAAATACACTATAACCCTCAATTTTTTTGAAAGAGAAGTTTCTTATTTCTTTCAGCCCTCTGCGTCTATGCACATAGCCTTAGCAAACTATCATTATTACAATATTTTTTTAAAAAAAGCCCTTGGGCTTACATTCCAATTATCATAAAAAAATAAACAGATATATAGGCAAACAAAGATGAATTGTCGCCCAAGCATCAACGGGTATGCGAGTTGTTAGAAGCAAAGAGTTCCTTTGCCACCTTCTCCAATTGCTTGCTCCCCTGCACCATATTCTCTTAGAACTTTAATTTCTGCAAGGACGTCTAAGACCACAACAAATCTTCACAGATAAAATATTTTGTTATCAAAAATCACATCATTACGACATAACTAAATTGTCGCCTGCTGTCCCCACAAGAATTCATGAAAGCATCATCTTCCCCTGTCATCCAAGCCACTATCCCAAATGAGATACACTCTCAAATGAATTTGTAGCATTCCGCCGATATGTGTAGTAAATTTTCCTCTCATGTGAAATGTCTCCGAAACAATCCTACAATCCAAACACATCTGGTAGTAACTTTCCCGTTAATTAGAATGATGGCCGGGTTCGTCTATATTTTTCTCTAAATTTCCTTTTGTTCAAAAGGAGGCTAAAAAAAAATAAACTTCCGTTCTGAAAAGGACACACATACGTACGTGCGACACATAACACATGCATGCATGCATCAGCTCTATATAAATCACAGCTCCAACTCATGTGGAGTCGATAGATCAGGGCCCTACACGTTTATTTCCCGCTGCACATGATTTTAATGCTTTCGTAATTAAGGTGCGACGATCTACGTACTACTTAATTACTTTGGATCTAGTGACTAATTAATGTATTATAAACGAGGGTACGTACTGACTAACGTACGTAGGACAATATATATGTACATGTATATGTACATACAAATATGTATGTATTGTACGTTACATACAATATGCTTTGGGGCCTGGAAATAAGGTTATCGACCGTACGTACCTATATATCGTATCGTATCTATTCGTACGTACATAACGTAGGCAGATTATGTACGCATCGATGCTGTACACTTCACCATGAAATTAAGCCTCCAACGTACAATTACTAGTACTGTTTATCTTGCTCTGGGTACTAGTAAAAGTGTTCTTTGGCGCGTATCAGATATCAATGCGTGATCCGATGGACTTGGCATTTTGTCCCTTCTCAGTCCTCACTTCATTTTGAGTTATTCTGTTCGTTTTTAGTTCGACATGGCATTTAGCCATTTACGAGTAGGTGTTGACGACTGAATATGAATCAAATAACGGTCAAACCACGTTTCTATATATTCGCAATTTTGTAACCAATACAAATTTGGATCCACTTGAGTGTGAATTTGAATAATGTGTTACAATAAATCCAAACCTGAATCGAGTATCTACTCAGTTTGATTTGGATTCATAATTAACTTATGTAAGATGACGCGACAATATATTATTTATGATAACGGTGGCATGGACACACCATCTTAGAAGAGCTAGCGTGGTATGAGGTGAAGTAATCCAGTATTACAAGTTTGTGAGGTCAAGTAAGACGAACTTTTATATAGGATTAATATGAACTAGCACGGTGTCAATTGCACGGGAAATATTTTTTTATATTTTTTTAATTTTTTAATTCGTAAGCATGATATTAAATTAGTATGGAAATAAGAATTCAGATCGTGAGATTTAGGTACAGTTATGATGATATATCAGATGCAATCTGTTTAGGTGCAATTATGATGATCTATCGATTCTGATCTGTTTAGGTACAGTTATGAAGATCTATCGGCTGTGATCTGTTTAGGTGCAGTTTATGAATATCTATCGGCTATGATCTGTTTAGGTACAGTTATGTAGATATGTTGGCTGTAATCTGTTTAGGTGCAGTTATGTAGATCTATCGGCTATAATCTGTTTAGGTGCATTTATGAAGATCTATCGGTTGTGATCTGTTTAGGTATAATTATGAAGATCTATCGGTTGTAGTCCACTAATAATAAAATGGTCCACCAAATTAACGATCGGATTTTTTTTTAGAATTTCTAGTCTATCTCTTTTTTTTCTATTGTATTATGCTTTTAGTATATAATAGATGATTGTCATATATAGTTTGGGGGAGTAAAATGGACTTTTTGAATGATATTATATACTCACACATACCACACCTAAGCATTATATTTATTTGTTTCACCTAAAGAAACCTGAATTCGTGGTAAACTAAAAACGAAACGTCGAACTAACTAGGATTCCAGTACCAATGTGAAATACATTGATCGGATGAAATAACAAAATGGATGACAAATTTCGTACCATATTTTATTATGTAAATGCATTACAAAAATTTGAGAAATTGTTTAATCACCTGAGAAGGATATATAGCCCCATTTGGAACAAAGGAAAAAATATAGGAATTTTGGAAGAATGAATTCCTATATGAAAAATCCTACGATGCCGTTTCGATCAAAGGAATAATTCATTAGGATTCCAATGAAGCTCCTACGAATAGGTTATTCTGTAGAAATTCTTTTCACCTGTGCTTTTGGTTCCCATAAAAATCCTGGATACATGACATGTAAATTATGTGGTTTTTTCTATACCTATGTTTTTAGATTCGCCTGAATCGATGTCCTGAATCCCTGGTAATCGAATAATACGGATAATTAGTTGGTGTCCGTTTGATAGCTCACTTAGACCCTGTACAATGCAGGTGCTTAGACAGGTGCCTCAGGAAAAAAAACCCTGGTTTTTTTTTCTGAGAGGTGCTTAGACAGGTGCTTAGAAAGGGCGACAGAAGCAAAGTTAAGCACCCGGTGCTAGGCTGGTGCTTAGGGTGACATAAGTGACAGGTGCTTCAACCGGTGCCTAGCAAATAGTACTCCAAGAAGCACAAATAGTACTCCACACAATGCAGCGCTGCATTGGAGACAACAGGTGCTAGAGTAGGTGCTACACGAATATTAAAGCAACTTAAGCACCCATATGAAGCACTCTGCATTGTAAGTCACATATTTTTTTAAGACGCCACGCTACTCTCTCTCTTTAAGCACCGGGCTATAAGCACCCTGCATTGTACATGGCCTTACGAGCAGCACAGCATTAAGTACTGCTGATGTTCGTGCGCGCGCGTCTTCCTTACATCACAACACCATCACCCTGCTCCCAGCCTCCCCGCAACAATGGTCGAAGCCGCCGCCGCTCGCCTGGACCCATCCCGGCGCCGGTGCACCTCCTCCTCCGCCGCGCTCTCCCCGTCCGACTCCAACGCCAGTTACGCCGACGCCGACGCTGCAGCCGCCGCGCGCAAACCCAACCCGAAGCTCAAGGCCGTCGCCTCCCGCTACCTCACGCCATTCTCCTCCTCCTCCTTCAAACCCACCTCCACCACCGTTTCGTCCTCCACGTCCACGATTACCAGCTCCCGCCGCTCCACGTCACCGGCCACGAGGCGGCCCGCCGAGCGGTTGCGTCCAGTACTGCCCAATGCCGACGCCGCGGCGCCGGCCAGTGGGAGCGGCACCGCGACGAGAACCTTCTCCGTCGCGTTCCAAACTCCGTCCTACTCCCTGGACACCACCAAGGCCAGGGGAGCCGTCGTACTGCCCGCGGCGGTGACGGTGGCAGCGCCACGGGGCAAGGTGTCTGATGTTTTCCGGTGGCCGGCTGCGGTGAACACGGCGTCGTGTGTGTCCGACGGTGGCGCGCTCGCCAAGAAGGGAGCGGCGGCGTCCATCCTAACCGCCGTGCGGCCGACGGCGTCCGACGAGAAGACGCCGCGTCGCGCGTCGGTGGGCGCTGCGGAGTACCTGCACTCGCAGGCGCTGCCGTCGGACACGGAGAGCGGGTACACGTCCGGCAGGTCGCGGGACGGTGTCGCCGGCGCTGGCGTCGCCTCCAAAGCGCGCCCGTCTCCGAGGAGCATCATGAGCACGTCCGCGCGGTTCGCCGTGGGGAGCCGCTCAGACCGGTTCGCCGACCAGGCCACACCATTCTCGGGGGCCGCCTCGTCGTCTCCAAGGACGGTGCCGGCGAAGAAGAAGTCACTGTTCAACAAGAACACGGAGCACTGTTCCTCGAACAAGAAGGGAGTGTCCATCCTAGCCGCCGTGCCTTCGACGGTGTCCGGCGAGACGACGCCGCGGCGCGCGTCGGCGGACGGCACGGATTACCTGCACATGCAAGCGCTGTCGTCGGACACGGAGAGCGCGTCGTCCTCCGGGTCGCAGGCCGGCGCCGGCGCTGGCGTCGCCTCCGAGGCGCGCCCTTCTCCGAGGAGCATCATGAGCACGTCCTCGCGGTTCTTCACTGGGAGCCGCTCCGAGCGGTTCGCCGGCCATGCCACGCCATTCCTGCCACGCACCTCCGGCGTCGCCTCGTCGTCTCCAAGGACGGCGCCGGTGAAGAAGAAGTCACTGCTCAACACCTTCCTCTCTTCGCCATTCGGCCGGTCGTCGCCTAGGCAGCCGTCGCCAGTCAAGCCGTCGGCCAGTTCACTGAGGACGGCGACTGCCTTCGCCGGCAAACTGCAGGGCAAGGGCTCTACGCACTGCAATCCGGATAATGACATGAGGAGGAAGGCTCATGGCGATCACAAGGCCGAGGAGGAGCATCTGTTGAGGATACTGAACAGCCGCCATTTGCAGTGGCGGCGTGCGAATGCGCGGGTCGCCGCGGCGCTTTCTGCGTAGACACTGGCTGCAGAGGTGAGCCACTGCCCCTGTTCTTGGACAAGCGTATATAATATCACACTACCAGAGTTCAGAACTGTAAATCTGAAACTACAGATGGACATGACAAAATGACATGTTTGGTGCATTTGTTGTCTGACAGAATGGAATGATCATCTTCTATTAGACGCGTTTTTCTAACTTCTTCAGCTGATATTTTTAGACTGATGGAAGAACTTTATTGCCACCCGGAACATCTTCAGCTGCTGATATATCCTTTCTTGCTTTCCTTATTCATGGCAGAAACACTTGCGCGGCGCATGGATCTCAATCCTAGTGATGCGACGATCTGTCGCACTTAGAAAGATCCAGCTACAGTTTCTTCGAAACGACTGCAAACTCATGGCAATTCTGAGGGGACAGGTAGGAACTCTGTTGATCTATTGCCTCTTTTTCGCCTTCTGCATAGTTAATTCTTCATCTGTTCTGTTGCAATGGCATTTGATTTTCTGATTATTCATCACATCTTCTGTAAAATAAAAGGTACTTTTGACAGTTAGACACTAGCAGTCCCTGATCTAGGGTTCTTTCTTTCTTTCAGATAGTTATAGAACTGTAAGTAGTACATTAGGCTATTTTGGATACAATTTCCTGGTTGTCCAAGATCAGCACATGGCCCTTACTTAGGCATAGTTTTTTATTTGACGGGAAAGGCCCCAACAGTATATATATTATTAATATAAGAATAAATATTTACAAAAAAGGGGATTGGGATGGTACACCTGGAGGGGCGAGGGGGACTAAGGGGGATTACAAAGTTAATCAATAGAGGCAATTCAATCCCTGAGGGGTGCTCTAAGCACCTCCTTCGTCCTAAAAGAAAGGAGACTCAGGTCCTCTTTAAAGGGAGACTTCCAAGAAGCTATGCTAGGATGGACGTTGTCACAGATTTTGCTATTTCTTTGCTTCCACATGTTTCAGACCGCAATGATGAAGACTGCCATAAAGAAAGGTGTTGATGACCAAATTTGGCAGTACCCCCAAATGGACCGAGTGCGTCGGGCAAGGTTTACAATATTACCGAATCATGACCCATGCCGAGTGGTGCGGCGTCCCAGAATCCCGAGTACCCTTTCCCGAGTACCCGTGGTCCCGAGTACTGGCGCCCCCGAGCACTCGTGTCCCCGAGTACTCATGTCCCCGAGTACTCGCGTCCCCGAGCAGAAGATCCCGAACAACACTTCCGAGCACCCTATGTCCCCGAGCTCTCGTCCCCGAGCATTCATATTCCCGAGTACTCGCCCCTGAGTGTTCGAATTCCCGAGTACTTGCGCTCCCGAGCACTCGTGTTCCCGAGTACTCATGTTTCCGAGTACTCGTGTTCCCGAGCATTCGCGGTCCCGAGTAGATCCAAGGTGGGTTCTACATAGCATGACCGAGTTCCAGCAACGCCAGGTCGATGGGCGATTTGTGACGCTCCCGCCGGGTTTCAAGATGAAGTCTTTTGTGTTCGAAGCCTTAAACTTGGGACGCAAGGAACAGTGGGGGATCATGGCGTTTAAAGGAAAGTCCGAGATTTGGAAGGACTCCCGGATAATATGGAAGGATATCTCGTATGCAAGGCGGAGTCCAGATCACGGCGGTTAAGTCCCTCGGTTTAATTGGAGGAAATCTCGTGCACAAGGCAAGATCCTGATCGTATCAATCAGGGTAACCGTAGCTTTAGGAAACAACTCGATTTGTATGGAAAACTATATCATGTACGATACCAAGTTGTATTCCAGCCCTAAGACCGGGCGTATCCTATAAATATGAAGGGTACATGGCCGATTGAAGCAACACACACAATCGAAACAATCAATCTATTATCTTTTCATCTACTATTTTTCTCATCCTTGTTTTATGCTTTTCGTTCTTCGCTGTTCTTCGTGTTCAACGGCAGCGAACCTCGAAGCCCTAAGGGTGGTCAGGCCGACTTAGGGCAGCCCATAGCCGCCGCACTCCCTGACGGGGTCCCTCCCGGGGGTGTGGGGTTTCGGGTTCCCAAAAACACTCGCCGGCGTGTCTTGCGTATCGCGCTCCCGGCGAGTCTCCCCCGGCTCCGTGTCCTGCGCATCACGCTCGGCGCCGGGGGTACACGGTGACGTGTTCGTGTGCGAACACACTTTTTGGCGACTCCGCTGGGGACCGAGATCATCATGTCTAACCATCAAACTCCACAACTCGGCGAGATCAGCACCGATAACATCATCAAGCCAGGATACGAGGAATTATCGGAGGAACATCGCCAAGCTTTTGAAGCGTACAAGAAGAAGCGGGAAGAAGAGGATCTGCAGACGTTCCTCGCAAACTTCAAAAAAGATTGTCAGGGAAACATCACTCCGGTTGGAGAAATCAAATTCCCTCCTCTACACGGCAAGAAGGTTCACACCCCGGTAAGCAGCACGTTTTCCCCAGAACAGATAGCGAAATACAGAGTTATATTTCGGAAGGTAATACTCTTGTTTACAACTCGTTCATGGAAAACACAAGTGCTAAGGGGAGCACGTGTCCAACATCTAGTGGTAACACCGGTACGGCTGTAGGAGTGGTAAACCCTGATCCGACCTCGGTAGTAGATTCATCGGCGCTTCCCGTGCCATTGAATTTACGCCCTAGCCACACCAACCAACTCATGGCCGTACCCGCCAGCCCTAGTCCGATCATGAGTATACCCGGTTCGGCGGTAGCGCCGAACCAGAGCCTGGTTGCACCTCCCATAAGCACAAGCATGGTTAGGCCGATGCCGAGTCACGGCTCGGCGTATGGATCACAAACCGCACCCATGGCCAGTCATCCTACGGCGACTTCGTCCGCTCCGGACGAAATCTTAGCCAAGCTCAAGGAAGACATGAAAAAGATGTTTTTAGAGTCCTTCGGGCTCGAGCCGAAGGTGAGAAGTCGGATGTATCAGAAACCATATCCCGACTACTATGATGCTATCCTATACCCTCCGGGTTACAAGGTTCCCGACTTCGCTAAGTTTAGTGGTGAGGGAACGAAGACTACATGGGAGCATGTCAGTCAGTACCTAGCACAGTTAGGTGAAGCGAACTCTATAAACGAGTTGAAGGTATGTTTATTTCCTTTGTCTCTGACTGGCACCGCTTTTTCATGGTTCTCTGCTTTGCCGCCTGGCACTATACTCCTATGGTCACAGTTGGAGCAAAAATTCCATAATCATTTTTATAGCGGCGACAATGAGCTCAAGTTGTCACATCTTACATCGGTCAAACAGAAACACGACGAATCGGTTACCGACTACATCAAAAGGTTTAGGGACATAAAAAACAGATGCTATAGCTTGGTAATAACCGAAAGAGACTTGGCCGACTTGGTGCTTGCCGGGTTAAAAACCCATATTAGGGAACGGATAGAAAACTACGAGCTTTTAAGTGTCAATCAAGTCTTGCAAAAAGCTTTGGCTCAAGAAAGCCGAAGCATAGAAGTCAAAGAAATCCATAGGCTCAAACCCGAGCGTCCTAGGATGCACATGGTTGAGTACGACAGCTCGGGCGATGAGGGTAACATGTATACCGCCGAGTTCGTTTGGTCCTCCAAAACCAAACCATATACTTGTGATGCTCTCAAACCGATTCGCAAGAATCGTGATGAAGAGATGAAATTTACCTTTGATATAGCTAAGTGCGATAAAATATTTGATTCTTTGCTGCAAGACAAGGTCATCAGGATATCTCATTCCTTACCACCGTTTGAGGAGCTGAAACGGCGAGCTTATTGTAAGTATCACAACTCTTTCTCTCATGCGACTAACGACTGTAATGTTTTTTCGGCGACAGATACAATCGGCTATCAATGATGGACGATTAAATTTTGCCGAGATGCAAATTGACAAGCAACCCTTTCCAATGAACGTTATGGGCTTGGAAGGGAAGAAGGTGTTAATTCGGCCCGACATAGCCGAATCAGCTAACAAAGATAAAGTGGTTATTGGTGAACCCAGGAAAAAGGAAGTCGACAAGGTCCCGGGAAGAGAGGTCATACTTGAGAAACAACCCGATGGCAAGGAAATATTGAAGATCACTATTAGAAATCATGTCCTCGGGGGGCAAGCCCGAGTACAAGAGGACACCTATGCCAGTGCACTCGGGGGGCAACTGCAGGCGCCAGAGGGTACCCGGACCAAGTTCGTCAAACCCAAAAGTCCGGAAGTCGGCAAGTGGAAGACCAACGAATCTAAAGCACAGCATAAGCGAGTGAAGCCGACTTTCAATATGCTGCTGTCCAAATATGCTAATCAAGTGGCCGGTGCTATCCCTAATCGGCCATCACGCTTAAAGCGTCCAAGATCACCTCTAAGACCAGGATTCCAGCATCAGGCCAGACCACACGGGCCATGGATGCCGACTCCATGGATGATGCCACCCCCATCTATGCCTTGCATGAACGACTTCGGCGGAAGATGGGGGCAGCACCCAATGGTTCCTTACGCCTTTCATCCAGGGTGGACGACACCGAGGAGGCCCGTACACGAGAGGCTCACTCACACTACTTGGGGCCGACTGGGTGGAGATACTAGTCGGCCGGCGCAAAAGTTCAACCGTCCTATTCAGGGCCGACTAACTGGCGATACAAGTCGGTCATCGCCGAGTTCTCTGGCATAATCAGCCCGAAAGGTGTGGCGTGTTAAGTCGCCGAGTACTGATACTCCAACGGACGGCGAGCAAAAGATGGAGATCGACGGACTCGGCAAAGGACCGATTACTATCGGTAATCTGGTAAATTCTAATGATAACATAATCACTGTGCAGCCGGGATCTATGGCCAATGACCATGAGGCTGGTCCGAGCAAGAGCCAACCTAGAGATCCTAAATACACTCAGCCCACATGGTGCACTCCCGGGTTGACTAAAACCAAGAAGAGGAGGCTGCAGCGTATGAGAAATCAGGAGAAGGCTGAGCAGGAGGCCGAGAGGTTGAGGGACGAATCTTTTAATGAGATTCGGCCCATGGTACCCGTGAAGCAGGTCTGGAAGCCTAAGCGAATAGAGGGCGCAGCAACTCCTGAAGACACATCTCCTCCACTCGGGAGATCCCCGGAGTCGGTAGCCACCACAGAAGGTAACGGAGAAGAAATGGTGGATTACGAGTCTACGCCAGTTCACGGAGGTATGGACATAAATATGGTGTATTACTTACCTGCTGAGTTCCATGCCGTAGATGAAAACGGGGAAGTAGCTCAGTTCGACTTCGGCCCCAAGAATGCCGTCTTTGAGAAGCCGACAGAACCGGTGAAACATTTGAAGCCGTTGTACGTCAAGGGTCATATCAACGGAACGCCGGTGGCAAGAATGCTCGTAGATGGCGGTGCCGTAGTAAATCTGATGCCATACTTGGTCTTCAAGAAATTAGGGTTGCATGATGATGAATTGATGAAGACCAATATGATGCTCAACGGATTCGAAGGCAAGGAAAGCACGGAGGCCAAAGGCGTGATGTATGTAGAACTCACCATCGGAAGCAAGACTTTGGCCACTGCGTTCTTCGTCGCCGAGGTGCAAGGGAATTACAATGTCATATTGGGCCGTGATTGGGTTCATGCTAACCAATGCGTGCCATCCACGATGCACCAATGCCTGGTACAGTGGATTGATGAGGAGGTCGAAGTAGTTCACGCAGACAACTCGGCTTGTGTTGCTCTAGCCGATGCATTGGTGGACTGGCAGCACTCCAACGCGACGTGCCTGTCCGGGCGTGACCTTTCTAGGTTCGATTTCCTTAGCGCCACAAAGAGCGGGTTCGTGCCCGTATCTTTGAAGCCAGTCGGCAGCGACCAACTTCAGGGTAACTCGGCTTTCATCACTTTGGTTGATACACTGGTGAGCCGGCAACAACTCGGTAATCCCTCAGAAGCCGACTTCCCCGGTGCTAAAGGAAACAGCCGAGTGCCTGCGCCCTCAAAGCCGATTGATGGCAATCGGCTCCAAAATACGAAGTAACCAGATGGATCCCAACTCGAATTGGTTGCAAAAATGACTCGCACAGTATCGGTCTAATAGGAACGATATGCACGAGTCCATAGAAGAGTTAGATGATATGGATAAGTTAGGGCAAGGTTTCACATCGGCTGATCCATTAGAGGAAGTAGACATAGGAGATGGTTCGAGTCCTAGGCCGACATTTGTAAACAAGAATTTAAAAGCCGACTGCAAACTTAAACTAGTCGGCTTGCTGAAAGAATATGTTTGCTGCTTCGCATGGGAATATCACGAGATACCCGGGTTGAGCCGAGAGCTAGTAGAGCATCGGTTGCCTATCAAGGCCGGTTTCAGACCTTTCAAACAACCGGCCAGAAGATTCAATCCCGAAATGTATGACCGGATCAAGGAAGAGATCGGTCGGCTGCTTAAAGCTAATTTCATCAGACCTTGCAGGTATGCCGACTGGATCTCTAACATTGTGCCCGTGGAAAAGAAGGGGTTCGGCAAGTTGAGGGTGTGCATCGACTTCAGAGACTTGAACAGAGCTTCACCCAAGGATGAGTACCCTATGCCTATAGCCGATATGCTTATTGATAATGCTTCTGGGCACGAGGTCATCAGCTTTCTCGACGGTAACGCGGGGTACAATCAAATCTTCATGGCCGAAGAGGACATGTCCAAAACGGCTTTCCGTTGCCTCGGGTTCCTTGGCTTGTTCGAGTGGACAGTGATGACCTTCGGTTTGAAGAACGCCGGGGCCACATATCAAAGAGCTATGAACTTAATCTTCCACGATCTACTCGATGTCGTACTAGAAGTCTATATTGATGATATTGTTGTCAAGTCGGACGCCTTTGAATCTCATTTGGCCGACTTGCGCTTAGCTTTTGAGAGGATGAAGAAGTACGGCTTGAAGATGAATCCGTTGAAGTGTGCCTTTGGCGTATCGGCTGGGAAAATTCTTAGGCTTCATCATACATCAACACGGCATAGAGATTGACCCTAAGAAGATAGAGGCAATTCAGAAGGTACAAGCTCCGACGTGCAAAAAGGACATGTAACGATTCCTTGGCAAAGTCAATTATCTAAGAAGATTTATAGCCAACTTGTCGGGAAAGGTCAATGCGTTCACTCCTATCCTTCGGTTGAAGAATGACATTGACTTTACTTGGGGGGCAAAGCAACAAGAGGCGTTCGAGTTGTTTAAAGGCTATTTATCTACCCCCCGGTATTGAAGGTGCCCAGGCATGGGGAACTCTTCCGACTCTACATCGCAGCGGAGGAAGGCGTCATTGGAGCCGTATTAACCCAAGAAGCCGAAGGGAAGGAGCATGCCATCACTTATTTAAGTCGGCGACTACTCGACGCCGAGACAAGGTACTCTTTCGTTGAGAAATTATGCTTGTGCCTGTACTATGCTTGCACAAAGTTGAGACATTATTTGCTATCTAGTGCTTGCGTGGTGGCTTGCCAAACCGGTGTCATTAAGTACATGTTGCATAGGCCGTTTCTTAGCGGTAGAGTCGGCAAGTGGGCTTATGCCTTGATCGAGTACGATTTGGCTTATGAGTCTTTAAAATCTATGAGAGGCCAAATCGTTGCTAACTTTATTGTCGAACATCGGGTGGACACCAAGAAAAGTGTCAATATCGATTTCGTTGCTATAGTGCCATGGAGGTTATATTTCGATGGGTCAGTTTGTAGCAATGGCCAAGGTGTTGGTGTTGTTTATACATCTCCTTATGGTGCTGTTTTCGAAGCCTCATGCCGCTTAGAATATTTTTGCACAAATAATCAAGCCGAGTACGAAGCAATGTTATTCGGCTTAGAACTCTTAATCGCCATAGGTGCTACATATATTGAGGCCTTCGGTGATTCGTTATTAGTGGTCCAACAAGTATCCAAGGTTTATCAATGTCTTGACGAATCACTTAATTTTTACCTTGATAAGTGTTTAGATATAATCTCTACCTTGGATTATTTTAGCATTACTCATATACCCAGACAAGAAAATTGGGTGGCGAATGAGTTGGCGCAGCAAGCATCCGGCTACCATGTTAGTCGTGGTATCTTCCATATTTCTCAGGAGCCGATGCTTGGGCCCAACCTGGTAGGGAAGACCGGGTTGAAACTTGCCGACTCGGTCATCGGAAAACCGAGTGCAGATAATGAAGAAGACTGGAGGAAGTCAATCATTGATTACTTGCAAGATCCGAGTAAGAGGGTGGACCGAGCTGTTCGGCGGATGGCTTTCAAATACACTCTGATGATGATGATCTATATCGCCGAACGGTTGATGGAGTTCTTCTGAAGTGTTTGGATGAGGACCAAGCCAGAGTTGCAATGGGAGAAGTACACGAAGGCATTTGTGGAACTCATCAGTCGGCACACAAGATGAAATGGTTATTGCGACGTGCTGGGTTCTATTGGCCGACTATGATCAATGATTGTTTCCGGTATTATAAGGGGTGTGAAGCCTGCCAGAAGTTTGGTGATATTCAACTCGCTCCCGCTGCCATGCTACATCCTATTATCAAGCCGTGGCCATTCAGAGGTTGGGGACTAGACTTCATTGGACAGATCTATCCTTCTTCCTCAAAGGGGCATCAGTTCGTATTGGTAGCAACTGATTATTTCACCAAGTGGTCCGAAGCAGTGCCTCTCAAGACATGACACATGTGGAGGTGATTCGATTTATAACCGAGCACATTATACATAGATTCGGCGTCCCTCAAACTCTGACTACAGATCAAGGTACCTCATTTATGGCGGGACAAGTAAAGGAGTTTGCCGAGTCCTATAAAATAAAGTTGCTCAATTCTTCTCCATATTATGCCCAAGCCAATGGACAAGCCGAGTCCAGCAATAAAGTACTGATCAAGCTTATTAAGAAGAAGATCGAAGACAACCCGAGGAGATGGCATGAAGTGTTGTCAGAGGCGTTGTGGGCACATAGAATTTCAAGACACAGTGCTACCAAGGTGACTCCCTATGAACTCGTGTATGGACAAGAGGCCGTTTTACCCGTGGAGGTAATCTGGGTGCTTTAAGATTAGCCAAACAGAATAACTTATCGGCGGTCGGCTTTTATAATTTGATGATGGATGGTCTTGATGAAGTCGCCGATAAGCGTTTGGTTGCTTTAAAGGCCATAGAAAGGGACAAGTTAAGAGTAGCCAGGGCATACAACAAAAAGGTCAAGTCGAAGAGCTTTCAAGTCAGCGATTTAGTATGGAAGGTAATCCTGCCAATCGGCTCGAAGGATAACAAGTTTGGTAAATGGTTGCCGAGTTGGGAAGGTCCTTTCAGAATTGCAAGAGTGGCTCCTGGGAACTCATACTTAGTGGAATCCGTGCAGGGCACCTTGCTGCCGCGGGCCCTCAATGGCAAGTACCTGAAGAAGTTCCACCCGAGCGTGTGGCAAGAAGCATAACAAGTGCTGTGGCCGATATATCATATCGCCCTAAGAAAAGAAATGGCCGATGAGATGATTCGCATCGCCCTAAGGGCAGGACTTATTATTTTCGGTAAAGTACATCTTTATACCGAAAACAGGGGGGCATGTGTTGATGACCAAATTTGGCAGTACCCCCAAATGGACCGAGTGCGTCGGGCAAGGTTTACAATATTACCGAATCATGGCCCATGCCGAGTGGTGCGGCATCCCAGAATCCCGAGTACCCTTTCCCGAGTACCCGTGGTCCCGAGTACTGGCGCCCCCGAGCACTCGTGTCCCCGAGTACTCATGTCCCCGAGTACTCGCGTCCCCGAGCAGAAGATCCCGAACAACGCTTCCGAGCACCCTATGTCCCCGAGCTCTCGTCCCCGAGCATTCATATTCCCGAGTACTCGCCCCTGAGTGTTCGAATTCCCGAGTACTTGCGCTCCCGAGCACTCGTGTTCCCGTGTACTCATGTTTCCGAGTACTCGTGTTCCCGAGCATTCGCGGTCCCGAGTAGATCCAAGGCGGGTTCTACATAGCACGACCGAGTTCCAGCAACGCCAGGTCGATGGGCGATTTGTGACGCTCCCGCCGGGTTTCAAGATGAAGTCTTTTGTGTTCGAAGCCTTAAACTTGGGACGCAAGGAACAGTGGCGGATCATGGCGTTTAAAGGAAAGTCTGAGATTTGGAAGGACTCCCGGATAATATGGAAGGATATCTCGTATGCAAGGCGGAGTCCAGATCACGGCGGTTAAGTCCCTCGGTTTAATTGGAGGAAATCTCGTGCACAAGGCAAAATCCTGATCGTATCAATCAGGGTACCGTAGCTTTAGGAAACAACTCGATTTGTATGGAAAACTATATCATGTACGATACCAAGTTGTATTCCAGCCCTAAGACCGGGCGTATCCTATAAATATGAAGGGTACATGGCCGATTGAAGCAACACACACAATCGAAACAATCAATCTATTATCTTTTCATCTACTATTTTTCTCATCCTTGTTTTATGCTTTTCGTTCTTCGCTGTTCTTCGTGTTCAACGGCAGCGAACCTCGAAGCCCTAAGGGTGGTCAGGCCGACTTAGGGCAGCCCATAGCCGCCGCACTCCCTGACGGGGTCCCTCCCGGGGGTGTGGGGTTTTGGGTTCCCAAAAGCACTCGCCGGCGTGTTTTGCGTATCGCGCTCCCGGCGAGTCTCCCCCGGCTCCGTGTCCTGCGCATCGCGCTCGGTGCCGGGGGTACACGGTGACGTGTTCGTGTGCGAACAAAAGGTTTGTGAAACGATAGTTTGGCTTGGTGAAGAAGGTGGTTGATGCCCGCACACTCCAGTAGGCGCAGCTAAAGGCACACTCCAAGAAGAGGTGGTCCTACATTTAAGGGAACCTGAATTGCAGAGGACACAAGTGAAGTCTTCGATGACTTGGATATTGCGGCGTTGAAGTATATCTCTAGTGTTAAGTCTGTTGTTAAGTAGAAGCCAGGAGAAGGCTTTCAGTTTATTCATGTATTTAGAGGCCTAGATCCAGGATAGGAGAGGGGTGGTTTCATTCTCGCGGAAGGCCTAGTATAAAATCTTCTTGAGGAATAAGCGTGTGACCCAGACATAATGCACTTACATGCCACACTAATTAGGCATTTACATGCCACACTAATCACAATTCACAAAAAGTATGGACTTATGGAGCTGTACTAATTAGCATAATTGAAAGGTCATGATTTGGCCCATAAAAGATACTTAGATCAGCCATAATGCTAACTTAAATATGTGAATCAAGCAAACTCTTTCTTGCTGAGTTATGGATTGATAGTTCATTGTCAAGTATCTATATCTCTTTTTCAAAAAGAAAAATATGTATTTTTTGCCATTTTGCAACATCTCATAAACTTACACAACACAGATGATATATCTGGAGGAATGGTCCTTGATGGAGAAGAGGAACGCTAATTCTTTGTCAGGAACAGTGGGCGCTCTGAATGCTACCATTCTGCGCGTTCCTGTCTCAGATGGAGCAGTGGTAGGAATCTGATAAAACATATATTTTTTCTCTCCTCCATTTTGCTTTATTTCCAGGTGGATTTCATGTTTTTTCTCTGTAAATTCATGACCTGCAGGCAGACATCCAAGCTGTCAAAAATGTTGTTGGGTCTGCAGTAGATGTCATGCAGACCATAGGAAACTCAACAAGTACTCTAATGTCTAAGGTGCTATTCACATATGACATTTTTTTCCTTGTTAGATTTCTTGCAAATTTCAAATATTTCTATTTACACCTAAATTACTGACAAGATGTAGTGAAAGATATTCAAACCATCTGCCATTTTCTCTGCAGTTAGCCCGGGCAAATGCTTCTGCGTGGCAGCTCTCCGGAATCGCCATTCAAGAACGCGCTCTAATCGCGCAGTGCAGAGAGTTGCCGTCCACACTTGCATCAATGCACGTAAGTAGTACACACAACCTGATGTGAATCAGCTCTGATCTGAAGCGTAGGCAATTGTAACTGTTCTAAGTTCTAACAGCCACCAATTCAATCTTGCTGGAACAGGTGAAGTACTGTAGCCTACAAGGGCAAAGGGTACAGCTACAGCTGACCAAGAGGAGGCTAAGATGTTTATAGTTCAGAGCCTTGAGATAACAGTTTGCTAAGTGCCTTTTGTTTACGAACATTAAACCTGAACTTAGTTATACCCTTATTACCAGAGTAATCTTGTGAAGACAACGGTGCTCACTGTCCCAGCCTTTTGTTCTGATCCTCATAATATATACAGTTCTTGTGTGGGTTCTGAAGGCTGGCTTAGTTTACCTGTGAATTGTTATGTGCATACTAATATATAATTTTGGTGAAAAAGAAGCAAACGATAGACGTCGAAAACAAGATGCAACTCATAAAATAGCCAGTGCAAGCATATGATGATCCGGTAGGTACAGATAACACGAAGTTCAGATAAAACGAAGCACATCAACATGAAGTTGTAGTAACATCAGCAAATCACATGTTGCACTACATTTCGTTGCATAATCAGATCAAATCCAAAAGTTCAGGAGCACCATAGTACATCATGTATGCGGCAATTACAAATAGCAACCAAATTACAGAATGAAGCACACACCAAATAACTGAAAGCAACACAAGCCAAATAACTGATCGAAGCAACTGTTACAACTGAAGGCGTCAAACAGACTGACCAATAGTAAACATACCAACTGAACTCTCACAAATTTATGGCCCACAGAACTCTTGAGTATTTTCTGCACGAGGATAGTCAGGATTCTGTCGATTCCTCTCTAGAATGCCAGCATGGGAGAGCAAAGCCCACAGGTGGGTGATGAACTCGCCGCCCTGCGCAAGCCGCTCGATGTGCTCCTTGACATTATCTGATGGCGCGACGTAGAGCATCATCTCAGCCCAGAAATCTGCCATCACCCTCCAACGGGTGCCCTCTGGCATCTCCCCCAGCTGCTTTCCCAGCTTGGCACCTCTCTGGAAGACGGTCTCTGATTCAGCTAAATTCCTCATCGCTTCGTACTTGTCCGTTGAACTTTTAAAGAATTCGGATACTTCTTCTGCAACTGCATCGAACACATGAATTGTATCATAGTGGTGCCCAGGAAGAAGCCATGGTGCAGAGACCACCAAGTATGCACAGTATCTCGACAGAATTGTGGCAACGTCAAGATGGAACTTGAGTTCTGTTCCTTCATTTGAGCAAGGATACTTGGTTCTTGTCATCTCACAGTAACATGTTGCAACGTGCCAAGTCAAAATAACGTGTGTCTGATTCTCCTTTCTCTGAGACCAGCTTGTTCCTGGGTGCATGCCCCGTGAACAAGCCCATAAGAGGTGGTGTGCTCCATTGGACTCTAACGATGATTCCCCATTTGTTAGTTTACCATCAGTACGTTTAAGGGAGTCTACAAGTGCCTTCTTTACTTGTGCAGGCAACTTGATAGGTATCCCACGTTTCCCGCGGACCTTGAATACGCCATAACTTCTTGGATGGATGCATGTGAAATCTACAAGCAACAAAGATCTCCCAAAAAGCTTCGAGGCTAATATAAAACTTTTCTCGAATGCGTTAGGACTGTAGCTGACTGACTCAAATAACGAGTACTGACCAAGCTTGTGTAGCCAGTATTGCTTGTTGGATTCGTAGTACACACCAATCTTGTGTAGCCAGTATTGCTTTTTGGATTCGTAGTACACATCAATCTTGGCAAGAAACTCCTTCAATCTCATGATGCAGCAGCTTCTCCTTCTGTTCCCTATTGCTTGTTCTCTGAGATACTGACAAACAAAGGATACTCTGCCCCAAATGGACGTCCGGTAAAGTAACAGTTGTAGCAATTCAAGAAAACCAGTGCATGCAAGTATCAGTAAGACGATCACAACATCAGCTTTTGTGGCACTCATGACAGCAGAACCGTCCTGAAAATGTGAATTCTTCCCTGTATGCTTGGCTATCACATATGCTCCCAGAGATATGCAGGAGGCTAAAGCCAACAAGGACCAAATTGTTGCAATCGTTGACGCATAATAAATGGCAGCATATTTGGTGAAGAAGAAATCATACATAAAGGCTAACTCAACCTCAATCACCTTGAAAACCCTGTTGTAGTCTGTGGCGCCGTCATCATGCTCAAATAATAGCCCCTTGAAGACAAAATTATGTGCCTTTTCTTTGGATTCGCCACAATCAAACCCAAAGTGGCGCCTTTTCAGCAGCTGAAAAAGAGAGAAGGAAAGGCATACATCCTTTAGCTCTGGGCTTAGTGACTTGTCTTTGCACAACCATATCTTCTCTATGTCAATGATTTCACCAGGATTGGCTGTTAACTGTGTTTCATATGACAGAGCAACCAACTTAGATTTGCGGAGGGGCCAGTCGACCAAGTAATGGCAACCTTCCATGGTTGCTGAAACAACTGCACCCTTCTTGTGCTCGTCATACATGTAATCAGCAATCACTTTGTTCAAGTTCCAGGACCAGCTTGCCAGTCTATATGCTGCTAGTCTTTGTCCAAATTTAATGTAGGCGATGATATACACAAAATAAACTGGCAAGGTCATACTAATATTACTTGACCATACACTGCTCAGAAGCAAAAACACATATGCTCAGTAGAGGACAGTCTGGTAGAGGACTGTCACGCTTGTTGTGTTGTCGTCGAGGCTATAAGCTGTGATAGAGTCGGTACAGCCATGAAGGATGTAGAGAGATAGGGCCCAAATGGGGTACATGCTGCTCTTCACCGCGGATGATTGCATTGAACCCAGTGTGTAGGAAACCAGTGAGAAGGACAAGGTGTACGCACCCAAGACACCTTTTTGGATGAACCAGTTTCTGCGGCGGCGACGGTGAGACCCAAAGATGATGAGAAACAGGTAGAAAACAGCAGCCACTGATACAAGAATCTCGATGCGGATCAGTGTCCCCTTTGGGCTCTTCCACATGTCCCTCGCACGATTTGAGATGGTCAATACCGTGGTATTAAGATCATTCCGTAACTTCAACGGGTCGTGGTGATCATTAACCTTCAATAAGTAGATATGTTGTAAGTACAAAGAAGAGAACAAGAACACAATCTAGTCCTATCCTTCCTTTTTCATTACAATTTCCGATGTGTTGGCCCTGCCCCTCTTTATATAGACCGGGCAGAATCCCATAAACATGGAATAAGTAATCTGTAACTAGTACTACTAACAGACCTTGCGAGTTGCGAGGCTATTGGGCCTAGGTGTCCACAAATTCATAATTACTATAACGAAATCGGCATACTTCGTATGAAGAAAGATGTGGAGGTGGTGGATCTGGGTTTCGCAGGTTGTGCCGAGGTTTCTGCAGTGCGTGTGGCAGGTTTTCAATAGGCACCATAGATAAGGGTTTGTAAATAGCTCGAGACTCGCAGCTCGGCTTAGCTTGGAGGCGTAAAGAGTCGAGCCTAAGCCTCCTCCTCGGCTCGTAAAGTTCAACAAGCCGAGCCAAAAAACTCGCGAGTCACTCATAGACTCATTTGAGCTCGTTGCATAACTTTTTTTGGCATAACCTTTGCTAAAAAAATTGACAATTCACAAGCATATGTGTAATAATTATACAACTAACAAGTATATATGAAATAATTATACAATTCACAAGTACATATGAAATAAAAAACGCATGCACTCAAGATGTCAACTAATCTCAAGTCTCGAGTTCATAACAACAACATTTGTACATGCACCATGTTCAAGTCCAACAAGAATTCAAATATAAAGTCTGGAACTCTTGACATGAACGATTTAACATCCAAAAGCATAAAAAAACACCATGTCATGCCGGTGGGGTGGAGCAGCCGCGGCGGCATAAGCCGACGCCGATAGGGCGGAGGAGTAGTGAGCGCCGGCGGGGTGGAGCAGTAGCAGGGGCATCCGGGTAGAGAGTGGCGGCGGCATCCAGCTGTTGGAGGAGCGGCGAATCAGCGACGGTGTACCCTAGCCCTAGTCCCATGACGGTCTACGAGAGAGGGAAGTGGGCGTGAGCCGGGACAGAGCCGAGTGCATGCGTGGGGGCCGGTCTATGAGGGGGAGGTTTTGCTCGTGAGTCACGTCGAGTTGGCTCGCGAGCCGAGCAAGTCTGAGCTGAGCCGATTTCTAAGCTCGCTACAGTGGCGAGCTGAGCCTAACTCGGCTCGTATTTTCGCGAGTTTAGGCGAGCCGAGCCACGGTCGTGTCCAATCCTAACCATAGATGTATCGGTCGGACCGGTATTAGAATTTGATAAATGGAAGCAAGAAAAAATTCATAGCCCAATTATAGCTCAGAAACCTAAAGTGATCAAAACATGACTGACGCAAAATTAGATGCCCATAGCTTTGCTTTCATTTTCATGTAGCCAGGTTTTAACCTCACCTCAAGGTCACATTAGTATTATTCTTTTGGGATCAAGTGTAAAAGTTTCGAAACTACAGACCAAAGAATCCACTAGCACACTTGGTTGTGGAGCTCGAGAGATATATCGATCCCAGACTCGGAATTCAAACGCGGAAGGGGACATGAATGCGTTTTCCGCAACACGATTGCAAGAGGCATATATAAGTTTATTTTGTTAGAGTTGGTTGCATACCGTGAGATTACTCATTTCCGTAGCTGAGTTGAGCTCCCTGCAGTCGAGCTTTCTTCCTCCTCGAGAGCGCACTCCTAGAGAAAGCCCACCTGCCGCGCGTGTGAGAGAAGGCGCTGCGAGAGTGTGCGAGGAAGAGGGACTTTTTCTTTGAGCAATCGAGGAAGAGGGAGTAGGAGAGAGAGAGAGAGTGAGTGAAACGCACCCACTTCTCACCTTCAGGTGGCCCTATTCTTCACGTGCCTCACACGTCATGAGAGACAGGAGTCACATCTCACATGGTGGGTATGTGTGCAACGGATAATGAGGGGAGAGAGTCAGGTGTGTACGCGGGCCACCCCTACAAAAGTCTGCACCGACATGTACACATGGGATCTTTTGTGCACGAAGCATTGTGAGCTTCAGCACGACCTCGCCCGCCGCCTCCCCGACCTTTCTCGAGCTTCAGCTATCCGGCCGTCGGACGTGTCGCGGCTGTGCAGCCTCAAACAAGAAGTTAACCTTTGTGGCCTAGAAGATGATTAGCTTAGGATGCTAGAGATGGGGATCAACCATCTTTATATATAAAAGTAGCTGAAATTCTAGCCTTTTTATTAGTCTACGTGGCGCACTATGAGTCGTCGGATATTCCGTGTACTGTTTAGATTTTGTGTTGATTAAGGGGTTTTTACTGTTCACCTGACCCCGCAATAAATAGTACCAGATTTGTACTATTTACCTGACCCGACCCGTAATAAATAGTAACCAACCTGTTACTATTCACCCACCTTGTTACTATTCATCAAACCCTAAAAACACATAATATATCCGTTCTGATCATTTTGACGTCCTGATTCTATTTTCTGCTCCTTTTAATCTAAATCTCACTTCTTAATACTCTAATATTTAAAGAACCCTCATCTTCCTAATATGCTCATATTCTCCATTTCTTTTACATTTTACTCCCAGTTAGCACCAATTGAGTCAAGACTTAGCTAAAGTAGATAGTGAATTAGATGTGACGATGTAATTTAGCCTCGCGCGATCGCGCAAGGTATTATCTAGTTGTAATTAATTACCCACAAGTCAATTTTTTAAAAGAATGACTTACAATTTGGATATTCACATCTATTATATACTAAAAGTAGAATGCAATAGAAAAATAAAAATATGCTAGAAATTCCCAAAAAAGCAATACATCCGATCGTTAATTCGGTGGGACTATAACCGATAGATCTTCATAACTGCACCTAAACAGATAACAGCCGATAGATCTTCATAACTGCACCTAAATAGATCACAGCCGATAGATCTACATAATTATACCTAAACGGATAATAGCCGATAGATCTACATAACTGTACCTAAACGGATCACAGCCGATAGATCTTCATAGACTGTACCTAAACAGATCCCAATCGATAGATCATCATAATTGTACGTAAACATATTGCATCCGATAGATCATCATAACTGTACCTAAATCTCGCGATCTAAATTCTTATTTCTCATACTAATCTAATATCATGTGTACGGATAAAAAGATAAAGATAATTAAAAATGTTTCCCGCGCAATTGCGCGGGACACCGTGCTAGTGATTCTAAAAACACAAGACAGAAAAAACATAGGATTCACATGTGATGACTTCTTGAATCCTGCAAGAAATCAAAACACATGAATTTGTAAACATGGCTCTTAGGATGTTACATAAGAGTTTGATAATTTTTCCTCTTACTAGAAATCTTATGAAATTTGGGTGTAGAGATATAACCCATAAGAATTCTGGAGGTCACATTCCTTTGATAAGAAAAGCCCTTACAAATTTTTTTATAGATTAAATCCTATAAAGTTTCTATAAAAATCTTTCAATCTAAAAGGGCTAGCTTCTGGCAATTGGACTGTCCTCCGTATTTTTGCATCGGCGCACTACTACCTTGATCGGATCCACATGTCTCTCCACCATCCCGGTGGCCAAAGCAAACAGGCCACTCAATTTTCCCACGCCCCTAGCCTCGTGCCAAAAGCCCAAGACCAAATCATTATGTGAGATTAACGCCAATTGCAGAGGCTCTACGCTCGTACTCGAAGAAAGTCAGGCCAATGCATCACTGAAAATCTAAAGTAACTAGCAAGATACCCGTGCGTTACAACGGAACCTCAAATAGTAGAACAACATCTTATGTTCTGACTAAAACCATAAGTCTATAATAAAATATATTATTTTGCCTTACAACGATCTAATAATAGAGTGCTCGTACAACACACATATAAAAAAATTTACGCACATGTATGAGGGAAGGAACAGTACCAACAAGTCAACTAACTCAGAACGTAAAGATTGGATACTATTGTTTAGTAGGATAATAAATTTCAGTAGAGTAAAAAACTAACTCAGAACATAAAAATTGGAATATGTTTAGCGGAATATGTTGAGAGTTGGAGAGTTTGTTAGAGGATGGTGTAATTAATTTGTTACAGCTGTTGAGAATAAAAAGGGATGGATTGAATACAAGATATGTTTGTTAGTTTGTTGTGTGATCGGATAGATAGATGAGTGTTAGTTTATTGTTATTATTATTAGTAGAGGGGTAAAACGGATAATTAAAAGTGTGACATCACCATCAATCAAACTCAAATATTATAAGGTGGTATAGATTAAAACAACAAATCGGACCAGGCCACAACGAATCTGCAACATAATGACGGTCACTCAAAAGTTGTAGCTGCGTACCTATCACCACACTAAATGACTAAACTCGACCGGTAACCAATTGGGCCAATGCATTAATTGCGTTCTTATGTGCGCCACATGCTGGCATTAGGAGTCCTAGGCTTACACAGGAACATGAGTTTGACACAATCAAGGGGCAGCTAGAAACACATTTTACAATTTTTAATCACCATAACTTTAATTTCTTTTGTTATGTAAGTGTATATTTTTAGACTTTTAAAATGTTTATGTTAGGGTATTTTTTTTTGTTTTATGTGTCATTCTCCCTTTCCATTTTAAGTATTTTTCTTGTCTTTTATTTCCTCTCATAGAAAAATCTAATAACTTACAGTTTGAGTATTCACATTTTATAATTTTTAACCAGTATAACTGTAATTATTTTGTTATGTCAGTGCATTTTCTCTATGATTGATACTTTAAGTTTTTAAAGTATTTATGTTGGGGTATTTTCTCTATTTTATATGTCGTTTTATTTTTCTATTTTAGGTATCTTCCTTGTCTTTCTGTGGGAGGGGTGCTTGCGCGCTAACCCTAAACCAATGACGTATAGTTAAGTGCTGTGTAAATAGTCTAAAAACCCCCTGGGAAATATTTTGTATCTCCGAAGGGCAAACTTGTAAATTTATCATCTCCATCCCACCTCCTCCACCTCTATAAATTGGGCCTCAAGGGCAAGGGGAGGGGGATCGATCATTTCCTCATTTCCTCATTTCACAAACCCTAATTTGGGAGATAAATACGAAACAGGCTCGCGAAGCCCTACCACCGCTCGCTATTTCTCCCTTGTGTCCCTACGTGCACCCTCGTAGGCCTACGTAACCGAACGGGGGTGCCTCTCTCTTATTGTCTAGGCTTATACCTACGACAGTTGGCACCGATCGTGGGGACCCGAGCGAAAAGCCATGGTGCCGAGGAAAAAGAGCGCGGCTAGGACGATCGTACCCCGCACACCAAACCCGACGCGTCGGGCAAGGACGAACAACACGGCCATAGCCGCGGAGCTTGGCGACGCCCGCGTCAGCAACCCGTCGGCCGCTAACCTTCGAGCCGACGACTCGTCAACCAACGTCCGCGCTGCTGGACTCCCCGTAGCCACGATCGACGCAGCTAACTCAAAAGCACGCGTCGAGATGGAGGCTGAAACCTTGAGGCGTGAGGCTAACGAGCTCAGGGAGGAGCTCGTTAGGGCAAAGGCTGAGGCCCTCCAAGCCCTCCAAGTTTCGAACAACGCTCGTGCCGAGGCAGGCCTGCTTCACGCCGAGCGCGACGCCGCGAGGACCGCGGCGGCTCCCCCGCCGATCCCCGAAGTGGCCGAGGCAGCGGCAGTGCGATGCCGCCTGGATGAGACCCTAGCTGAAGCGCGAGAGCAAACTGTAACACCCTAACTTTCTGAAACCTAAAAATTAGGGCCAACAAAAACTTTTGATAATAATGCTGATTAAAAGTACACCAAATTAAAACTTTTGTTCAAATCTTGCATCCGCAAAACTCTAAAGCAAGGCAATCAAAACCTCTCCCCTCCGTGCCTGTTCCCTTGACCTCTGCTTTGTCGAAACCTTGTCCGGCAAGTAGTTCAAACCTTGCCTTACACCTTGTCTCCATACGTGGCTACTTGCCCTTGCAATCTCGCCACGAATACACCTTCGGCACCTCTTCCCCTCCTTTTCGTCGGTGCAACCTAAACTCTCACCTGCCGCTAAGTGCCCACCTGGTATTTCGGCGAAATGGAAACATATACACACTTTGAATCTTTTCCGAATGACTTGAAAACCTACCACCAACTTCGATATGACCTATTGCGAGCATGTGCAAAAATATACTGCTTTTATGTATATGCACATACGCAAAACCCTAATCCACTCCTTCGAACTACGGGTCAAAACCCTAATTCATTGTTTGGCTCTGCCACAACCCCATGCATATACATATGCATATCTCAGTGGCAGCATTGAAACCCAACTCTCTGTAACATCGCAGGCCCATTCTGTCCACATACAAACCCTATATACGCTAAAAATTCAAGTGTATGTGGACACATACACTCCAAACCTAGTTTATTTCTTTTCTCGGTAAAACCCTAACCACCACAGGTTGTCTCTCGCTCCTTGCCATATGTTATACGAACGTCCTTTCACTTCTTCCGTGTTACCATGCCAGGACGTAAAATATCCATCCTGTTATACTTCTACCAAATAACCGTCTATCTTTCCACCATTTACCCGTCTATCCTTTTACTGTGGTCAAAACCTGATTTACCATTCACCATTCTTAACCACAACACCAGGAGTCCTGTAAGAACCCCAGAAATATCCCAGACCTTCCTGTTATAACTCTACAAAAATACCTTGAGGTCCCGTGCAAATATTTCAAACCATTTCACGTTCGAGTTTGAATCAACTATGGAACCTAGAACTGCAACCCTCCCAAATGTTTCTCATAAAATTTCCAAAAAATCGCACGACACTTTCCAGTGTTCCCGGAACCCACATATGCAAAAATATTTGCATCTCTAACCTAAAATTTTGAATGAACATCCCCCAAATATCTCTGCCCAGTCCAGCAAGCCAAGTCCTATTTCTTTTCTTTTCCTCAAAGCTGAACAGCTACTCACCCTTTTCTCCTGCCATGCATGCACTGCCGTATGTCTTCTTTAAACACCAGCACCTACCAAGTCAACTGCTCCCTTCCCTTGTGACCTTGCTCCCTGACTGCAGCTAAAGCCAATTCTTTTCCTAGTACCAGCTACCCCATGCCCCTCCTGCCTTCTTTTAATTCTGCAGCACGCCAGCTCTCCAACTCCCTCACTGCCGCACCACCTCAGTAGCAGCAGCTGACCAAGCTTTTCCTTTCCTGTATTTTCTAACCAAGCAGTCCTATCCTCCCCACCTTTCTTTCTCTGACCTGAGCAAGCCCATACCGAGCTCCTTTTCTTCATGCACCCAGCAGCAGCAGTCACACCACAAGTCTCCTCTGCCACTTCCTCTTCTTCCCCAACACGCCTCCCTTGCCCTACTCTTCCCTGCGCACACAACAGCAGCACCAGCTAGCTGCTCCCAGGAACCAGCCAAAGCCGAGCTTCCTCTGCACTCCAACCCAAGCAGCCCCAGCAGCAAAGCATTTCCCCAAACCCAACTCCATGGCAGCCGAGCAGCTCTCTCTTCCCCTATCTCCAGCATGTATCCCTTCTTGAGCTCCCCATTGTTGCTCTCCTTTTCCCTCCCCAAGCTCTAGCTCCCCAGCCGAGCCTTTCCTCCAGCTCCCTTGTCTTCTCTGGTTCTCGGCCCCGAGCTCCCAATTAGCTCAGCTGGCCGAGCTCCTCCCCCATTACTCCATTTCTCCCATGCTCTCAAGCTTCTAGCACCGAGCCCCCTCCCTCTTGTGCTAAGCTCGCTGTTTGCTTCCCTGCCCCAAATAGCCGAGCTCCCCTAGCTCCTCCCCTCGGTCCCTCTCTAGCTATTTAAGTTGAGTAAGTGAATGAGAAAATGCAGACCTGAGGGCACCAAGAAAATGTAGCCACTGTGATCACCATGGAGGAAGGTCTCACGGCAAGCCATTGCTCTTCTTCCTTGGTGCATGTGTGTGTTGTGTGATACACTAGTGAAAGAAAGTTTGAGAGGAGATTGAGAGAAAGAACGGGAGCTGTGAGATTCAGCTCCTACACCCCTTCTCCTCTTGCCCTCCCTCCCGAGCTCAACTCCCCTCCAAGCTTCGGCCTTGAACTCTACCACAGCCCGAGCTCACTCCTTACCTCTCCTCTTTACTCCCACTCCTCAATCTAGATCGAGCTCCCCACTGCCGCCCTCCTTTTTCCCCGTGGCAACAACTCTCTGCCACGGCAAACCAGCCAAGCCCCTGCCGCTGCAGCCTTGCCTCTGCCGCGGCAGCCCTTCTCCAACCGCGGCAGCTACCGCGCCCCTTTTCCCCTTCCCCTAATTATGCTCATATTCTCCATTTCTTTTACATTTTACTCCCAGTTAGCACCAATTGAGTCAAGACTTAGCTAAAGTAGATAGTGAATTAGATGTGACGATGTAATTTAGCCTTGCGCAATCGCGCGAGGTATTATCTAGTTGTAATTAATTACCCACAAGTCAATTTTTTAAAAGAATGACTTACAATTTGGATATTCACATCTATTATATACTAAAAGTAGAATGCAATAGAAAAATAAAAATATGCTAGAAATTCCCAAAAAAGCAATACATCCGATCGTTAATTCGGTGGGACTATAACCGATAGATCTTCATAACTGTACCTAAACATATCACAGCCGATAGATCTTCATAACTGCACCTAAACAGATAACAGCCGATAGATCTTCATAACTGCACCTAAATAGATCACAGCCGATAGATCTACATAATTATACCTAAACGGATAATAGCCGATAGATCTACATAACTGTACCTAAACGGATCACAGCCGATAGATCTTCATAGACTGTACCTAAACAGATCCCAATCGATAGATCATCATAATTGTACGTAAACATATTGCATCCGATAGATCATCATAACTGTACCTAAATCTCGCGATCTAAATTCTTATTTCTCATACTAATCTAATATCATGTGTACGGATAAAAAGATAAAGATAATTAAAAATGTTTCCCGCGCAATTGCACGGGACACCGTGCTAGTGATTCTAAAAACACAAGAACAGAAAAAACATAGGATTCACATGTGATGACTTCTTGAATCCTGCAAGAAATCAAAACACATGAATTTGTAAACATGGCTCTTAGGATGTTACATAAGATTTTGATAATTTTTCCTCTTACTAGAATCTTATGAAATTTGGGTGTAGGGATATAACCCATAAGAATTCTGGAGGTCACATTCCTTTGATAAGAAAAGCCCTTACAAATTTTTTTATAGATTAAATCCTATAAAGTTTCTATAAAAATCTTTCAATCTAAAAGGGCTAGCTTCTGGCAATTGGACTGTCCTCCGTATTTTTGCATCGGCGCACTACTACCTTGATCGGATCCACATGTCTCTCCACCATCCCGGTGGCCAAAGCAAACAGGCCACTCAATTTTCCCACGCCCCTAGCCTCGTGCCAAAAGCCCAAGACCAAATCATTATGTGAGATTAACGCCAATTGCAGAGGCTCTACGCTCGTACTCGAAGAAAGTCAGGCCAATGCATCACTGAAAATCTAAAGTAACTAGCAAGATACCCGTGCGTTACAACGGAACCTCAAATAGTAGAACAACATCTTATGTTCTGACTAAAACCATAAGTCTATAATAAAATATATTATTTTGCCTTATAACGATCTAATAATAGAGTGCTCGTACAACACACATATAAAAAAATTTACGCACATGTATGAGGGAAGGAACAGTACCACAAGTCAACTAACTCAGAACGTAAAGATTGGATCCTATTGTTTAGTAGGATAATAAATTTCAGTAGAGTAAAAAACTAACTCAGAACATAAAAATTGGAATATGTTTAGCGGAATATGTTGAGAGTTGGAGAGTTGGTTAGAGGATGGTGTAATTAATTTGTTACAGCTGTTGAGAATAAAAAGGGATGGATTGAATACAAGATATGTTTGTTAGTTTGTTGTGTGATCGGATAGATAGATGAGTGTTAGTTTATTGTTATTATTATTAGTAGAGGGGTAAAACGGATAATTAAAAGTGTGACATCACCATCAATCAAACTCAAATATTATAAGGTGGTATAGATTAAAACAACAAATCGGACCAGGCCACAACGAATCTGCAACATAATGACGGTCACTCAAAAGTTGTAGCTGCGTACCTATCACCACACTAAATGACTAAACTCGACCGGTAACCAATTGGGCCAATGCATTAATTGCGTTCTTATGTGCGCCACATGCTGGCATTAGGAGTCCTAGGCTTACACAGGAACATGAGTTTGACACAATCAAGGGGCAGCTAGAAACACATTTTACAATTTTTAATCACCATAACTTTAATTTCTTTTGTTATGTAAGTGTATATTTTTAGACTTTTAAAATGTTTATGTTAGGGTATTTTTTTTTGTTTTATGTGTCATTCTCCCTTTCCATTTTAAGTATTTTTCTTGTCTTTTATTTCCTCTCATAGAAAAATCTAATAACTTACAGTTTGAGTATTCACATTTTATAATTTTTAACCAGTATAACTGTAATTATTTTGTTATGTCAGTGCATTTTCTCTATGATTGATACTTAAAGTTTTTAAAGTATTTATGTTGGGGTATTTTCTCTATTTTATATGTCGTTTTATTTTTCTATTTTAGGTATCTTCCTTGTCTTTCTGTGGGAGGGGTGCTTGCGCGCTAACCCTAAACCAATGACGTATAGTTAAGTGCTGTGTAAATAGTCTAAAAACCCCCTGGGAAATATTTTGTATCTCCGAAGGGCAAACTTGTAAATTTATCATCTCCATCCCACCTCCTCCACCTCTATAAATTGGGCCTCAAGGGCAAGGGGAGGGGGATCGATCATTTCCTCATTTCCTCATTTCACAAACCCTAATTTGGGAGATAAATACGAAACAGGCTCGCGAAGCCCTACCACCGCTCGCTATTTCTCCCTCGTGTCCCTACGCGCACCCTCGTAGGCCTACGTAATCGAACGGGGGTGCCTCTCTCTTATTGTCTAGGCTTATACCTACGACAGTTGGCACCGACCGTGGGGATCCGAGCGAAAAGCCATGGCGCCGAGGAAAAAGAGCGCGGCCAGGACGGTCGTACCCCGCACACCAAGCCCGACGCGTTGAGCAAGGACGAACAACACGGCCATAGCCGCGGAACTTGGCGACGCCCGCGTCAGCAACCCGTCGGCCGCTAACCTTCGAGCCGACGACTCGTCAATCGACGTCCGCGCTGCTGGACTCACCGCAGCCACAATCGACGCGGCTAACTCAAAAGCACGCGTCGAGATGGAGGCCGAAACCTTGAGGCGTGAGGCTAACGAGCTCAGGGAGGAGCTCGTTAGCGCAAAGGCTGAGGCCCTCCAGGCCCTCCAAGCTTCGAACAACGCTCGTGCCGAGGCAGGCCTGCTTCACGCCGAGCGCGACGCCGCGAGGACCGCGGCGGCTCCCCCGCCGATCCCCGAAGCGGCCGAGGCAGCGGCAGTGCGAAGCGGCCGAGGCAGCGGCAGTGTGACGCTGCCTGGATGAGACCCTAGCTGAAGCGCGAGAGCAAACCCGCCGTAACACCCTTGCCGCAGAGGAAGTCATGCAGGAAGTAGCAGAAGCCCAGGCGCGCGTCAGGCTGCCCTCCCCCGCGGGAGCGCAGGAGGCCGCCGCCCTCCGCCAAGCCATGGCCGATAGCCACGCGAGAGCGATTCCTCTCACACCAGCATGCGCCGAAGAAGCCGCAGCCCTACGGCATCAGTTGGAAGCTAGCCGTGAGATGGCCATGGCATCCCTCTATGGCGCGGGGGAAGGCCCCAGCTACCAACCCTTCCATCACTTCGTCGCGCAGCCGGGCGGGCAAGCCCCGGCCTCGCCGCATCGTTCGGCGGAGCACTACCCTACGTGGGTCCTAGCGCCTCCGCTGCACCCAGAGCTCCGCCATCCGGGATGGATAGCCGGACGGCCCGCCAACGTCGTCCCGTACCAACTCGAGATCAGAACCTGCCAACCGTCGTCAAACGTCCCGGGCCTCACCGACGTGTACAACCTGCTGAGCCCAGGGCTGGCGGCGACGCCATGGCCAAGCAAGTACTGAGCGCCCAATATCGCCAGCTTTGACGGGAACTCTGATGTCGTCGAGTTCCTCAGGGTGTACGAGACTGCCGTTTCCTCAGCGGGAGGCAACGATGTGATCATGGCCAAGGGGCTGCTGCTAGTGCTCTCCGGTCTAGCCCAGAAATGGTATCTCGGCCTGGCTCCTTGCTCGGTGTACTCATGGGAATAGCTCCGCGACAAGCTCACCAGCCACTTCGTAGCCCACCGGAACAAGGAAGTCACCTCCTCAGACCTATTCTCCCTTAAGCAGGCCCCCGATGAGTCGATACGTGACTTCACACAACGTTTTGCTCAAGTACAGTGCCAGATCCCGGACATCACCGACAAGAGCGTGTGCGAGGCTACCCGCCACGCGATCTATAACCCCGACTTGGCAGGAAAGCTCGATAGGAAGGAGCCCAAGACGGTCGCAGAGCTGTATGAGATCATGCGCACCTACTCCAAATCTGAGGACGGGAAGACCCGTAGGCAGGCAGAAGCACAGGCATTTGCAGCCTGGACTGGGCCGAAAGTGGAAACCTATGACCGGCGCACCAGGAGGCAGAAGGACGTGTACCACGTGGAAGAGGAGGAGCGTTGTCCCACCAAGCAGGCACGTAACGTCGACTGGGGCCACGAGCTGGGCCGTCCCAGGACTCTCGTGGCCACGGGTCGGGCCGTCCCGAGCGGGATTCCCGTGGCCAGGCTTACCCGCGCGGAGGTCGCGGTCAAGGCCAGGGGCACGGAAACGACTCCGGGCGCGGAAGAGGCAGTAACAGTGGAAGCGGAGGACGAAGGCCCGGCGTAGACAACCGAGTATTCTGCGAGCTCCACGGCTGGGTCTTCCACACCACCGCCGAATGTGATCTAGTCGCCGCCGCCCGCGCGATCAAGCAGCGCGGGCTGGCTACTAGAACCGACGCCCCGCGACACGACCGCGCGGTAGCTCAAGAACGTCAGGCCCTGCCGCCTCTGCCGCCCCTTCCGCTCCTGGGGGAGCCACCGAAGCAAGTTGATGATCCGCGGCGCTGCATCGTGCACGCCATCACTGGCGGCCACGCCCACACATTCCCGTCCAAGCGACAACGTCGGGCCTACACCCGACAGGTGCAACACATCAACTCGTCGCCACCCACCGAGCTGCCTCCGTGGGTCAGTGCCACGGTGGCCTTTGGCCCCGAGGATGCCGTGGGAATCAGCCTCCCCCATCACGACGCCCTTGTCATCTCGGCAGTCATAAACAACTATGAGGTGCGTCGCGTCTTCATCGACGGAGGAAGCTCGGCGGACATACTATTCGTGTCCACCCTAGCGGAGATGGGGATACCACGGGCATGCCTTGCCCCCGCAGGCATCCCGCTCCTGGGCTTCGGAGGCGAGCCGGTCCCGGGGCTCGGGAAGATGGAGCTCCTGATGGAGTTCGGGGAAGGGGAGTGCAAGCGTCAAGAGAGTATCGTCTTTGATGTGGTCGATCTCCCCTACCAATACAACGTCATCCTCGGCCGGGTCACATTGAACAAGTTCGGTGCCATCTCCCATCATGCTTTCCTCTGCATGAAGATCCCGTCCCCCTGCGGTATCATTACCGTCCGCCTCCGGTCGCCTCCGAGCTCCGCCGCCGTGCCCTCGCCGCCGTGCCCTCTTCGCCGTCGCCCTCCCCGGTGAGCCGCGCCACCGCGACGCCTCCTCCTCCCCGGCCACGGCCCCGCCGCTAGTCAGACCGGCCGGAGCATCCGGTCTGACCGGGCATCCCTAACCGGCTGAGCCGACCAAGTGGTTAGGCCTTAATGGCCATTTAGTTCGGTCATTAGGACCAATTAACTACCCTCATTAATGCTATGTGTACTTAATGCAGTGTAATTAATGCACTTCTTAATTATGTCTCATTGACAGCCGGGTCCCGCATGTAAGAATTTAAGAAAATGATAAAAGAAAATAGAAATAATATGACAAGTGGGCCCACTTGTCATAGACTTGGTCAATGTTGACCCAAATTGACCAAGGGACCCACTTGTCAGCATCTATGGCTAGATCAAAGCTAAGTAAGAAAAGTAATTATTATTATTATTCTTTTTCTTTACTGAGAAAAATACAAAAAAGGATTTAAATTGGTTTAAATTTTATAAAATTCATAGAAAATTCATACTTTATCAGAAAAATGCAAATAATATATCAAAATGTTTAGAAAAATGAGAGCTACTCAAATATATCATTTTCACCCATGTTTGCATGCTAGGAAAAATGAAAATGCCTAAAAACTCAATTTAGGGTTTCCCCGAGTAGCCGGAGAAATTCGGATCGCGATATTTCGAGCGCCCGGACTCCGATTAAATCGAGTCCACCTGTATTAGTCTTTATTTTGCATCCTTTAGGGCATGGCATACATTTCATATCATGCTGATGTTCTTTTATGTGGCATTTATTATTTCGTCTGTTTCATTCGGTGTTGTTGCTCTTTCTGATAGGACCGGACAATCCTGAGCAGGAGCAGGACCTAGCAACGGAAACACAAGGCAAGCAGCCCCCTTTGAACATCTTGCGGATAACCTATTATTTGCAATTTATTATTTGTTTTCAAAATCTTATTGCATGCGATCAACTAATATTTTATGCTAAGGATCAGCCCTATTCCCTACATGAAAACTTACTTTGTCGTTCAATCAACACCACCGACCCTCCTAGCCTATTTAGAGTAGATTACTTGTTGTGTTAATATTGCTTATATAGCTGATGTTGCTTAGACTTGCTTAGTTATGTCGAAGACGTAATTTCTAGGATGGCAGACAAAACTCAACACTTTGGATGGGTTAGCGGATAGGTGGGTGTTCCCCAGGAAGTGCTTAATAAACCTGACTAATAACAATCGGGTTTAGACGAGAGGCCATGCTGGAAGCATGGTGGGTTGTCTCGTTCATCTCACAAGGACTGGTTCCCGGTGTCCTTTCGAACCAAGATTTACGTACTTCTACGCGGGTGGTATAATGGGCCACCCACGACCGAATAAATTGTCTAGACTTAGGTAATGAGCCGCATAGTTTGCCATTTTCATGGATTGGGTGAGTGGAAAAGAAGGTGGTGTGGTGTTTCAATATAGGTATGAGGGTTACACACGGTCTGGGACCGGGGATGTATCACTTGCCACAACTAGTGGGACCGTGTCGAAGTATCGGCCGAACTGTCGTACGCGGATTAGCCCATTATGGCGGCTCATACACTACTACAGAACCGATTTGTCCAGACGGTTCGGAAACACCGGGCGGGACGGTTTTTCGAACCGTCTGGACGAAACAGTCAGGACAAATCATCTTTGTGCAGACGGTTATTGAACTGTCTGTACAAATAATTAGTACAGACGGAGGCACACACGAATCGTCTGTACAAATGAACTGAATAGTACGTCGAAAGCATTTGTACAGACGGTTCCATACACAAAACCGTCTGCACAAATGGACTGAACAGCACGTCGAAAGCATTTGTACAGACGGTTCCGTACCTAGAACCGTTTGTATAAATAATTTGTACAGACAGTTCTACCCCTGGAACCGTCTGTACTACTGCTGTGGCAGGAAAACCATGCTGCTGCGGCAGCAGAAACAAGCGTTTCTGCTGCCGCGGTAGCAGTGCGGTTGTACAGAGGGCGCTGCCGCCTGCTGCCACGGCAGCAGAAACATACGTTTCGGCTGCCGCGGCAGCCGTGCGGCAAGGCGGCGTTGCTGCCACCTGCTGCCGCGGCAGCGGAAATGACTGATTCCGCTGCCGTGGCAGCCGTGCGGCAGGGCGACGATGCTACCGCCTGCTGTCATGGCAGCGGAAACAGAGGTTTCGGCTGCCGCGGCAGCCGTGCGGCAAGGCGGCGTTGCTGCCACCTGCTGTCGTGGCAGCAGGCGGTAGCACCGTCGCCCTGCCGCACTGCTGCCGCGCGGCAGCGGAAATTGCTGATTCCGCTGTCGCGGCAGCAGTGCGGTAGGGCGACGGTGCTACCGCCTGCTGCCACGGCAGCGGAAACAGAGGTTTCTGCTGCCGCGGCAGCAGTGCGGCAAGGCGACGGTGTTGCCGCCTGCTGCCACGGCAGCCGTGTGACAAGGCGACGTTGCTGCCGCGGCAGCGGAAACTACCTTTTCTGCTGTCGCAGCAGCCGTGCGGCAGGGTAACGATGCCCGGTGCGGCCGCGGTCCTGCCGCGGCAGTGAAAACGCTAGAAACAAAGTGACATAATGGCAGGCATAGCATGCACAGACACACAATGTACGCATTGATCTTAGACATAGCATTCAGAAACAAACATTAAACGTTATTTTCAACTACAAAGTCATTCACATGCATTGTTAGGGAAAAAACTCTCAAGTCATTGAGGAGGAACATTTTGAGGACAATGGAATTCTCCGGTTTCCTTCAACACCTCTCTAAGTATGAAAGCTATTAACTGTTTTTGAACAAACCGGACGCCCTCAGTGTCGAGCTCATCTGTAGGGAACTTAAAACTCTGCAGAAGGAAATTAAATAGCTAGGTTAGGCACGACGTCCGAACGATGAAAAATGGAACTACATAGTATAATGACACTAACCGCCACATCTACCGGACTAGAGCTAACGATCTGCCTCATATATGTCGTGACATAGTATCCACAGAGATTGTTGCCCGGTGGCTGCTTGTGGCACTGTAGAAAACATGGTTATGTGCAGGGTAATTTAGTTTTACCGAATACATATTAGAATGTGCGAGGTGATTATTCTTGGGCGAGGGAGGAATTATTACCGGGAAATGAAATCGGTGGGTCGGTTCGGTTCGTGTTGTTTTCACAAGTCCCCCCTTGGCAACATACTTCTTGAACGCCCCGGTGAGCACCGTCGTCAAATTTGCGTACTTCTCTGGTGGGTAGTCCCTGGAGTCGAAGTACGTGGCATGTAGATATTGTGGCTCGAGGCAGACGAGCATCTAGTGGAATTCATAGTTGTACGGTAGAAGAATGACGCGCTTAGTGGAGAGAAGGAGCATGACGTCCGAAATGTATTCCTCGACCTCGTTCGGCTGGAATTGGACCATTGTGCATATGACCACTTGTGGATCGAGGAATCCGATATTAGGATTTTCTCTCCTAGCCTCTTGAATCATATTGATGATGAATAGTATGGTTTCCCGCATACTAGGGGTATCCGTATACAGAATCCCGGGACTTTAGGAAAGGTATAGCGTACCCGGTAAGGATCCCTGGACGACAAGATAACCCCTCTAAGGAAGGAAAGACTCCCCTTAAAATTAGGAAGTCAATCCCGACGTTTAAGGAAGCCAGAGTCCTACTCGGGCGTGAGTCCATGTCCAGTACGACCCTGGGAACCCCCTATATAAGGATCAGCAATCCCATAGGGGAGGGGAGGTCAATCTAGCTGACAACAAGTCGCAGGAAGTCAATCTAGAAGTCAAGTCAGGAGGCGAAGCTCCAGAAGACCCGCAGTCTCGAAGGAGTCGAGCCCGGAGGATTAGCTAGGATTAGTCTACGACTAGGCCTAGGATAGCCACTAACATATACCCCCTTTGTAAAGCGTGTTCCCGATCAATATATAGCAACAGGACGTAGGGTTATTATCCTGAGGGAGGCCCGAACCTGTATAAAAACGGCTGTTCCCTGCTGTCAGAACTCCTGGCGATTGGCCCCTAGAGGTCCCTACCCCCCAATAATCATCATCTCGCGAGTACCGTAAGATCGCCGGTTTACCAATCGTCGACAGATGGCGCCGACCGTGGGGACCTCTCCGGACCAAGCTGTCCAGGAAGAATCAAAGTCGGCAGGACGCGCAACTAAGCACGATCAGATCTCGGCGCCGGTTGCACAGCCCTCACCGGTTTCGACCGAGGAGGAAGTAGCAAGCACGGCAGGAAAACCGATCGCAATCTCGCCCCGTACTGGGTACTCGGACCAGGGCTTCTACGACAACTTTGGCCCTATGGACCCGTACCCGGTTACGGATCGAGTGGATTTCGGAGAGTACGCCCCTGGAGAGGACTCGGATGGCGAAGCAGATCACTTCAGAGCCGAGTGCGCCAGGGCGTTCAGCGGGAAGTCGGTCTTGAACGACGACTTCCCGGCAGGAACGACTAGCCCCATGGTTGGAATTTCTCCTGTAGACTCTGATCGTGAGAACGATCAAGATCTTACCCACGTCGCGTCCGACGAGGACCACGTGATGGAATACGAGTACACATCATCTAATCCAGACCCTCGAGTGGTTCTCGCGATCCATGACGGTCGAGAAAGATCTCGAGAACCCGGATCAGCATGGGGGCTCACGACGCCGGAGCCCGACGAGATCGTTCAGCAAGACCTCCACCGCAACTACGAGCGACGACTTCGGAAAATACCCCCTCCAAGTCGGAGAGCAGGTTCTACGACCAGTTCGGAACCGGGGCAAAAAGGACTTTCTCTTCAGTAGGACAACGGCTCCACATGAGAAGACGCCCGATCCAGGTCGCTCGAGTTAGCAGTAAGGAGATAGTCGAGTCCCCTTAGAGAGTTCCCCGTGCAAGCACCTTCGGTAAGATCGCACAGTCATCACCCCTCCGACCGCCAGTCCGTTTCAGGTTGCGCCAGCTCCAACCTCAAGTCGTCAAGCTATGAACAAGCCGATGATAAGACGCTCCGGGCGCTGTCGCCTAGCACGCGCACTCGACAAGCTTTTTCAGCGGGTCACGACAAGAGCACGAGAGTTTCTGGTGCAACCAACGACGACTCGGGAGGAGGTGATGTTTTTACTTCTAGTTTTTCCTAGCAGTTTTTTCTTATAGTAGCTTATAAATGATACTTCAGTCAGTTCACAGTTTTTTAAATATCAAGTTTCGTAGTTCGATATTTATTTTTTCAGACTGCCTATCCGAGAAACTTCTCGAATAAGACAGTCGGGGGCTGGATAAGTATGTGGCATCGAGCGAAAAACTGGCGTACACGTGCGCGTACCGACAACCCAACCTAAGCAAAGGGAAAAGGGTTCTGCGCTGCGACCGTCTGGGATGAGAGGAAAACCCCTTAACGTGTCTACAGGTGACAGGGGAAGCCACTGAGCCCCCCACCTGACTAGACCTAAGGTCTGGCCAACCAAACTCCCCGGTTCCCGCAGCAAAGTTCCCCGACTCCGAGCAAGGGAAGAAGAGAAGGTACAAGTATGACTAGGCCAACAAAATCGTACGCTTACCGGCCACCCCGACTACTTTGAACAGAAGGCGTCCCGGATAGAGTGCAATGTCATCAGAGCAAGGGTTACGAGAGGATCACTAACTAGCGTCCAATACCCCTTCGACAAGGGAACACAGGTTGCTGCTATGGCTACGACAGACTGTACGAAGACCCCTTATCGTGTTTACTGATGACGAGGAGCCTCTGAGACCTCCATCCGACTAAACCTAAGGCCTGGTCGATCGCAGTCAGCGGCATACGGCGCAACTCGTAAGCCTAAGTCAAGGAAGGTGGACGCAAAGTTCGACTAAATCCTCGAGAACTTTTGCATCTGACAACATTCACAATGCAGTTATTTTCAAAAATGATCGACTTTCAGAAAACAAAACACACAGATTAAGCACAGTTACTAATCGAAAAGTGTTAAGTCAGTTTGGCAGGCTATCTGCATTCAGCCATTCGAAACCTCTTCGCCTCGGAATCGGTTCCCCGCTCCTGCTCTGACCGGACCAATTGCTTCTCTAGGTCCCAGACGAAGCAAGCAAAAGGGCAAAAGGTTAGTTTTCGGTAAAGGCAAATTACGACTAACATTTTTGGTTGTTGATTATATCTAGAAGCGCCGCGACCAGGGGCTATACCTTCGCCCAAGTCGGACAACAGGCGTCCTGAGCTAGGGGCTCAATGAACTCCACAGCCGACTAGCCCCATGCTGGAACTAACTTCCCCAGCCGAAGAATGCCTGCAGTATGCACTGCGGATTGACTTCCCGGCCACGAATAACGTGACCGAGCATGAGGGTTTGCTTACCGGTCTCTGAGTCATTTCCGCACTTGGTATCCGCCGCTTACTCGTGAGTAGGGACTCACAGCTGGTAGCGAGACAAGTGTCCAAGGAAAGTCAGACCTTAGACCAGAACATGGCAGTTATCGAGCAGAGGTGAGGAAGCCAGAGAAGAAATTCATCGGGCTCAAAGTACGGTACATTCTAAGAAAGGATAACTGCCGAGCCGATAGTCTTGCCCGCCTGGCGTCCTCACGATCTCTATGTCCACCCGGGACCTTTGCAAAAAGGATTTCGACGCCGTCCATTGCTTCTAACGAACCAGTGGACGAAGGAATGGTCACCCTCAGAACAGAGCACCATTCAAGGACGTCACCAGGTATTGACGCTCCAAGGAGAGTAGCGGGTCGGCTCGTTGCTCCCCTCGTTCTTGAGGATTCGTGGATAGAAACCATCTGCATGTACCTTCTCGATCGAACTACGCCTAAGGACGATACGCTTTCCGAGCAAATTGCCCGGCGCGCCAGGATGTATTCCCTGGTCGATGAGGCTCTCTACCGACGAGGGGCTCACGGAGTGCTCATGCGGTGTATCCCTCAGACACAGGGTATAAGATTACTCGAAGAGATCCATGGAGGGGTGTGCGGGGCACATGCATCTTTCCGAACCCTGGTCGGAAAGGCCTTTAGACAAGGATTCTATTGGCCGACAGCCCTACATGACGCGAGCGAGTTAGTGAAGCGATACCGTCAGTGTCAATTTCACGGTAGACGCATTCACCAGCCCGCTCAAGCATTGCAGACGATTCCCTTGTCGTGGCCCTTCCCGGTCTCGCCCGGGGGCTACAAGTTCCTGTTCGTCGCAATTGACAAAGCGCGCTGCGGTTTCGCTAATGTCAGCGGTACAGTGGCACAGAAAAATGAGAGATTCTTCATCACCACGCGAAAATTCTGCCATGACGGTTCGGTTTCCTAGAAATCTTCCAGGCGAATGCGTGTCCGTGATCAATGGATCGGATTAAATCAAAAGATGCTTCACGGGCAAGCCAGCCCAAAAAAATGCCTCGGACTATTCGGAGGTTTATCCCGACCAAGGATATCACGACTACCCGGTAGAGATATTACCTACTCGGAAACGTAGTCAGCAAAAGTACTCGAAGTCGCCTACTCGGAGTTGCTTCCCGACAAGGGCAGATTTCCAACAGAACCATCATGACCTCACTTCACGTATTGATGGGGGGCTTGATGATGAATAGTATGGTTTCCCGCATACTAGGGGTATCCGTATACAGAATCCCGGGACTTTAGGAAAGGTATAGCGTACCCGGTAAGGATCCCTGGACGACAAGATAACCCCTCTAAGGAAGGAAAGACTCCCCTTAAAATTAGGAAGTCAATCCCGACGTTTAAGGAAGCCAGAGTCCTACTCGGGCGTGAGTCCACGTCCAGTACGACCCTGGGAACCCCCTATATAAGGATCAGCAATCCCATAAGGGAGGGGAGGTCAATCTAGCTGACAACAATTCGCAGGAAGTCAATCTAGAAGTCAAGTCAGGAGGCGAAGCTCCAGAAGACCCGCAGTCTCGAAGGAGTCGAGCCCGGAGGATTAGCTAGGATTAGTCTACGACTAGGCCTAGGATAGCCACTAACATATACCCCCTTTGTAAAGCGTGTTCCCGATCAATATATAGCAACAGGACGTAGGGTTATTATCCTGAGGGAGGCCCGAACCTGTATAAAAACGGCTGTTCCCTGCTGTCAGAACTCCTGGCGATTGGCCCCTAGAGGTCCCTACCCCCCAGTAATCATCATCTCGCGAGTACCGTAAGATCGCCGGTTTACCAATCGTCGACACATATGTCTACACATAAAAGTAATGTCATTGAAAGAGCGTATCAATAAGTTAGGCAATTCATTTAGCTTAAACAGTGATTGAGAACACTTACAGTGTCTAGCATCTTAATAGGCTGACATCGAGGGCGTCATGACGGTAGAGGTCGGCTAAATCCAAGAAATCAATGGTAAAGGTTCCACCTGGATGGAGGAAATGTTGCCGCTTGTACATGGCGCTGATATTCTGAGGAAGCGCTCTCTCCTTGTTGGACCTTTTCATGTAAAATTCGTGCACAATCTGAGTTGCCCAACCAAGTCGTTCTAACGCCGCCCGTGTCACTAGCGGCTGCCTTTCCGTGTAGACTCTTATCTCGGGTTCTTCGTCTACCTCTTTGCCCTTGGCCGACTTCGTGCTATTTCTGGTGGCCCTACGCTGAGGTTGAGGATTCGTTTTGGCAGTCTGCTGGCTAGATCTGCTAGATTGCTTGGATTGTGCTGAAGCGGATTTCACCTTCGGTGGAGGAGCACGGATTGAGAAATCTGGACCGTAACGTACCGGAGACAGGGGCCGTGCAGGAGGTGGAGGGGCAACTAGGGAAATGTACTTCTTCGGCCACTAGATGAACGAGTTGACGGCCTGTCCCAGTGTCCTGACGTCGTCCTCCAGCGGTACAGGAAGTGTGAAGGAGGAGCAATTCGCATGCACCATGTCCACTGCCACCTTAGCGTTACCCACCGCTAACGGAACTCTGTGCACCCTCGTCTCTTCATAATATGGAAATGCTAACCCCGTGCCAGCCTCAAGCATGTCAGTGGGGCCAAAACAGCTAGGCACGAGGAGCTTGCAGCTAGTTATGATCGTAATGTCGTCGACAGGGAATCTTTCGATGACGTCGTCTTCAGGAGGGATCGGCTCGACATGAAAGTCGTCGGCGCGGTCGTCTTCCGGAACGTGCTCATGAGCGGCTTGTTCGTGGACGTCTTCCACGGATGCGCAGCTACTCCTGCGCCGAGCATGTGGGGATGAGCCTGCGGGGCTGCGGTCGGCCGCGGCGGCTGCATCCTCCTGCCTTATCTGCCGTACCCGTTCTTCGACCCTCGCATCGATCCTCTGTTCCAGGCCTGCATATATTTCTTCCATCAGCTCTTTTTTCATCCTTTCACGCTCGGCTGTCTCGCGCTCTGCTTTCGTTCTCCTCCGACTCCTGTACGAACCCGCATCGTCGGGGAATCCCATCTTCCATGGAACCGTCACCCCCACGCCACGCGTTCGACCCGGGTGCTCTTTGTTTCCCAGAGCTGAGGTTAGTATATTATTTTCCCTGGCTGCTTGGAAAGTTCCTTGGGCGGATTTTTCTGACAGTCGCAGGATGTTTTCAGCCACCTGGACGGTTTCGGGCTTGTTGAAGGCGACGGTGCCATCAGCCGAGATGTTGGCCCTCGCGCAATACTAGTTCTGGGCCCGCCTCTCTAGGATCTGGGAGAACAGTGTGTCGCGACTCTCCTGAGACGCCCGCTCGTCCTCTGTTCTCCATTCCAACTCTTTGCGCGCGTACCCACCGCTTCCGAGCCTGTGGGGGTGAACGTTGCATGCCTGGCGGGCCCTGTTTGCCTGACTCCGCTGCACAAATTCCTCCGACGTGCACCTCTCCACAAATTCTGCCCATTGATCCTCCAAGTACCCGTAAGTCTTCGGGTCCTGCCTGTAGGCGTAAGATCGTTCTTCACGTACGTGTTGTAGAGCTCGCTCTTGAAGGTCTTCCACGCCTTGCCCATCTTGGCTTTTGCCTGTCTTTCCACGGCCTGCTCGGTACCTTCGGGGAAGTCGAACTGTGCTTTGATGGTGCTCCACAGGAACTCTTTTTCGTTATCCGGCACTGACGGCCAGCTGGCGTACGTTATCCGGACCTTCGTCCTCGCCAGTGAAGCGCACACACTACGGAATGCCGCCTAAGCCTGCTGAGGCAATATGGGCACACCCTCATCGCTGACATGAGTTATCATGTAGTGACCCATGGGCATTTTATTTTTGCCTCGGCCACCTCGCTTTCGCTTCTGCCCACCCGATTCTTCGGTTTGCTCATGAGACGAGGCTTCTGCATGTTGGGAGGGCAAAGGTTGAGCTAGTTGAGGAGACAAGTGCGGCTCATCTTGTCGAGGAGAAGAGGCCACCGGCAGTTCACGTTCATCTCCTCCGGACGCCATCTTCAAAAGACGAAAAATTCAGATATGCAGTACACGACAAAATTCCAGACATTTTCATATAAATACACATGAACTCTAGCTAGACTAAGAAAGTTCTTGCAACCCTAACCGAGCTCAATTTGATCGGAGAACATTCGTTTAATAGCCCAATGTGCAAATATATAACCCTTTGCCATCCAGTACAACAACACGACAAAATAGTGCTAATGTTTGTAATCTCATCATAAATATCTTCCTGAACTCTTTTATACAATTCCCAAAAATTGACATGCTTGGTACCAAACTATTTTAACATTGACCAACTATATAAAGTCCTCACAAATTACATGAGTAATACATCTGAGCACAAGGATCTTCCTGAACTCTTTTATACCTACGAACTAAACTGACAACATGATCTAGGACGAATCAAAACGGCGTCACTCTCATGCTAAACTAAATCTATAGGACATGTTTTATTCTCTGTTCATCATGTTTATCGTTGACATCTCAACATTCCAGCAAATAGTGATAACAGAAAAGAATAAGTGTAGAGCTTGTTTCTCTTATAACATACACTCCATTCTAGTACGCTTCCTAACACTTTCGAAGTTCCCCATCTTCCGATGACCCCATCTAGCTTAGAATATCCAGTCTCAAAAAAGAAGGACAAGACTATTTTCATGACTTAGATTACTCTGACTCGTCATTATCGAGAGTAAGTATTGATAATACAAAAGACCAAAGTGAAGATAACGAGAACACACGTAGCCAATATATAGTAATTTTGTCACTCTCACGACCAATTCCTTGTCATGTATGTGGCGAACTAATGCATATCTTCCAGAAACAGAGATTTCTGGTCTGTCTCCATTCTCCAACCATATTGCACAAGACAGCTAAAACGAATCATAGTTAAATTACATACAATACAAGTTGCTGATCACTACTGTGAAATATTCAAACTAAAGATGACAAAATTGTCCTTTTTTCCGAGGTAAACAACATTCGAGTCACAGCGCAACATCAAATAAGTTCATCTAGATGAGCTTCTTCTTCCTGAGCTCATCTAGATGTTGCAACTTCATCCCTGTAAACAAACAAACCGGGAATTGGGGTGAATGGAGCGGAGCTCGGGAGTACAAACCGGCTTGGGGGCAGTCGAGGAAGAAACTAGTTTATCTCGTTGCTTCTGCTTAATAATGTGTCAGGGCTGCTAGTACCCTCGGTCTCTTCTTTTTTTGTTAGGCTCTTTTCCTGATCTTTTTAAAGAATATTCATTATGCTAATTATGTAATCTTCAGTTATGAATTTATAATGAATCAAATACTACATATGACTGATTAAACAAATTGTCGACGATTGGTAAACCGGCGATCTTACGGTACTCGCGAGATGATGATTACTGGGGGGTAGGGACCTCTAGGGCCCAAGTGCCAGAGAGATCTGACAGCAGGGAACAGCCGTTTTTATACAGGTTCGGGCCTCCCTCAGGATAATAACCCTACGTCCTGTTGCTATATATTGATCGGGAACACGCTTTACAATGGGGGTGTATGTTAGTGGCTATCCTAGGCCTAGTCGTAGACTAATCCTAGCTAATCCTCCGGGCTCGACTCCTTCGAGACTGCGGGTCTTCTAGAGCTTCGCCTGCTGACTTGACCTAGATTGACTTCTTGCGACTTGTTGTCACCTAGCTTGACCTGTCCTCCCCTATGGGATTTCTCATCCTTATATAGGGGGTATCCAGGGTCGTACTGGACGTGGACTTACGCCCTAGTAGGACTCTGGCCTCCTTAAACATCGGGAATGGCTTTCCTAGTTTAAGGGGAGTCTTCTATCCTTAAAGGATTTGCCTTATCAATCGAGGATCCTTATCAGGTACGAGGTACCTTCCTAAAGCCTCGGGGAATTACGTACGGGTACCCCAAATACACGGGATACTGTACTACGCATCATCAAGCCCCCCATCAGTACGTGAAGTGAGGTCAAGATGGTTTGGTTGGAAATCTGCCCTTGTCGGGGAGCACCCGAGCAGGCGACCCGAGTAGTCCTTGTCGATGACCTCTCCGAGTAGATTCAATCTCTACCGAGTAGTCACCAGAACCTTATCGGAATAATTCCTTGGAAAAAACCCAGATGCCTTTCTGATCTGATCTGATCCGTCGATCACGGACACGCGTTCACCTGGCATATTTCTAGGAAACAGAACCATTGTGGCGAAAAATTCGCGTGGTGATGAAGAATCTTTTCTCTCTCTGACCCATCTCTTGGGTCGTGGGTTGTCAGACCCTCTTTTTCCCGCGGCACGCTCCGTGCGCGAAAAAAGCAACTGTCCGCATTAAATGCGATGGAACTGATCGTGCCGTAAACCGCGCCCGGCGATCGTTCAAATCCTTTAGGAGTCCAAGAATTGGGGTTTTGCCCACATTGCATTCCTGCCTCCTAGCGTTCTTGCTCTCTTCATCTTCTTCCTCGCGCTCCTGCCCGAAAAACCTTCGCCAGCGTCCCCTCGTGATCGAGTGACGAAGATGGGCAAGAAGAAGATCGTGAAGAATTCCCCTGACCGCGCCGACGAGCCGGTGAAAGCTTCGGAGGAAACTGCGGTCGCCATCCCTCCATTCGAAGCTTCGGTAATGGACGCCGCCGCCCTTGAGAAGCTCGCGGAGGAGGAGGTGGTCCTCCCGGAGGTATTCATACCTTATCAGGAGGCCGTGAAGGAGACGGTCCCGAGCCCCAACACCGGCTGGACCGTCGTCTTCGCTGATTTCTTCCGGTGCGGATTCCAGTTCCCGCCGTCGACCTTCTTCCTCCTGGTGCTCCAGCATTACGGAATCGAGTTGATCCACCTCAACCCAAACTCGATCCTGATGCTGGCGGTCTTCGCACATCTGTGCGAGGCCTACCTCGGCGTCAGGCCGAGCCTGGAGCTATGGAAGTACTACTACAACCTCCGCCGGCAAGGGCAGAAGGGCAGCGGCGCAGGAGTGGTCGGGGGCGCCGGATTCCGCCTCCGAGAGGGAAGGAAGGACGAGTACATCGGCTCGTCCTGGAAGTCTTCGTGGTCGGGCTGGCACGCTCGGTGGTTCTACTGCCAGCCCCCAGCGGACTCCAAGATCTCCTACCGCGGACTCGCTCCTCACCCGATCAAATGCTGGGGAGAGGTTCCGAAGGAGACCAGGCATCTCAAGGCCCTCGCCAGCGACGTCGCCAATCTCGCCGCCAAGGGATTGACGGCGTGGGACGTCGCGGAGGACTTTCTTCGACGCCGCATCAGCCCCCTTCGGTCGCGAATCGCAGCGGCCTGGAAAGTCCCAGAAGGCCAAGACCCGACAAGGGATTTCGACACGGGTAAGTACAGCGACTTGCTCCATGTCAACTTACTTACTGAGAAACCTCACACACTTCTGCCTTGTCGTGCCATGCAGAGCTTTCCTCAGGGGAACTTCGGAATAGGTTGAACAACCTATTCGAGCAATCCCCCCAAGGCGGGCGCAAAAACGTGCCCTTGCCCCTTCTGAGGCAGAGTCCAGAGAGCCGGCGAGAAGTGTTCTCAGTAAGTCATCCGCTTTGCTCCCTTGTCGGACTTGGTTTCGTCCGAGTAGCCCTTTTGATGGCTCCCGGGTTCTTTCTTTACAGCGCGTAGGCCGCGGGGGTCCCGACTCGGAGGCCGAACGAGCTGGCGCTCCTGTCGAGGACGACGACGTCGAGATCTATGACACGGCCCCGCCACTGCTTGAGACCAGAGAGGAGGGCTCTGCTGCCCGGCCGAGGGGGCAGAGGACTTCTTGTCGAGTTCTCCCGCCCGAGATCCTCAATCGCAGGTTCGGATTCTTGCCCGACTACCTTTTCCATTCATATTCTTTTCCGAATACTAATCGTAAAGGTGGTCGTGTCGAATAGCCGGAGGCAAGCGACCCTCCCTCCAAGGAACCAGCGCCCCCCTCCCTCGGTCGTTCTCGAGGAGGAGTCCGCGGTGGACAAGGGGAAGGCGCCGCTACCTTCCGGCAAGCGAGACTCAAGTGCCTTGGCACTGAAAACCCCTCCGAAGGGGAAGCGTCAGAAGTGAGTTTCCTTTTGCCGCCTTTTTCCTTTCGACTTCATCGTGTTGAAGATTCGACCTGGTTATTTTTCGACAACTAGGGTGGTGATCTGCTCCGGGAGGGCTCCGACTACTGCAGCTAGCAAGCCGCAGCCCCCGGCGCCGAAATCGGCATCGGCCCCTGTGGCGGACTTGCCACAGGCCCCTGCGCCGGACTTGTCGCGGGCTCCTGCGCCAGATGCGTCGGAGCCGCCGCAGGCCTCGACTCAGGGGTTGCCGCCGGCCGTTACCGAGGAAACGGGGCTTGCGGCGCCGGAGTCGGAGTCGCCCCTTGTCGGGCCGGTCGTGGCTTCGGGTCCTTCGGCGTCTGAAGGTCTTCGCCTTACCTCCTTGCTGCAGGTAAAGTAAAAGAAATCAGCGATAAGGTAATTTTTACGGTGCTTGTACTAACCGGTTCTCTTTCAGCTTGCTCTCTCCCAGGCCACTCCGCTCGAGAAGGCCCAAGAGGAGCTGGACTCGACGTGCGGCGAGTTGAAAATGCGCCTCGACGAGTCCGAGAGGCAAAGGGCAGAGATCGAGACGCTGCGGAAGAGGCTTGAGGACTCCGAGAAGCGGCTCGAGGACTCCGAGAAGAGGGCGTCGGGGAAGGAGGCGCTGCAGAAGAGTCTTGATGACTCCGAGAAGTGGTGCACGGCGGTCGAGGCTGATCTCTCATCCGCAAATGCGCGCCTCTCCGACGTCGTGCCTTCCTTGCAGCGGAGCCGGTCCTACGCGACGAAGCTGGAGGAAGATCTCGAGCGGGTCTTGGGCGCGCTCGAGAAGGCGCTGGGTGAAGTCGATGTCGCTGTCGCCCCGAGCTCTTCCTCGGCCGACCGCTTGGCCGGGCTTATGGCGTCCGTCTTCAAGCTGAAGCCTACCGTCGACAAGATCCTCGAGGACGTGCTTCAGCAAGGGGTCCGTGACGCCTTGGGCGTTGCCTTGGCCCTTTTGAAGCGCGAGCGCCCGGACTTGCTGCTGGAGGCGCTCGAAGGGGACTTGCCGGAGGAGGAGGCGGAGAGCCTTGTCGGCGCCGTGCAGGCGGCAGCTGATGCCTTTGGCGATCGAGTCCAGCCACCTGGCTCGCAGTAGGTCTGTAATAGGAAATACTTATGCAAATACAGTGATTAGTAACTGTGCTTTTAACTGTGTGTTTTTGTTTTTGTCAAAAAACCTTGTCTAATCTGCTTGCGCGAAACCTTGTCGGATGCAAGCATAGGCTTTAGTCGGAACCAATCGTCCTTTGTCTCCCTTTGGTGCGGGTGTACGAATAGGGCCGTAGGTCGCTCTTTGCTGTGATTGACCAGTTCTTAGGTTTAGGTCGGATGGAGGGCTCCGTGGCCCTTCGTCATCAGTAAACGCGATAAGGGGTCCTTCGTACAGCTTTGTCGTGGCCGTGGCAACATCTTCGTACCCCTAGCTGAGGGAAGACTCCGGCTACTTGGCTAGTAAATCCTATGCTTGCCTGATCAGCAAAGTTCCACTCTACCCGAGATATCTTCCGCTCCGAGTAGTCGGAGGTGTGGATGAGCGTGTGGTTTCCGTCGACCTAGTCGTAGCCATACTTCCTTCCCTTCCTTTACTCTGGATTGGGGGACTTTGCTACGGAACTGGGGAGCTTAGTCGACCAGGCCTTAGGTTTGGTCAGGTGGGGGGCTCAGTGGCTCCCCTGTCACCTGCAAACGCGTTAAGGGGTTTTCTTCGCGTCCCTGGCAGTTGCAGCGCAGAACCCTTTCTCCTTTGCGCAGGTCGAAGAAGTCGGTACTCGTACTCATATCTCGACTTCACCGTATTCTTATCCAGCCCCCGACTGTCTGTTCGAGGGATATCTCGGATAGGCAGTCTGGATTTAAAAAATAGGAGATATTGAACTAAGGACTCTGTATTATTTAACGAAAACTGTGTCTTTTACAGGCTATTGTAAGAAAAACAATTCTAGGAGAGAACTGAAAAACGAAAACTAAGCCATCCCCTCCTCTTTTGGCTTGTCGTCGGTTGCGCCAATGGCTCCCGTCCTCTTGTCGCGATCCGCTGATCGAACTTTGTAGAGTGCGCATGCTGGGCGGCGGCGCCCGAAGCGTCTTATCGTCGACTTGTTCGTAGCTTGGCGACTCTTGAGGTTGGGGTTGGTGCAACTTCGGAGTCCGCTGCCAAGGAGGCGATGGTTGTACGATCTTACCGATGGCGGTTTGGACTGGACCCTTCTAATGGGCGCGACCTTTCTACCACTGACACGAGCGACTAGGGTCGGGCGGCTTCTCCCGAGGAACCGTTGTCTTGCCCGGGGAAGGCCCTATTTTACTCCCAGCTCCGACCTAGTTGTGGAGCTCTTTCTCCGGCTTGGAGGGGGTACTTCCCGAAGACGTCGCTCGTAGGCGTGGAGGTGGTCTTGACGATGTGGTGGCGGGGGCCTCCGCGTCGGCGTCTTGGTTAGAGGGCGGGTGCTGCTCTGCGAGATCGAGGCTGCGCTTGTCGCAGAGGAGCGCTTCTTTGGGGGAGCTCCTTATCGTAAGGACAACCCTTTGGGCCGGGCATCTTGACGCACTGGTATGCATAGTGCGTAGCTGCCATGAACTTGGCCAGGGTAGGTCGTCCTAAGATGGCATTGTAGGCTGTCTCAAAATCGACTACATCGAACAAGATTTTCTCTGTTCGGAAATTCTCCGGTGTACCGAAGGTAACCGGGAGCGTGACTTGCCCAATCGGCGTGGCCGACGAGCCCGGGACGATGCCGTGGAAGGCGTGCGTCACCGTCTGGACGGATGATCGTGGCACTTGCATGGCATCGAGGGCGTTGGCGAATAGGATATTGAGGGAGCTCCCTCCGTCTATTAGCAGGCGGCCAACCCGGCAGTTGTTGATCGTGGGCTCGACCACGATCGGGTACCGTCCCGGTCGAGCACAGTTCTCGGGGCAATCGGCCTGGTCGAATGAGATCGCTACCTCAGACCACTTGATTGCTCGAGGGACTCGCGGCACACTCGCGAGGACTTCCCGGGCGATCGCCTTGTACTGCCTCTTGGACTCATAAGAGGTGGAGCCCCCGAATATGTGCTCTATTGCTCTGACATGCCCCTGGAAGGGCTCAGGGGTGGAATCACTGTCTTCGGAAGATGTCTCCCGGCTGTTGTTAGCGACCTGAGGGTTTTCCTCGCGGAACCTCTCTCGCTCTTCCCGAAGGTATTTCTTGATGATGCGGCATTGTCGCAGATCATGCGAGTCGGTCTGGTGGAAGTCGCACCAGGGTTTGGATGCCTTGTCGGAAGGTGTTGCGGGCTTATCTTTGGAGCGTGGCTTCCAGGTACGCTTCTCGGTGACGTCAGCCATCACCTCGTCGGTTCTGGTCCTCTTCTCCTTGTTCCCTCCAGAGGGCTTCTTCTTGCACTTGGTTTTGCGCGAATCGCCTCTTGATTGGAGGGGAGAACTGGTAGACTCGCCCCGCTGTTGCTTGATGTAACACAAGGTTTCCTCTGCGCAGGCAGCCTTCTCGGCCAGGTCCATGAGCTGCCTGGTGGTTCTTGGTGGTCGCATGATCAAATCGTGCGTACACATCTCGTTTCGACTGCCCCGAGTGAAGGCGCGGATAACATCTAAGTCCGTTATTTCGAGTATAGTGTTGCGGACAGCACTAAACCTTTTCGTGAACTCGCGGAATGTCTCATCTGGTCGTTGGATGACAAGGAATAGATCGTCGACCCGACCAGGCCTTGGGAAGGCACCCTGGAAATTCCCGAGTAGCATGTCGCATAGCTGTCCCCAGGAACGAATCGTTCCCGGGGGTAAGTTCGTCAACCACGTCCTCGCGGCTCCTCTGAGAGCGGTAGGGAGGTAGTTGGCCATTACCTTCTCCTCACCGCCGGCTGCCTCAATCGCGGTGGTGTAGATCTGGAAGAACTCCACGGGATTCGTGGTTCCGTCGTATGATTCAAGCGAGCCTGGCTTGAAGCGAGAAGGCCATCGTACTTGTCGGAGTTCCTGGGACAGCGCTTGGCATCCGCTGAAGGATCTCCGATAAGGCACGTTTTCACCGCTATTCGGGGTCGAGGATCGGCCCCGAGCGTTGGTGTTGTGTGTGTGGTCCCTCCGAGAAGGTTGCTGCTCCTGCTGGCGCCGTTGGCGGCAGCGCCGCTCGAGCTATTCCCAGAGGTCCTGCCGGTTGCTCCTCCTGAGGAGGCCGGTTTCTGGGGTGTCGTCCCTCCTGATCTCGTTCTTCCAACGGGGGAGGGGTATGCACCCGGGCGGAGCTGTGGGTCGCCGATCTGGCTCGAGAAGACTCGGCCTGGTTCTGAGCCTCCTGGAGGTCAGCCCCCAGCCGTCGTAGCCACTGCACACCCGCAGGTGTAGATAGATCTGCTACGGGAGGCTGTGACAGTAGATTGCGTACTTCCGCAAGTCTTCGAGCAGTTCGGGACACGTACTCCCTCGTTCCCGGGGGGGATCGTTCTCCTAGGGCAGGCAGGTCTCCGTCCCGACGAGGAGTTTCTCCCCATCGGCGGGCAAACTCCCGCCCACGTGGGAGCCATCCAGCGCGTTATGTGGATGTGAGCCCCCGGGCAAATCTGGATCTACGGGGTCTTCTTGACCGTCGTTGATTGCGAGTACCATCCGAGGTCCTTGGCTGGACGACGTGTACTCGTACTCCATCGCGTTGTCCTCGTCGGACCAAACGCGGGTAAAGTCTTGATCGTTCCCACGATCAGAATTAGCGGGAGAGATCCCAGCCATAGGGCTGGTCGTTCCCGCCGGAGAGTCGTCATTCAAGACCAACTTCCCGCTGAAGGCCCTGGCGCACTCGGTCCTGAAGTGGTCAGCTTCACAATCCGAGTCTTCTCCCGGGGCGTATTCTCCGAAGTCAACTCGATCCGTCACCGGGTAGGGGTCCATAGGGCCAAAGTTGTCGTAGAAGCCCTGGTCTGAGTACCCAGTGCGGGGCGAGATGGCGATCGGGTTTCCTGCCGTGCTCGCTGCTTCCTCTTCGGTCGAGACCGAGGAGGGCTGCGCGAACGGCGCTAGCATCTGATCGCACCTAGTTGCGTGTCCTGCCGACTTCGAATCTTCCTGGACGGCTTGGTCCGGAGAGGTCCCCCCACGGTCGGCGCCATCTGTCGACGATTGGTAAACCGGCGATCTTACGGTACTCGCGAGATGATGATTACTGGGGGGTAGGGACCTCTAGGGCCCAAGTGCCAGAGAGATCTGACAGCAGGGAACAGCCATTTTTATATAGGTTCAGGCCTCCCTCAGGATAATAACCCTACGTCCTGTTGCTATATATTGATCGGGAACACGCTTTACAATGGGGTGTGTATGTTAGTGGCTATCCTAGGCCTAGTCGTAGACTATCCTAGCTAATCCTCCGGGCTCGACTCCTTCGAGACTGCGGGTCTTCTAGAGCTTCGCCTTCTGACTTGACCTAGATTGACTTCTTGCGACTTGTTGTCACCTAGCTTGACCTGTCCTCCCCTATGGGATTTCTCATCCTTATATAGGGGGTATCCAGGGTCGTACTGGACGTGGACTTACGCTCGAGTAGGACTGTGGCCTCCTTAAACATCGGGAATGGCTTTCCTAGTTTAAGGGGAGTCTTCTATCCTTAAAGGATTTGCCTTATCAATCGAGGATCCTTATCAGGTACGAGGTACCTTCCTAAAGCCTCGGGGAATTACGTACGGGTACCCCAAATACACGGGATACTGTACTACGCATCATCACAAATGTTTAGGCTGGAACTTCCAGTAAGCTTGGAACTACAGATTAACGATAGTTTTTATCACTTGCTTAGCAAAGGTTAGCACATACTGAACTGTGGAACATTTATTGCTTTATAGCAAGCTGATATCCTATTCATCCTAGAATTGAATAGAACTACAGGATTTTGATGATTAACTTCTATGCTTTTATTGGATGAGAGAATCATCACCGTTGTTGCTTTAATGGCTGCAAAGGACAAACTTTGGAAGTGCAGTGCTAGTTCATGTTTCATCAATTCTATTTTTGTTATGCTACAACAGAACCATCACCGTGCTCATTTTGATATGTAGTGCTTACCTTTTTTTTCTGGCCATAAATTTTGCAGGTTTCTATTGTATCATTAGCGCCAGTCATACAAAGAAATTCTAATTTGAGCTGCCTGAAAACAACTGGATGTCGTAACCTGCTGTTTGAACATGGTGACATAGAGTCCATGAGTTGTACCAAGGATGGCAATTTTCGGCAGGTGATAAGCCAGTAAGGAAGATGACAGTTGGCCTTGGCACAACATTACCTGCTTGGGGGGCGGTCGAGGAAGGTCGCCGGAGATCGGGGCGGCGGGGAGCTCGGGGGTGGCGGAGCTCGGGGGCTGCGGGGAGCTCGGGGGCGGCGGGGAGCTTCGGGGGCGGGGAGCTCGGGGGCGGCGGAGCTCGTCGGGGCAGAAGGATGGCGTCGGGAAGGCGGCGGCGGCGTCGGGCCAAGGGCTCCGGGCGGCGGCGGCGTCGGGCAGAGGGATGGCGTCGGGGCGGCGGCGGCGTCGTCGGGGCAGAGGGCTTCGGGCGCGCCAGGCTAGGGTTAGCGAAATTGAAACTGGAGCGCGGCTTTGGAAGAGGGGATTTATTATAGAAGCTATTCCAGACGGTCCGGAAAACAGAACCGTCCGAATTAATAGTGCAGATGGTTCTATACCAAGATCCGTCAGCACTATTATTACTACAGACAGTTCTCAGTACGGAGCTGTCTGTACTATATTGCAAGCGGGACCCTGCTATATTAGTGCAGACGGTTCTCAATATGGAGCAGTCTGTACTAACATTAGTGCAGACGGTTCTCAATACGGAGCTGTCTAGATTAATAGTACAGACGGCTCATAATAAAGTGTGCGTCTGTATTAATACTGCAGGTGGGACGCCTGCAACATTAGTGCAGACGGTTCTCAATACGGGGTCGTCTGGATAATGATTAGTGCAGACAGTTCTGTACTACGAGCCGTATGTACAAAGATTTTTGCCCGAGTTGACCTAGGGTCCCACTTGTCATGACTTTCATGTTATTGATTTATTACTAGAAATAGGGTTATCTATTACTAGAAATGGACTTAACTTCTGAAAATCATAGAAAATTCATATGAATTCCAATTGAGTTGAACTTTTTTGTAAATTCATATTTTAATCTTGACAATTTTATGGTATAACTGTTATTCATGTTACTGTTATGGAAATGTTTGAAAATGCCCTTAGACCCATAAACTTGTAAAATTCATAGCTAATGCAAACAAACTCCACATGACAGATTTTTTATGTAAATTTATGGTTTCGTACGTACTATCACATGGTGTAGGTCTCATTCATATTACTGTAACTCAAAATCTGCAAACCTATTATTGCATTAATAGTTCATATAGAAAACCCTGGTGACGATACATAACAATCGGGTTACATCATAGAAAATAACCTAATCTCCTTTAACAACCAGTCCTTCTTGATGATCGACGCGCAGGTAGCAGGTGGCCCCGATCGGTAGTTGTTCTTCGTTGAGCACGGTGCCGTCTCCAAGAGGGAACTCATCAAATTGATTGTACTTTTCTTCGTCCACGACATTCTCAGCTCCGACAATCCTTCTTTTCCCCTGAAGGACTACGTGAAGTTTCTGATTTGCCGGTCTTGGACATAAAAGACTTGAACAGCTTGCTTAGCGAGTACAAATGGTTCATCTTTGTATGTGGCACGTTCGTGGTCCACTGTAGTCATGCCGTACTTGTCGACCTTAACACTTGAGAGTGCGACCCCAACGGCACCGAAGAGGGGGATCTTGAAATGTACGTAGTCGAGTTCCCAGATCTCCTCAATGTGGCCGTTGTACGCACACACCCCACGTTTGTCCTGGAAGGCATCTATGTAGACACCGCTGTTTTGTACCGTGCTCTTCGTATCCTGTGCTCTGGTATAAAAGGTGTACCCATTTATGTCGTATGCTTCAAATTTCAGGATTGTGTGACTTGGCCATCTAGCCAACCAGCCAATATTCTCCTCTGTTGTACTATTAGCACTTCGAACCTGCAACCAGTTGTTGAAGCTGCGGTTGTGCTGTCTGGTAAGCCAAGCCTCCGTACGGCCTGGATTCTCTCTGCGTAGCTCGTCCTTATGCATGTTGATATACGGGCTACTTCAGTCATGTGTTGCAAGACTACGAAATGGGCTTGAGATAAGGACGCATAGTCAGGAATGAGTGTTTTCCTTCCAATGGTCCCTTTGCCGTCCAGTCTCCCCTCGCGGCGAGACGTAGGCACACCTATTGGTTTGAGCTGTTCCATGTAATCGATACAGAACTCGACCACCTCTTCGGTTGTGTAACCTTCGACGATGCTGCCCTCTGGACGAGATCTATTTCGTACGTACTGCTTGAGAATTCCCATGTACCGCTCAAACGGGTACATCTGACATAGAAATACCGGTCCACAGACCTTTATCTCTCTCACGAGGTGGACGGTAACATGGACCATGATATCAAAAAACGACGGAGGAAGTACATCTCAAGATGACATAATGTCTTCACCACATCGGCCTGCAACGCATCTAGTGCTTCGGGATCGATGACCTTCTAGAGATTGTGTTGAAGAAGTTAACACAACCTAATGATTGTGTCTCGGAGATAGCTTGGCTGGATATTTCGGATTGCAACAGGAAGCATCTGTGTCATCAACACATGGCAATCATGGGACTTCATACCAACTAATTTTAGCTCTTCCATCGAAACAAGTTTCGAGATGTTGGCGGAGTAACCGAACGGAGCTTTCACACCTTGCAAGCACCGGCATAGTTCGGTCCTCTCGGCCCTTTTTCAGGTTATAGCAGGCCGGAGGAAGCCTTGTTCTGCCTTGTTGGGAGGGCTCAGTGCCAGCTCGGGCCTGATCTTCATGTCTACTAAGTCGAGACGTGCGTTGAGGCCGTCCTTCGTCTTCCCTGGAATATTAAGTAAGAGACCATCAGGCTGTCACACACGTTCTTCTCTACGTGCATAACGTCGATGCAATGGCGAACTTCAAGGTGCCGCCAGTAGGATAACTCCCAAAATATTGATTTCTTTCTTCCACATGCCGCTGGCCTTCACTTTTTTACCGCTCTTTTCCAAGGAGAACATCGATATCCTTAACCATATTGTACACCTCTTGCCCGCTATAATGCCTTGGACATAAAGCTCTCTCCCTCGTCCCGTTAAATTGTTCCTTCATATTGTGGTATGGGTGATTCCTCTTAAGGAACCTACAGTGGCGCATGAACACCGTCTTACGGGAGTGGGCCAGCCACCTACTCGCGATACCATCCAAGCACTGAGGACAAGCCTTGTCTGGTTCTTTACTCTGGCCCGAAGGTTATGTAGGGCAGGCAAATCATTGACCGTGCAGAACAACATGGCGTGTAGGGTGAAGTTCTCTTGTTTGTACGCATCCCATACCTGTACCCCTTCATTCCACAATGTTTTCAGATCTTCCACCAAAGGTCTTAGGTAGACGTCAATATCATTCCCGGGTTGCTTCGGCCCTTGGATAAGCAGTGACATCATGATGTACTTCGCTTCATACACAGCCAAGGTGGTAGGTTGTACATACTAAGAGCAACTGGCCAAGTGCTGTGCCGGCTGCTCATGTTTGCCGAAAGGATTCATTCCGTCCGTGCTCAACGCGAACCTTATATTCCTCGGCTCCGCACCGAAGTGTTCGAAGATCATGTCGATGTTTCTCCACTGCGCGGAATCGGCAGGGTGTCTTAGCTTTCCATCTTTCTTACGGTCCTCCGAGTGCCAGCACAACAATTTGGCCTCTTTTGGGTTCGCGAACAGACGCTTCAGACGCGGAATTACGGGCAGATACCACACCACCTTAGCAGGAACTCCTTTCTTCGGCTCGATGAAAGACTCGCCGTCGTCTGGTTGGCTCTTACGCTTGTAACGAGATGCTTTGCACACTGGACATGAACGCGAGTTCGATAATTCATTACGGTACAAGATACAGTCGTTCGGACATGCATGTATCCTTTCTACCTCCATCCCCAGTGGACAAACCACCTGCTTTGCTCGGTATGTGTTTTTGGGCAGCTCGTTACCATCCGGAAGCATCTCCGAGAGGAGACCTAGGAGCGCCGTGAAACTCTTGTCTGACCAACCATAGCTTGCTTTCATTTAAGCAACTCGAGCACAGACGACAGCTTTGTGTATTTCGGCTTGCACCCGGAAATAAAGGTTTTTCTGAGTCCTCAATCAAGTACATGATCTTGTTTAGGTCTCTCTCAGTATTAAGTTCACGTCAGCATCGCGCAGCATCTGATCCAACCTATCATCGTCCTCTGTGCCACCCACAATCATCGTCTGCACGTACTTCCTCATGGTGGCCACAATCATCGTCTGCACCTACTTCGTCGTCATCTTCTCTCCTTTCGTTGACTTCGGGTTCTTGGATGGTGCCAACGTCTTCGTGTAACATGTTCTGCTCTTCACCATGTTTGGTCCAACACGTGTAGTCCGGTTGAAGCCCTAATAATCAAGTGCGCTTGGATCTGTAGGGCTGAGTTGTGTCCGAGAAATGATCTCTCATTTCTACAATCGCAACAACGACAATATGTAAATTCAACACCCTTCTTCAACCTATCCTCCTCGACGACTCTAAAAAATTCGTCACACCATCAAGGTACGCTTGGTTCGTACGAGAACCGTACATCCACACCCGATCCATCTGGCTACACGCGCTGCACAACAAGAAAATTAGTGTTAAATTGACCCAATAAAGAAAGCCACCTAGCTTCTCATCGAAAAAACGGAGCTTATGTAGAAATCGTACTGCAATTTAAGGGTTTAAGGGTATAAACGTAAATATCAAAATGCGGAACATCGGCATGAGATGAAATGCATGTCATGGAATAGAGGACATAAAATAAAGACTAATGCAAATGTAATTAATTTAATCGGAGTCCGGACGCTCAAAATATCGTGATCCGAATTTCTCCGCGGTTCCGGAAACCCTAATTTGAGTTTTTAGTCAATTTTATTTTTTCTACAATGCAAACACGAGTGAAAATGCCATAATTGTATAGATCTTATTTTTCTGAACATTTTGATATATTATTTGCATTTTTCTAACTAATAATGATTTTTCTATGATTTTTATAAGATTTAAATATTTAAATACTAAATATACATAATAAATAAATAAATAATAAATAAAATAAATTCAAAAATAATAGGCACGAGCTCCGGTGGCGGCGGCGCTTGCGGGCGTGTTCGAGATGCCGGAGGTCACGAAGCTCGGCTGGGAGTGAGAGTGAGAGTGAGGAGTGAGCTTTAGTACAGACGGCTCCAAGTAGGGAACCGTCTGTACAAATAATACAGACGGCTCACAACTGGGACCGTCTGTACTGTATGCGTTAGTGCAGACGGCTCCCAACTGGGACCGTCTGTGGAATTAGTACAGACGGTACCGGTTGGGAGCCGTCTGTACTGTGTGGGTTAGTGCAGACGGCTCCCAACTGGGACCGTCTGTGGAATTAGTACAGACGGTACCGGTTGGGAGCCGTCTGTACTGTATGGGTTAGTGCAGACGGCTTCTCAACTGGGACCGTCTGTATTATTTGTACATACGGTTCTGAGTGCGAACCGTCCGTATTATGCCGTCCCGCGTGTTTGCCCTCCTTGGTCGTGATTTGTACAGACGGTTGGTGTTGGGAACCGTCTGTACAAATAATTGTACAGACGTCTCCCGGTTGCCGTCTGTACAAGGGGCGTCCCGTTAAATGCTATCTGTAGTAGTGATATTTAAGTCGAACGCATGGCAAAGGTCGTGTTCAATCACACTCTGCTAACACACCTCGTGAAAGTGTGTCGTGGCCGTGGGGCCCAGCATTAGAGTCGATTGATGCGTGTAGGTAAAGATGTACACCCCTGTAGAGTTTGAACTATTCGAATAGCCGTGTCCGCGGTTATGGACAGCTTGGTAAGAATCTGCATCAAATTAGACAACTACAACCTTAATCTAAAACTTGCCAACTCTAAGGATGATGGTTAGTGATTGCTTCCTCCCTGGTGGTCGAGGAAGAATCGGGGGATTATGTGTCCGATAGTCTGCTTAGAGTTCATTATGCAATTTCAGCTTGTCTCCTTTACAAGCATTCCAGTAGACGGATTTCAATCTACTTACAGGTATTGTGAAAGAACAAATCAGCTTTCTGCAAATTAGTCCACAGATAGCCCCTTTGTCGAACCTGATGCATCTAATACTACTTTCCCCTTGTAAGTCTTGTGGAGTACATTTTGTACTCACCTTGCATTCGTTGATAATATTTTGCGTGCAGCGGAAACCACTCCCACCGCGGATGGTTTTCTACGTAGAGATCGACGCCGACATCGACTAGTCACTGGTGATCCTGGGCAGTGGTCCTGCCCTGGGTTCGGCAGTTCGGTTTGTTCTGCCGCCACTTTTGGCCCTACCTTTAGACTTCTCAGCCAACTTGAACTTCCGTTGTGTAAATAACTTTTGCTGTGTATATGTTGTTACTTTCCGAACACTAGTATTATTGCAGTTTCGGTCGTAGAGTCACTGTTGTGATACTGGTTTGTTCTCCCCTGTATCATGTGCAATGCGTGTATGTTTGAAATACATGATGCAGGTAGGATTTCAGAGTCTTTAACATATAGTTATTAAGTTCAATCACTCCTGTGAAGTGACTTTCCACTGAGAGGTCGGGAACTATATCACCCTACTCCAGCCGCGCATTAATTTGCCGGGACGAGGTCGAGGTTGATGTTCTGGCTCAGTGGGAAAGAGTGAGGAGACCATATCACCCTACTGCTCTGTGCATTAATTTGCCGGAGTAAGCTTCGGGGTTGACGCCTCGGGCTATTCGAAGCCATATCACTCCACTCCTCTTGGAATTGATACCTGTTGGAGGGGGGTTTCCGCGCTTCCCCGGATCGACACTGTTCAGGATCACTGCAACACTATTAGGGTTCTCATCCGCGCTCTCCGCGACAAGCTGTCTCCGACGCGTCCACGCGCTCTTCGTCGTCAGGGCTGTCTCCGACGAGCCCGCTCTCCGTCGTCAAGGCTGTCTCCAACGAGCCCGGTCGCCGCGTCAGGGCTGTCTCCGACGAGCCCGCTCTGTGTTGGGACTCCATGTCAGGGTTATCTCCAACGAGCCCGCGCTCCGCGTCAGGGCTGTCTCCGACGAGTCCGCGCTCCGTCGTCAGCGCTGTCTCCGACGAGCCCATACACGAGGCCATCACGTTCTCCAAGAAGATTCTCCCGAAGATTCTCCCGAAGATGCTCAGGAATATTCACCTAGGATTCCTTAGGAGTGGGCAAATGACCATAATGCCCTTGTAAATTCCCTCTCATGTGAGGGCAAAATTGTAATCTTCTATTTTTCATTCTCAAACCCTATAATACCCCCTAGGGGGTGGAGAGAGGGCGATCCCTTTTTCATTTTCCCCATTTGTAAGCTCTCTTTTCTTGCCCTAATACGAACACCGAATTACTTCGTCGACCGTCTCGTGCGTTCGCGCTCTCGCTCGTTTGCCCCTCGCACCCCCGGAGGTCGCTGTAGCCGACCGGGGGTGCCACAAATTCACTGTCTAGACTTGTATCTACGACAGATCGTCCCCCGCGCGCCAAACCCGACGCGTCGAGCCAGGACGAACAACATGGTCGTCACCATGGAGCTTAGCGACGCCCGCGTCAACAACCCGTCGGCCGCTAACCTCCGAGCCGATGACTCATCAGCTGACGTCCGGGCTGCTGGACTCCCCGCGGCTGCGATCGACGTGGTAAACTCTGAAGCACGCGTCGAAATGAAGCGACACCAGGGGCTTGACGTTGACATCGCCATCGTCCACCGTGCACCTCTGCCGCACGCGTCCGCCATGCCGGCATGTCCGCCGCGCTCGTCCACCGCGCTCATCCCGCTGCATGCCTCAGCCGTGCCGCACGCATCCGCCACGCACGTTTGGCGCGACAAGGTCTTCCGCCGCGCGCGCAGCCCGCCGCGACAAGGTCTTCCGCCGTGCGTGCCCGCCGCGACAAGTTCTTCCGCCGCATGCGTCCGCCGTGCCGCGCACGTCCGCCGCGCTCATCCGTCGCACGCCTCAGTCGTGCCGCGCTCGTCCGCCGTGCTCATTCGCCGCATGCCTTAGCCATGCTGCGCTCGTCCGCCGCACACGTCCACCGTGCCGCGCACATCCGTCGCACTCATCCACCGCGACACGGGTCTTCCGCCGCGCGCGCGCACCACCGCGACAAGGTCTTCTACCGCGCGTGTCCGTCTTGCTGCGCTCGTCCGTTGCGCTCATCCACCGCACGCGTCCGCCGCGCTGTGGTCTTCCGCCGTGTTCGTCCGCCACACGCGTCCGCTGCGCCACACTCGTCATCAACGTCGCCCTCGTCTGCGCTCTCGGGCTTGGCGTCCGCGGCGCCCGCCCTCCGGCGGCAGCAGGGGCTCGTCGTTGACGTCGCCATCACGCGCGCTCTTGGACTTGGCGCCTTCCGTGCCCGCCCTCGGTGGCAGCAGGGGCTCGTCGTTGACGTCGCCATCACGCGCGCTCTTGGACTTGGCGGCTTCCGTGCCCGTCCTCGACGACATCAGGGGCTCGTCAACATGGCATCAAGCCCCCCCGTAACAGGGTCCGAGCCATCTCCGTCCGGGATAGTGTCCCTTCCCTCCGGGGTCGTGCGACGATAAGCTCCCCGCGACGTCCGAGCCATCTCCGTCTGGGATAGAGTGTCCCTTCCCTCCGGTGGTCGTGCGACGGTAAGCTCCCCGTGATGTCGAGCCACCTCCGTCCGGGATAGAGTGTCCCTTCCCTCCGGGGTCGTGCGACGGTAAGCTCCCCGCGACGTCTGAGCCATCTCCGTCCGGGATAGAGTGTCCCTTCCCTCCGGGGTCGTGCGACGGTAAGCTCCCCGCGACGTCCGAGCCATCTCCGTCCGGGATAGAGTGTCCCTTCCCTCCGGGGGTCGTGCGACGGTAAGCTCCCCGCGATGTCGAGCCATCTCCGTCCGGGAGAGAGTGTCCCTTCCCTCCGGGGTCATGCGACGGTAAGCTCCCCGCGATGTCGAGCCACCTCCGTCCGGGATAGAGTGTCCCTTCCGAGCGTCCCTTCCCTCCGGGGTCGTGCGACGGTAGCTCCCCGCGATGTCGAGCCATCTCGGTCGGGATAGAGCGTCCCTTTCCTCCGGGGTCGTGCGACGGCAAAGTGCCCATGCCAGGCGAAGCATCAATGTACTCCTTGCTACGCCGGTGGGCATCAAAGGTTGTGGTTAGGGAAGGCCACAAGCACTCTCAGACATGTCCTCGAGCGTTAGGTTTTTCATTGGGAGGCAGCGTGCTGCGCACCTCGCAACGAACTATCTCCTCTGACACGACGACTTAATATCCCACCGGAGCACGCCGCTTCAAAATTCACGCAAAAAGGGCAAACACCTTGCAGGTACCGGACTTCGCGCTCTGCGCCAGCCATATGCGCGCACCAATATCGTCCCGCGATGTGTTCGTATCGACGCAGGTGACACCACAGACGTCTCGGCAAGCTACCGCAGCACGCTCCAACACCATCCGTGGGCAAAGTACCACATGCGCCTCAACGCCCTCCCCGGGCACGATCCGTGTATGCCTCGACACCTTCCGCGCTCAGGCCACCATCTGGACAAGGGGCTCCCCCAGAAACAAAGCCAAGCTGCTAGGCGTCATCACTCCGCTCAACATCGACATGCCTTGCACGGCGTCGACACGCCGCGCGCGGCATCGACACTCTGCCCAGCATCGACGTCTTCGGTCCAGCATGGACGTGCTCCTCGGCGCCGACGCACTCCGCCGTCACGAACATGCTCCGCCGAAGTCAACATGTTTCTCAGCGTCGACACGCTCCTCGGCATCAGCATACCCCGCCAACGCGGACATGCCTCACCCGGTGTCGACATGCTTCCTCCGGCATCGACGCTCCACCCGGCATCCACATGTTCCGCCCGGCGTCGACATGCTTTGCCGGTGTGGACATGCTCCTCGGCACCGACATGCTCCGCCAACGCGGACATGTCTCATCGGCACCAACACTCTCCTAATGTCAGCATGATGATGTCGCCACGCTTCACAAGCATCGCTGTCGACGTCATCAAAGACCACCTCGATGCCCGTTCCCTGGCTCCGCTCTCACCGTTGAGGGTTTTGGGGAGCTTGTGTCGACGCGGTTGTGGGAGCCCGAGGAGAAGAAGACCGAGCGCCCGACGGAGCACCGCCCGCGCGTCGCCCGTGTCGGCGCACGCCGGTCTGTCCCATAACTAAAAAGCACGGACTCAACATTCGCATCAACACAATGTTGCCATCAAGGTCTACGCCGACGTCGTCAAGGGCTACCTCGACGCCCATCTACGTCGACGCCGTCAGGGACAACCTCGACGTCCGTCTCCGTCGAGGATTACTTCACGACGTCAAGGCACCTCAGCGCCCGTCTACGTCGACGTTGTCAAGGACACCTCGGCGTCCGTCTTCGACGAGGACTACATCGACGTCGTCAAGGACTACGCCGACGTCGTCAAGGGCACCTCAGCGCCCGTCTACGTCGACATCGTCAAGGACAAACACGTCGCCCGCACGTCGTCCGCACGTCATTCGCGTTTGTCCGTGCATCGCCCGCACGTTGCTCGCGTTAGCCAGCGCGTCGCCAGCACGTCACCAGCGCGTCGTCAGCACGTCGCCAGCGCGTCGTCAGCACGTCGCTTGCACGTTGCTAGCGTTCCACCAGCGCGTCGTCAGCACGTCGCTAGCGTGTCGCCAGCACGTCGCCAGCACATCGTCGGCACGCGCGCCAACGCGTCGTCCACGTCGCCAGCGCGTCATTGGCACGTCACCAGTGCGTTGTCGGCACGCACGCCAGTGCGTTGTCCACATCGCCAGCGCGTCATCGGCACGTTGCCCGCATTCGTTCACGCCTGTGTTCGTTGGCTTCGACGCTTCCACGTCAAGTTCCCGATCGACGTTCCCTGCGTCCGCGTCAGGGTTCACCTCGACCGAATCTCGACGCTGTCGAAAGGAGCCCGAGGAAAAGGGCCATGTCTGCACGTCATTCACGTTCATCCATACGTCGTCGACACGCGTGCCAGTGCGTCGTCAGCACGCGCGTCAGCTCCTCGTCAGCACACGCGCCAGCGCTTCGTTGGCACGTCACCCGCGCGTCGTCGCGCTTGTCGGCACGTCGTCCGCGCGTCGCCACGCTCATCCGCTCGTCGTCCACGCGTCGTTCGCATTCGTGTTCATTCGCCTATCGCCGCGCTCGTGAGCACGTCGTTCGTGCATCATCAGCACGTCGTCGACACATCGTCCGCATGTCGTCAGTACGTCGCCTGCACATCGCCCCGCGCTCGTCGGCAAGTCGCCCGCGCGTCGCCGTGTTCGTCCGCTCGTCGCCGCGCGCGCGTTCGCTCGCACGCGCGTAAGTTTTGCTCATCGCGTTCGTCCGCTCGTCGCCGCGCGCGCGTTTCGCTCGCACGCGCGTCAGTCTGCTCATCGCGTTCGTCCGCTCGTCGCCGCGCGCGCGTTCGCTCGCACGCGCATCAGTCTGCTCGTCGCCGCGTTCGTCCGCCTCGTCGCCACGCGCGCGTTCGCTTGCACGCGAGTCAGTTCGCTCGTCGCCACGCGCTGCGTTCGCTCTCACGTGCGTCAGTCCGCTCGTCGCCGCGTCAGTCCCATAACGCCACGTGCGCGTTCGCTCTCAGGCGCGTCAGTCTGCTCATCCCCGCGGCAGGAGACCATCCGGCGGTGGTTCAAGGGGGGCTGGGGAGGCGATGGCGCGAAGGCCGGTAGTGGCGGCGGCGCGAGAACTCGTCGGGGCCCGCTGCGCCTCTCCGTCGCCCGCTCGAGCCCGCTCGGGGGCGTGGAGGCGGCTGCGGCTCGGCCCCGCGGTGGGAGGTGGGCAGGCGGCAGCGCAACGGCGAACAAAAGGCGGCGGCGGCGCAAAGACTCGCCGGGGGCCCGCTGAGCCTCTCCGTCGCCCGCTCGGGGGCGTGGAGGCAGCCGCGGCTAGGCCCCGCGGTGGGAGGCCGGCAGGTGGCGGCGCAACGGCGAACGGGAGGCGGCGGCGCGAAGACCCGGGGGCGGCGGCGGCGCGGAAACCCGCCGGGGCCCGCTGCGCCTCCTCGTCGTCCCGCTGAGCCCGCTCTAGGGCGTGGTGGTGGCGGCGGCTCGGCCCCGCGGTGGAGGCCGGCAGGCGTGTGGCGTAACGGCGACCGGGGAGGCGGCGGCGCGGGAGACCGCTGGGCCCGCTGCGCCTCCCCGTCGTCTGCTTGGGGCCCGCTCTAGAGCGTGGTGGTGGCGGCGGCTCGGCCCTGCGGGTGGGAGGCCGGCAGGCGGTGGCGTAACGGCGACCGGGAGGCAGCGGCGTGGAGACCCGCCGGGGCCCGCTGCGCCTCCCCGTCGTCCGCTCGGGCCCCGCTCTAGGACGTGGAGGCGGCGGCGGCTCGCCCCCGCGGTGGGAGACCGGCGGGCGACGGCGCGGGAGAGCGGGAGGTGGCGGCATGGCTCGTCGGATGATGGAGGCGGCGGCGGTGTGAAGCATGGGGAGGAGAGGGAGTAGGACGCAGAGGAGGGGCGGGTGGCTGGGTAGCTTATGTACCTAGGGCCGCCCCCCGCGTAGCGGTGCCGCGTCGGATGGGCCGTGGCCGGCCCAGCACCCGGAGCGGGCTGAGGCCGGCCTAGCGCCTAGGAGGAGCCAGAGGCCGTGCGCGCAGAGAAGAGAAAAGGGGAGGGAAAAGAAAAGAAAGGAGAGGAAGAAAAGAGAAAAAAAGAGGGAGAAGAAGAAAGAAGGAAAAGAGAAGCAAGAAAAAGAAAAAAAGGAGAAAAGAAAGAGAAAAAAAAGGAGAAAGAAAGAAGAGAAAAAAGGAGAAAAAGAAAAATCGCCCCGTCCAGCGCTTCCCGGGAGAGAATATTGATTCGCGAAGGGTCGTCGATCCGGCCCGCGCACCAACCCATTAAGGATTAGTGTGCCGGCTCGACGGGCGTTATTCGACCACCCCAACCGGCAAGGGGCTACTGTTGGAGGGGGGTTTCCGCGCTTCTCCCGGATCGACACTGTTCAGGATCACTGCAACACTATTAGGGTTCTTATCCGCGCTCTCCGTGACAAAGCTGTCTCCGACGCGTCCACGCGCTCTTCGTCGTCAGGGCTGTCTCCGACGAGCCCGCTCTCCGTCGTCAAGGCTGTCTCCAACGAGCCCGGTCGCCGCATCAGGGCTGTCTCCGATGAGCCCGCTCCGTGTCGGGACTCCACGTCAGGGTTATCTCCAACGAGCCCGCGCTCCCGCTGTCAGGGCTGTCTCCGACGAGTCCGCGCTCCGTCGTCAGCGCTGTCTCCGACGAGCCCATACACGAGGCCATCACGTTCTCCAAGAAGATTCTCCCGAAGATTCTCCCGAAGATGCCTCGGGAATATTCTCCTAGGATTCCTTAGGAGTGGGCAAATGACCATAATGCCCTTGTAAATTCCCTCTCATGTGAGGGCAAAATTGTAATCTTCCATTTTTCATTCTCAAACCCTATAAATACCCCCCAGGGGGTGGGAGAGAGGGGGATCCCTTTTTCATTTCCCCCATTTGTAAGCTCTCTTTTCTTGCCCTAATACGAACACCGAATTACTTCGTCGACCGTCTCGTGCGTTCGCGCTCTCGCTCGTTTGCCCCTCGCACGCCCGGAAGGTCGCTTGTAGCCGACCGGGGTGCCACAAATTCACTGTCTAGACTTGTATCTACGACAATACCCGTGAATTGAGGTCGGGGGTTGACGTTTCGACTTAGCGAGTGATTCCTCTTAAGACTCTCTGTTATGGAATCTGGGGTTCGACATATATGAATTTTTCATAATTTTTAGATTTCATTTGGATGCCTTTGTGGATAATTCAAACATGTTTGAATTAATTTTGAGTTAAAAGAAGGAGATATGTTAATTGTATTAATTATTACTTTTTTCTCGGTGGAACTATTTTTAATGAATTTCTTATATTTTATGTAGCCTAGATAAATTTTCTCGTAATTTTTAGATTTTATTTTGATACCTTTTGAATTTCTTTTTAAATTTCAGTTTTTGAATAAATCATATTATGAACAGTATATGAACAGTATAAAGTATTAAGGAGTATGACTTAGGTAAAATAGAGTGGAGAAATGGATTCGGGACGTCGAAACAGTCAAAATGGAGTATATATAATGTTTTAGGGTTGTGATGAACAGTACAGGACCCAGTATGAACAGTACGGGGGTACTGTTTAATGCAGGTCAGGTTCTCAACAGTGCTTGACCCGTTAAAGATTTGTTCGCGGGTTGAATGAACAGTACTAAACCCGTTGAAGATTTGTTCACAGGGTCGAATGAACAGTACTAACTGCTTGGGTCTGGGCCATCTATGCTAGATCCGACGGCTGAGAATCAGTCACGTCATCAAAAATGACGTGGCACGCTGAGAAAACTGCAATCCCAGCTGTTTTCTAGTATATAGATGCAGAATATATTGATCTGTAAAGAGAATACTTTGTATTTTGTCATGTTATTGAGAAGATGCCGGGTCGCATGGTAGCTTGTTAATTATGAAGGCAAGTAGAATTTCTCGCTCTCCATTCACATTCGGCAACTCCAACCACAACCAGCCTGTAAAGATCGGCGTCATTCTTTATTCATGCAGAACATGGCTCCATCTCTTATCATCTGATCTGTAAAGAGAATGCTTCTAATGATAGCTCCCCTCCGATATCAGTTTGGTTGCACACGACCAATGCTCCTCCGTAGAGATGGACTCTCTTGCTCCACCCCCACACGGCATGAAAAGTACATTTCAGTATGCTTTACTAAGAACAAAAATACACACAATTTGCGGTGGTAATCACGTGCCCACTAATATTAGGAAAAAGTAGAAAATACAGTCACACAAGAACAACAGGCATCCTACTGGACATCACATGCCACTTATTAGGAGAAAGTAGAAAGTGCAGTCACAGAAGAACAAACGGTGAAGATTGCACGATGAACATGCCCGCTGCTCTAGGCTCCAGAAAGGTGATAGTGTTACACGCCTCCACCTTCATGATCCTCCCTGTGAAGGATGTCAGCACGGGAGAGCAAAGCCCACAGGTGGGTGATGAACTCGCCGCCCTGCGCGAGCCGCTCGATGTGCTCCTTGACATTATCTGATGGTGCGACGTAGAGCATCATCTCAGCTCAGAAATCAGCCATTCCCTGTCAAAGCTTCGTAACATCTTGTATCTCCTCAAACTGCTTCCCCAGCTTTGCACCGGTCTGGAAGATGGTCTCCTCTGATTCTGCTAAATTACTCATCGCTTTGTACTTATCCCTCGAACTTCCCAGGAATTTCGTTGCTTCACCTGCAACTGCATCAAAGATACACTCTGTATCATGGTGGTGCCCAGGAAGAAACCTTGGTGCAGAGACCAATAAGTATGCACAGTATTTCGACAGTTTTGTGGCAACCAAACTGTCGAAAAGACATATAAAACAAACAAACTACCCTAACATAAATATTTTTAACAATGCAGTACCAACAAAAGAAAAAAATACACTTACATAATAAAAATATTAAAATTACAGTGGTTAAAAATTATAAATGTGAATACCCAAATTGTAAGTCACTAGATATTTTTTATGAGAGGAAATGAAAGACAAAGAAAATACCCAAAATTGTAAGTCATTAGATTTTTGGGCTTTAAAAAAGAGTTGTAGGCGAATGGGCCAAGCAACCGTGGCCCAAGTAGCCTGTGCTTCTTTCTCAAGAACGAGCAGATGCTCTGTTTCATGGCGACAGGAACAGAGACGGCCGCCGATGGCGATTTCGTCGACAGTGATGGTCAGGGATGGGGAAGACGGGCATGGAGAGCACCTACAAGCTATGGGGATTCCATTTTTGAGGAGAAAAACAGGGGTTGTTGATGCGGAATTTGCTCACCGCGGTAGCCGTGAGGTAGTTGGATGGCTGCAGCTTACTGCAGGAGATGAGCTTGGGTTTTGAGCGTTGGCGTGGCTCTGAGAAGGTGTGGAGATGCTTCGTGAGGTTCGAACTGGACGAGATCGTGACCGGTGGCGAGAAGTCAAAGATTTCAGATCTCACCGGATTTGGGGGAGATGGCGGTCGTAGAGGGTGGCACGGCGGGCGAGGTAGGGGTCGGAAGCGAGGAGGGGTGCCCAGGGCATCGAGGTTCCTGAGCTGCACCGCGCGGATGAAAGCGTGCTCGTCGCCGATGCAGGTGCAGCTCACCCGTGCCCCATGGACGCTGCTTCCCAGCTCCTCTGACGGCAGCGGCGGGGGAGGTTCAAGCGGGCGACGACTCCATCCGCCGCCGGCGAAGCGGGGGGAGGCGGGGCGACGACTCCACAGCAGGAAAGTTGTGCAGGAGAGACGCACCGTGAAGGACGAGGCGGACGGCAGGGTAGCAGAGGAGGTGCAGATGATGGCGCTGAAGGTGGAGTTGAGTTCGCGACGCTGCTTTCGGTTGCCATGGCGAAGGTAAGGAAAACGGTGGCGCGATGGGATCGGTGGAGAAATTGGATCGGGCTCTGATACCAACTTGAAGATTATGTTTTGCCGTGATTACAGATTACAGATTACAGATTACAGATTACAGATTACAGATAGTCGATAACCTCCCTCTCAAAGTAGCCAGCATGGGAGAGCAAAGCCCACAGGTGGGTGATGAGCTCGCCGCCCTGCGCTAGCTGCTCCATGTGCTCCTTGACATTATCCGATGGCGCGACGTAGAGCATCATCTCAGCCCAGAAATCAGCCATCACCTTCCAACGGGTGCCCACTGGCATCTCCTCCAGCTGCTTTCCCAGCAAGGCACCACTCCGGAAGACGGTCTGGTAGACGATCCCCTCTGAATCCTCCTCTGATTCATCTAAATTCGATTCACCTAGATACCTCATCTTTTCGTACTTGTCCCTTGAATCTTGCAGCACTTCTGTTGCTTCTCTTGTAACCTCATCGAACAGACGAGTTGTATCACCGTGGTGCCAAGGAAGAAGCTTTGGTGCAGAGACCACCAAGTATGCACAGTATCTTGACAGAATTGTGGCAACGTCAAGATGGAACTTGAGTTCTGATCCTTCATTTGGGCGGAGATGTTTCAGTGTTGCCATCTCACAGTAACATGTTGCAATGTGCCAAATCATAATAATCTCTAATTCACTATACACTTTCAAGAACTCTCGGGATCCACAAGCCCATAAGAGGTGTCTTGCTCCATTGGATCGTAACGATGATTCCCCATTTGTTAGTTTACTATCACTACGTTTAAGGGAGTGTACAAGTGCCTTCTTTACTTCCACGGACAACTCAACAGGTTCCCCTGTATTGATGCCAAACATTCCTTGGAAAACTTCTTGAATGTAGTACGACCCAAATATCCTTAAAAGATGTGCCCATCCTAATATACATGTAAATGGAAGTTTCACAAGTTTGCATAACATGCTCTCTCTCATGCTGACTGATTCAACTAATGAATATTGCCCAAGCTTACGTCGCCAGAGGTAATTGTCCTCGAACCAATTAATCTGCAAAGAAATGCTTTTAATCTCATCCAGCAGCTGCAACATCTGGTAGGCCGATGACTGTCTCTGACAACCTGACACGCAAGGGCAACTCTAGCCCAATTGGATGTCCAACATCGTATCAACTGCAACACTTGGACCAAGGTAAGGGACGCCAGTATTACTATAGTGATAATGAAGTCATATGTTGTGGTGTTCACAACAACAGTGCCACCAAAAGCACGGGTGGTCCTTGTCCCAGGTATAGTAGTCGTCACTCCCACAAAAATTATGCTGGTGATCGAAGCAAAGGTCCAGATGGTTGCAGCTTTTGATTCATAATAGTGAAGGAAAGCATTATTGGTGAAGAATAAATCGAAGAGAAAAGCCAACTCAACCTCAATGAGCTTAAAAGCCCTCTCATAGTCGATAGTCCCATCATTATCTTCTCCTAGCAGAAATCTGGAGACAAAACTTCTGTGCTCAAGACGCTCCAATTTAGCAATTGTGAACCCAAAGAAAACGCCGTTGTAAGAAATGGGACATGGAAAAGGAGAGGCAAGTATCCTTTGATCCTGGTAATATTTGGTCGCTTGACCATATCTTGCCTACGCGGATGATGTTACCATATTCGCGTCTCCTTGTATTTGTGGAGCCGTCAAGGGGACAGTCGACCACAAGATTGCAATTATACATGGTGGGTTCACGGTACGAATCTGCAAATCTTCGCCGTCGATCTGCCCGACGTCGCATGTACTCAGTAAGCAACTGGTTCATATTCTGTACTCTGCTCAGCAACACACATGCCATTGATCTGTGAAAGCCTTTGATGAAAGTGACGGCACATAGGACACCGATTGCTATGTTACCAACATCACTGGAGAGGCTAGATATACCAATCAGCAGGACGTATCCACAGTACAGACATAGCTGGAATAGGAGCTTCAACAACTGGCTGTTGCTGTCAAGACTGTAACCAGTGATTGAGTCAACGCTGCCAAAGAGGGTGAGCAAGGATGCAGCCCAGACGGTGTACATCTCACTCTTCACCGATGAAGACTGCATTAAGCCGATGCTGTATGTCCCCAGGGACAAAGATAACGCGTTTGCAGCCAAGACACCCTTTTGGATGATCCAGTGTTTCGAATAGCGCCGGCACGACCCAAATATAACAGTGAAGAAGGAGAGGGCAATGGCCACCAATGCGAGTGCCTCAATACGGATCACTGTTCCTCTAGGGCTCTTCCACAGATGTCTCAGATTCTCCATATTATACCCCATGCTGCCGTAATCCACCCTGAAAGAAGCTGAATTGTTGTAAGGCTACCAATGTAAGCAGGCTAGGCTTATTGTACTATGTTAATTGCTAGTACACTGTTTAAATGGGCTAATATTTTCACCTTAGTGAGACAAACTGGCTTAGTATAACATAGCGAATTTGCTAGCTCCTTAGTCCTTACGAGAAGAAAGCATATTCGAGAAATTTAGGTTTTTTCAACTGATGGGCATGTAGGCTAGCGGTAGGAGTGAGCACGCCTGTGTATTAAGTGGGATAACCTTAAGTGTCAAGGGAGTTGCTAGCGTGTTTGCACATGATGAAGTGAGCTTGATATGTATGTCATTGTTGTATACTCTCTAAGGGAAAAAAGAGGATTTGATGGCAATCAGTTGACTGTTTTCAATTCGCTAAGAATTGACTTTTTTCTTTACGAATTTTTCTTCCTCCTTTTGCTTTCTTCTTCCTCATCCAGCCTTCTCTTCCTCCGCTTGACCACTGCATTGCTGCTGTTCTTCTCGTGCTCTGGCAATCTTCCTCCTCCGACGAGACCACTGCTGCCGACGACGATGAGAAGGAGGGGCAAAGTATTTGTGATCGTATGTTTCGATTTGTTTCATGTGATCAATCTTTAGTCTAAAACCCAACATAGGGCAGGGCGGGCCGCGGGCATGGTAGGACCCGATGGCAAGAGCCAGCGCGAGTCGACGGAGATGGGGAAGAAGGCAAGGGCAGTGTTGGCCATGGACGAGGAGGGACGGAGCGAGGGAGGGTTTGGCTGGAGGGGCTCGCCGACGCTGCGCCGGCATCGGCGAGGCCAGGGCCCCAATATGAATTTGTTGCAGGACTAGTTCAGCTTGCCAAGTGGCGCTAAAAAGGTTGAGCAGCATAGCCAAGTCAATGCTCCATGGAAGCAAGAGAGAGCACATGTAAAGCAGATCTGAACATCTCCGGAGCATATGGCCACCGGGAGCCACCTCCGACGCGTTCGCTCTTGCGGTGGTTATCGCCTATCTCGCTTCTCGCCATGGACGTGGAGGTGTTGTATCTCGGCCTGGGACAGGGAGGAGGCGAGATCGCCGGTGCCAGGAGAGGGTGTCGGAGGCTGCACCTACGGCCAAACGCGAGACCGAAGCTGGCGCGGATGGCTCGAGACTCCATCCTCTGCGATCGATTTGAGAGGAGCTCCTCGGTACAGTTAAAAAGGGCTTGGAAGAAATTTTCCGAAAAATAAAAGAAGGGCCTGGAAGGACGAAAACTCCTATGAGCGCCCGAACATACGAGTGCTCTCTATCTGGGCCGCCAACCATGCCCTCTCTAGATTATTACACGTAGATGTATTCACCAATATATAATAGTTTCGTAGTGAGTCATAGCTCAGGGAGCTGAACTTCCTACCTCGAGCGCTCCAGCAGGACGGTGTTGTGCGTCACGTCGACGAGCTCGGGGTCCGAGGAGCTCAGGAAGCGGTGGTTACCGCATGGGCAATGTAGGCCTCCTCAGCGGGGAAGAGGGAGGATGCTGGTGGCGGAGGTGCAGTTTTTGAGGCGCTCTGCGACGGCGGAGGTGGAGTTGGAGGCAGCAGCGGCGAGGGGAGGAGGAGGGGGCTGCGTGCAGCTTCAGCTGAGTACAAAGTGAACGTGCAGGCGACGTTAGGACGACGAAGCGAAGCTAGAGTGACTAGCCACATCCTCTAATCCAAACATCAGATTCCAAAAACACGTTTTAATGTTTATTCATCCAAACAAAGATTTGTATAAACTCATCGTAACAGAAAAACTAACAAAGACTCATTTTCCTAAACATAATCTTAAAACCGATTTTGTGGAACTCTGTAGCACTGGGCCGTTTCTTTTTGAATAAGCCATCGGGCCATATGGCCAACATTTTATCACAGATCGTCCTTTAGTCAGTTCCAGGTGAAATACAATATGTACAAAACACTTGACTATATGTATTACACTCGGTCTCCTGAAAGGAACCATAAAAAAGGGCCTGGAAGGATATATGGGACCTTAAGATACCTTAAGTGAGCTTAATAATGTTTGACGCTCTTTAGGCCCAGGCCACCGACAAAACACATCTATCCCAGGCTAACCTGGCCACGCAAGAATCATCGCCATCTCAGGCAAGAAGCCCAGGATAACAAGCAAACTAGCCTTTAAGCTTTTGGAGTAGATCTCGTGCTTTCTATAGCTGTTTCGGATTCTCTAATGGACGTCCCTCTCCTCCGCACGATGAATCATCCATAGCCATTTTTAGTTGATAAAGTTATTATAGGGACGCGAGGTCGAAGTTTACATGAAAACGTCCATTTAAACTCCATTTAAACCCTGAACTTTGATACTCGGTCCAACTTGAACCATGAACTTTGAGTTCCCAGAATCTGGACCCTGAACTGTTCTTCTCTTTCACACTTCTATCTCCTCATCGCTCTCACTCCTCACCACTAACTCGACCATCGCCTCTCTCCTCAGCTACGGGCCGTCTGCTGCGGCCGGTGATGACGAGATGGCCCCGTCCAGATCACACGTCGAAGCTGAAGTCTTTCACCAAATTGCTCAGGAGTGGAAAGGCGCAACAGGAGGACGTGGAACAAGTGATCTGAAGGGTAGGTAATTGTTACTGTTCTAAGTTCTAACTGCCTCCAATTCAATCTTTCTGGAACGGGTGAAGTACTGTAGCCTACAAGGGCAAAGGGTGATCTGAAGCATATGATGATTCGGCAGATACAGGTAACACGAAGTTCAGATAAAACGAAGCACATCAACATGAAGTTGTAGTAACATCAGCAAATCACATGTTGCAGTACATTTCCTTGCATAATCAGATCAAATCCAAAATTTCAGGAGCACCATAGAACATCATGCATGAGCCAATTAAAAATAGCAACCAAATTACAGAATGAAACACACACCAAATAACTGATCGAAGCAACTGTTACAACTGAAGGCGTCAAACAGACTGACCAATAGTAAACACACCAACTCGACTCTAAAAAATTTATGGCTCCTGACAGTGAAGATAGCTCGCACTTGTTCAGGGAGGGCTTGCTGCGTGGAGCTTCAAACTTCAGCAACATCGATGGTGCGTTCTCTCTCAATTACAAAAACATCGATGCTGCGTTCATTTGCACCTGGTGAAGAAGGAGCTTGCAGGACAGAACCACCCAACGTGATGCTGGAACAAGCGTAGCATGATGAGCGGCTTCATGACCCACAGAACTCTGAGTATTTTCTGCACGAGGATAGTCAGGATGATCCCTCTCTAGAATGCCAGCATGGGAGAGCAAAGCCCACAGGTGGGTGATGAACTCGCCGCCCTGCGCTAGCTGCTTCATGTGCTCCTTGACATTATCCGATGGCGCGACGTAGAGCATCATCTCAGCCAGAAATCAGCCATCACCTTCCAACGGGTGCCCTCTGGCATCTCCTCCAGCTGTTTTCCCAGCTTGGCGCCTCTCTGGAAGACCGTCTCCTCTGATTCAGCTAATTTACTCATCGCTTCGTACTTATCCCTTGAACTTGCAAAGAATATGTATGCTTCTTCTGCAACTGCATCGAACACAAGCTTTGTATCATAGTGGTGCCCAGGAAGAAGCCTTGGTACAGAGACTACCAAGTATGCACAGTATCTCGACAGACTTGTGGCAACGTCAAGATGGAACTTGAGTTCTGTTCCTTCATTTGAGAAAGGATTCTTGGTTCTCGCCATCTCACAGTAACATGTTGCAATGTGCCAAGTCAAAATAAGGTGTGTCTGATTCTCCTTTCTCCGAGACCAGCTTGTGCCTGGGTGCATGCTCCACGCACAAGCCCATAAGAGGTGCTCTGCTTTATTTAACGCTAAAGATAATTTTCCATTTCCTAGTTTCCCATTAGTACGTTTAAGGGAGCGGACAAGTGCCTCCTTTACTTCTGCTGACAACTCGATAGGTTTCCTAGGTTTCCTGCCGACTATCCATGCATGATAGTTCATTGGACCGAAGGCTGTTGTCGTGTCAATAAAGAACAAATAGCTGTATTTTAAAAATATTTCATGTACTTGAATCGAAGTATCCGGCAACGATTATAGCTGACTGATTCAAGTAACGAGTACTGCCCAAGCTTGTGTTGCCAGTAGTGTTTGTTTGACGCACAGTGCACACCAACCTTGGAGAGATGCTCTTTTAATCTCATCATGCAGCCGCCTCCTCTGAGATGCTGACAAACAAAGGATACTCTGGCCCAAATGGATGTCCAGTAAAGTAACAGTTGTAGCAATTCAAGAAAACCAATGCATGCAAGTATCAGCAAGGTGATCACCAGATCAGTTGTTGTGGCGCTCATGAGAACAGAGTTGTCCTGAAATTGTGAATTCTTCCCTGTATGCTTGTTTATCTCATATGCTGCCAGAGATATGGAGGAGGCTAAACTCAACAAGGACCAAATTGTTTCGACACTTGATGCATAATAAATGGCAGCATACTTGGTGAAGAAGAAATCATACATAAAGGCTAACTCAACCTCAATCACCTTGAAAACCCTGCTGTAGTCTGTGGCACCGTCATCATTCTCCAATAGCAGCCCCTTGAAGACAAATCATGTGCCCTTCGTTGGATTCGCCACAATCAAACCCAAACTTGCGCCTTTTCAGCAGCTGAAAAAGAGAGAAGGAAAGGCAGACATCCTTTAGCTCTGGGCTTAGTGACTTGTGGTTGCACAACCATATCTTCTCTATGTCAATGACTTCACCAGCATCGGCTGTTAACTGTGTTGCATATGACAGAGCACCCAACTTGGATTTGCTGTGGGGCCAATCAACCAGGTAATGGCAACCTTTCATGGTGGCTGGAACAAATGCATCCTTGTTGTGCTCGTCATACATGTAATCAGCAATCACTTTGTTCATGTACCAGGAGCTGCTTGCCAGCATACATGCTTGATATCTTTGTCCAAATCTACGCTGAGAGATGTAATACACAAAAAGAGCCAGAAACATCACACTGTAAATATGATCACTTATAAATACAGTGACCACAAGCAAACACACATATGCTGTGTACAGGGAAATCTGGTAGTCGTATGTCATTAATCTTGTGTTGTCATCGAGATCATAAGCTGTGATAGAGGCGGTACAACCATAAAGGATCCAGAGAGATATGGCCCAAATGGGGTACATGCTGCTCTTCACTGCGGACGATTGCATTGAACCCAATGTGTAGGAAACCAGTGAGAAGGACAAGATGTACGCACCCAAGACACCTTTTTGGATGAACCAGTTTCTGCGGCGGCGACGGTGAGACCCAAAGATGATGAGAAACATGTAGAAAACAGCAGCCAGTGATACAAGAAACTCGATGCGGATCAGTGTCCCCTTTGGGCTCTTCCACATGTCCCTCGCACGATTTGAGATGGTGGTATTAAGATCATTCCGTAACTTCAACAGGTCGTGGTGATCATTAACCTTCAATAAGTAGATCTGTTGTAAGTACAAAGAAGAGAACAAGAACACAAATCTAGTCCTATCCTTCCTTTTTCAGTACAATTTCCGATGTGTTGGCCCTGCCCCTCTTTATATAGACCGGGCAGAATCCCACAAACATGGAATAAGTAATCTGTAACTAGTACTACTAACAGACCTTGCGAGTTGCGAGGCTATTGGGCCTAAGTATCCACAAATTCATAATTACTATAACGAAATCGGCATGCTTCATATGAAGAAAGATGTGGAGGTGGTGGATCTGGGTTTCGCAGGTTGTGCCGAGGTTTCTGCAGTGCGTGTGGCAGGTTTTCAATAGACACCATAGATAAGGGTTTGTAAATAGTTCGAGGCTCGCAGCTCGGCTCAGCTTGGAGGAGTAAAGAGTCGAGCTCAAGCCTCCTCCTCGGCTCGTAAGTTTGACAAGCCGAGCCAAAAAACTCGCGAGTCACTCATAGACTCATTTGAGTTCGTTGCATAAATTTTTTTCGCATAACCTTTGCTAAAAAATTGACAATTCACAAGCATATGTGTAATAATTATTCAACTAACAAGTATATATGAAATAATTATACAATTCACAAGTACATATGAAATAAAACGCATGCACTCAAGATGTCAACTAATCTCACGTCTTGAGTTCACAACAACAATATTTGTACATGCACCATGTTCAAGTCCAACAAGGATTCAAATATAAAGTCTGGAACTCTTGGCATGAACGATTTAACATCTAAAAGCACAAAAAGACACCATGTCATGCCGGTGAGGTGGAGCAGCGGCGGCGGCATCAGCCGACGCCGATAGGGCGGAGGAGTAGTGAGCACCGGCGGGGTGGAGCAGTAGCAGGGGCATCCGGGCAGAGAGCGGCGGCGGCATCCAGCTGTTGGAGGTGCGGCGAATCAGCGGCGGTGTACCCTAGCCCTAGTCCCACAGCGGTCTATGAGAGAGGGAAGCGGGCATGAGCTAGGACAGAGCCGGGTGCATGCGTGCGGGCCGGTCTATGAGGGAGAGGTTTTGCTCGTGAGTCACGTCGAGTCGGCTCGCGAGCCGAGCAAACCTGAGCTGAGCCGGTTTCTAAGCTCGCTACAGTGGCGAGCTGAGCCTAACTCAGTTCGTATTTTCGCGAGCTTAGGCGAGCCGAGCCACGGTCGTGTCCAATCCTAACCATAGATGTATCGGTCGGATCGGTATTAGAATTTGATAATGGAAGCAAGAAAAAATTAATAGCCCAATTATAGCTCTAAAAGTGATGAAAACATGACTGAAGCAAAATTAGATACCCATAGCTTTGCTTTCATTTTCATGTAGCCAGGTTTTAACCTCACCTCAAAGTCACATTAGTATTATTCTTTTGGGATCAAGTGTAAAAGTTCCAAACTACGGACCAAAGAATCCACTAGCACACCGGCCCTGGACCCCGCCGACCACGGCCGCTGGCCTCCACCGCCGCTACGCCACTGAGCCGCTCCGGTTCGGCTCCGGCCACCACCGCCGCCACGCCGGCCTCCACCGGCCCTGACGCCTCCCGACCTCGTGCCGTTCCTGGACTCCGCTGGCTGCGGCAGCCGGCATCCACCGCCGCTACGTCGCTACGCCGCCCCGGTCCGGCTCCAGCCACCGCCGTCGTTACACCGGCCCCCACCGCCAGTGCCGCCGTGCCACTGTGCCGTTCGGCTCCGGCCACCGCCGCCTCTACACCAGCCTCCACCACCGGTGCCGCTGTGCCGGCCCTCGCGGCCTCTGCCACTGTTGCCTCGGCTCCCTTGGCTGCTGCTGCCGCTACGCCGGCCCTCGTAGCTGCTGCGCCGGGTCGGCTTCGCTTGCCTTCGGCCGTCGTCTCTGCCGCCTCTGAGTTGGCCACCTCTGCCACTTTCGGGTCAACCTCGCCTCCCGCGTATCGTGGCCCGACTGCAACCGCACTCGCAGCTGCGGCTGCCGCAGCCACAGCCGTTGGTGCAAGGGACCCGCATGCACACCATTCCATCCACGCGCGACCAACAGTGCTAGTCACCAAGGGTGACCATTCTCGCCCGTTCCGGTGCTTATGCCAATACTCATATGTATCTCGGGTGTCTGTGATTGACTGTGGGTGCAATGTGCCGGACTGTATCATGGATTTGTTATCGTAACATTTTTTGTCGCGTAGAACTACTATACGGGGTAGACGAGGTACAGCTACGACGATTGTAGGTCCCGCATATGAACATTGTTGCGTTGTGGCGGCAAACGAGTAGAGAAAGAATAGCGACTGATGTCTTAAATGTCGATTGTTACGCGTTATCTCGCATGAATTGGCGTCACGTCTCCTTCACATGAAACTGCCGTCACTGTTATTTTTTGTTGCGTCTTGACGTGTTTGAGCACGTAGAGATACGATCCCTTGAGTGGTTACGGGCAGGTTCGAGGAGCCTCGCCGGGCGTGTTGTTTCCTCTAGCTTCGCCGAACTCCCCCGAACTGGGGGCGGGCACGCTCTTGGAGCCGCGTCGGGCATGCTGCCACGATGCCGCGACTGCTTCAACGAGGTCCGCGGTAATGGTAGGTTTGAGGAGCCTCGCTGGGCGTGTTGTCTCCACTATCTCCCCCGAACAACCCCGAACTCGGGGCGGGCGGTTTACTGGAGCCTCGCCGGGCGAGCTGCCATGACACCGTGACTGCTTCGACGGGGTTCGTGGTTTTGGTAGGTTCGTGGAGCCTCGTCGGGCGTGTTGTCTCCACTATCTCCCCTGAACATCTCCGAACTCAGGGCGGGCGGTTTACTGGAGCCTCGTCGGGAGGGCTGCCGCGACACCGTGACTGCTTCGACGGGGTTTTCGCGGTCTTGGTAGGTTCGTGGAGCCTCGCCGGGCGTGTTGTCTCCACTATCTCCCCCGAATACCCCCGAACTCGGGGCGGGCGGTTTACTGGAGCCCAGCCGGGTGGGCTGCCATGATTGCCTCTCGCCGCTCTTTCGAACTTCGGTCGTCGTGCGAGATCGTCGCGTGAGGCCGTTGCGCGGGGTTGCCACACGAGGCCGTCATGCGAGGTCGTTGCACAGGCCATGATGGAACGTTTTGCCTCGACGTTGTGATGGAGCGTCGCCTCGATGTCGTGACGGAGTATCGCCTCGACTTCCGCCGGGACCGAGCGTCGCCTCGACGTCGTGACAGAGTGTTGTCTTGATAGATTTTTGCCTCGACGTCCATCGGGATGGAGCGTCACCTCGATGTCCACTGGGATGAAGCGTCGCCTTGACGTCGTGACGGAGCATTGCCTCGACGTCCACCGGGACGGAGCGTTGCCTCGACGTCCACCGGGACGGAGCGTCGCCTCGACGCCGTGACGGAGCGTCACCTCGATGTCGTGACAGAGGGCCGCCTCGACGTCCGTCGGGACGGAGCGTCGCCTCGACGTCGTGATGGAGTGTTGTCTTTATAGATTTTTGCCTCGACGTCGCCTTGATGTCGTGACGGAACATCGCCTCGATGTTCGCCGGGACGGAGCATCGCCTCGACGTCATGATGGAGTGTCGCATCAACGTCTGCCGGGAGAGATCGTCACCTCGACGGCGTGATGGAGGGCCGCCTCGACGTCGTGACAAAGCATCGCCTCGACGTCCGCCGGGACGGAGTGTCGCCTCGATGTCATGGCGGAGTGCCGCCTCGACGTCTGTCGGGACGGAGCGTCGCCTCAAGGTCATGATGGAAGCCTGTCTCGACGTCGTGACGGAGTGTCACCTCGACGTCCGCCGGGACAGAGCATCGCCTCGACGTCGTGACGGAGTGTTGTCTTTATAGATTTTTGCCTCGACGTCCGCCAGGACGGAGTGTTGCCTTGACGTCCACCGGGACGGAGCGTCGCCTCGACGTCGTGACATCTGCCGGGATGGGGTGTTGCCTCGACGTCCGCCAGGACGAAGGGTTGCCTCGACGTCCGCCTCGACGTGAACCCCTAGCGCTTTAGGTGTTTTGGGAGCTTCTTTTGGTAGATTTAGTGAGGCCAGAGCTTTCTTTTGTAGCCCTCACGTAACCCTGTCGGTTAATGAAAAATCAGAAAATTGGTGCAGCCGCGTTTAGCTTCCCGTGATCATTTCTTCTTTTTGCATTGTTCACAGGCTATTGCTTTGAGGCGAAAGGTCGTGGTTAGGCGGCACGGCACCCAGCCTCTAGCCCGAGTGTCGTACAAGTATTGCTCGTTTGGCGGTTTGACGAAGGTCGAACGACATGAAGACAACGTGGTAGGGAGGGTTAAGGTTGTCCCAGCACGGTGACGGAGGGTGGAGCGTGCTCGACGCCACGGCGGAGTTAAGATTATCTCGACACGGCGAGGGAGACATCACTCACGCGCCGGTGAGTGGATGCTCCACGCGGTGGAGTGTGCTCGACGCTGTGGTGGAGTTAAGGTTGTCCCGGCACGGTGACAGAGACATCACTCACGCGCCGGTGAGTGGACGCTCTACGCCGTGGTAGAGCGTGTTGGACACCATGGCGGAGTTAAGGTTGTCTCGACATGACGACGGAGACGTCGCTCACGCGCCGGTGAGTGGACGCTCCACGCCGCGGTGGAGCGTGCTCGACGCCGCAGCGGAGTTAAGGTGACATCGCACATGCACCGGTGAGTGGAGCGTGCTCGACGCCGCGGCGAAGTTAAGGTTGTCCCGGCACGGCGACGAAGACGTGGCTCATGCACCGGTGAGTGGATGCTCCACGCCGTGGTGGAGCCAATGTTATCCCGACACGGCGACGGAGACGTTGCTCACGTGGCGGTGAGGGGATTCTCTACACCGCGGTGGAGCGTGCTCTACGTCACGGGGGAGACAAAGTTGTCCCGACATGGCGATGGAAACGTTGCTCACGTGGCGGTGAAGGGACCCTCTACCCCGTGTCGGAGCGTGTTCTACACCACGGTGGAGCCGATGTTATCCCGACAAGGCGACAGAGACGTTGCTCACGTGGCGGTGAGGGGATTCTCTACGCCGTGGTGGAGCGTGCTCTACGTCACGGTGGAGACAAAGTTGTCCCGACACGGCGACGGAGACGTTGCTCATGTGGCGGTGAGGGGACCCTCTACCCCGCGTCGGAGCGTGTTCTACACCATGGTGGAGTCGATGTTATCCCAACATGGCGATGGAGACGTTGCTCACGTGGCGGTGAGGGGATTCTCTATGCCGCGGTGGAGCGTGCTCTACGTCACGGGGGAGACAAAGTTGTCCCGACACGGCGACGGAGACGTTGCTCACATGGCAATGAGGGGACACTCTACCCCGCGTCGGAGCGTGTTCTACACCACGGTGTAGCCGATGTTATCCCAACACGGTGACGGAGACGTTGCTCACGTGGCAGTGAGGGGATTCTCTACGCTGCGGTGGAGCGTGCTCTACGTCACGGGGGAGACAAAGTTGTCCCGACACGGCAACGGAGACGTTGCTCACGTGGCAGTGAGGGGATTGTCTACCCCGCGTCGGAGTGTGTTCTACATCATGGTGGAGTTAAGATTGTCCCGGCACGACGAGGGAGACGTTGCTCACGTGGCGGTGGAGGGCGATGTTGACGACGAGCCCCTAGTGTTGCCGAGGGGGCACAGAGGATGCTGAGTCCGAGAGTGCATGAGGGTGACATCAGCGACAAGTCCCTATGCTTCTGTGCGCTGTCATAGAAGAGTAAGCACACAAACAAGGCAGAGGTTATGCGCATCGCCGTTCCCCGATGGAATCCTAGTTGACATGATTTCTTGCCCGGTTCCCACAGACGGCGCCAACTGTCATAGCTACGGGACTAGGCAGTATAATTTAGGCACCCCCGATCAGTTACGTCAAGCTCTGGGAGTACCAAAGGAGTACGAGCAAGTGTAGTATCCGTCGGGGAGAAGCATGCGTGTATGTGTCCGTTGAGGCGAAATGTGGAACGCTCGTGTCGAGGATAAATAGAAACTTCCGTGTCGGGGCGAAGTGAAAACTCTCGTATTGATTTCAGGGATTACAGTTTTTCTCCCCGAAAATGGATCCTCTTCTCTCTACCCCCTGGGTCCTATTTATAGGGGTTGGGAGAGGGGTGTGTGAGATTACAATTATACCCTTCGGGCAATAACACACCCTCAGGGGCATTTTGGTCTTTTTACATGAATCTTTACGGAATATTCAAATACTCTAATACTTTAATATCATAATACTCACTACTATGACGACGTGTTGTCCTTGGCGACGGGGCGAAGCGCAGTCTCGACGTCCGCGGGACGGGGCACGGCCTTGACGTCCGCCGGGACGGGGCGAGGCCTCGACATCCTGTGAGAAATGTAGCAGTAGAAAGCAGTGTACAAATCTCTTCAGTTTCAGGGGAAAAAAAAGAAGCAGCAAGTCACAGACACCCTGTCAAGGGTTCTATTGGCCCACCGCTCTTCACGACGCCCAAAGCCTTGTCAGAACGTGCCCCGCATGCCAATGGATGGGGCGAGGCACGAAGCTCCCTGCGAACGAGCATCTTTTGCATTTTGAAGTAGTGTAGCGAGGGTTAGGGCCGCTGCGACGGTCGCTGCCCCCGCTCGGTCATCCACTTGTCGACGCGTTGTCGTCGTCGCTTTTTGTAATCGGCCTTAGCGCCCCCAGGATGTTAAGTCTTAAGGGAAAAATCAGGATAGCGGCGTCGCCCCGCAAGGTAAATGGATCCCACACTTCCGTCCGGGATAGAGTGTCCCTTCCCTCCGGGGTCGTGCGACGATAGCTCCCCGCGATGTCGAGCCATCTCCGTCCGGGATAGAGTGTCCCTTCCCTCCTGGGTCGTGCGACGATAGCTCCCCACGATGTCGAGCCATCTTCGTCTGGGATAGAGTGTCCCTTCCCTCCTGGGTCGTGCGACGATAGCTCCCCGCGATGTTGAGTCATCTCTGTCCGGGATAGAGTGTCCCTTCCCTCCAGGGTCGTGCGACGATAGCTCCCCGCGATGTCGAGCCATCTTCGTCCGGGATAGAGTGTCCCTTCCCTCCGGGGTCGTGCGACGATAGCTCCCCGCGATGTCGAGCCATCTCCATCCGGGATATAGTGTCCCTTCCCTCCGGGGTCGCGCGACGATGGCTTCCCGCAATGTCGAGCCAGCTCCGCCCAGGATAGTATGTCCCTTCCCTCCGGGGTCGTGCGACGACAACTCCCCGCGACGCCGAGCCAGACGCGTGTGTCAGGATAAGGTAGGAATGCTCTTACACGTGCCATCGGGCGCTAAGTGTTTTTGGACGAGGAGCGAATACCGTGCTACGTACCCAATGACACATTTATTTCTTTATTACTACATTCTACTAGCGCTCTCATGCATGCCATCGAGCGCTAAATGTTTTGGATGGGAGAGGGCACGGCACCGTTCACTCGGCAAATGCCCCCCTCCATCATGCGCCTAGTACAAGTCGACACACATATGTGCTTACAATAAAAAAGAAAAACACAAACTTATTAAGAATGCCGCGCAAGGCCCGCAAGAAACGCCGAGACCTCCACGTTGCTCAAGACGCGCACGTCGTCATCTTGCCTCTCGGCTTTCTTTACCCTAACAGAGGCACTCTTATGTGACTCAGGTCGATGAGGCCTTGTTCCCAAATGACCCGCATTAACCTTCCACCGAAAACCAATAACCTGTAGATCGTCCAACATAAGTGTTCAATAATTGCATAAAAAGAAGGACATATGAAATAATTTTCTGAGTTTTCATTGATAACTAGCAAAATACATGAGAGTTACAAAGGAAAACTCTAGCCATGCAGACCCTACCAAAAGAAAAGCCCCAGCTATGCCAATCCTACAGCTAAGGGGCTTGCGTCGACGCAGCGACAGCCCAGGCAAGCGAGCTACTGAGATACCAAAAGCTAAACTAAGATCCTATCATACTAAGTTAAGCAAAACGCACAAGGCCGAGTGGTGAACCTCACACCTGAGGAGGTGGGTTCGTCCCGCCAGGGGCTCCCCCAGAGCTGGACGCTGCGGAGGGGTCCTCTCGTGCACGATGGGAGCGCTGCATTGCTCACTCCACACAGAGCTGAGGAAAACTCGGGAGTGGCCCCGGATGCAATTTCGAACACTCCCAAGTTCATCACGAGTCGGAGCATGGTAACCACGTGCAGCAAAAGTCTTGACATGGCCACACTTGGCCACGCTCAAGCAGCCAAGAACCAGCTCGGCAGAGGCCCGAGCACAGTCGAGCGAGTACCCCGAGATAGCAGCACGCGCAGCAGCGCCAACAGTACCTACCTAGTGCAGCTGGGTGGCGACGTCGCCCTCGCCGAAAGTGTCAAGGGGGGAATGACGAGGCCTAGTGAGCCAGCTAACTCGCTCACCTCCGCAGCGGCCAGCGCTGCCAACGATGCCACCTCCTTCTGGCCCTCGGCGCGAGTGGCCAACTCCCCCGAGAGTCGCCCTGCTTCGGCCTCCACACTGGCCAGCGAAGCGCGAAGGGCGCCGATGGTGGCCTCAGCCGCCTCAAGCTTCTCAGCAGTCGCAGCCTCAGCACGTCGGGAAGTCAACTGGGACTTCTCCAACGCCTCCAGAGGAGCACTCGAGTGACCATGCACTCCTCTTGGGCCACCAACATGCCCACCCGAGCAGCAGAAACCGCCCGGCGCTTGACCCCCTGCGCAAGGAGCCAAGCGTCCTGTACCACGGCACCTTGCTCCAAAGTGAAGAGGCCCTGAAAGGTAAGGAAAAATGGTGGGATCAGCGAAGCCCAGGACGGGGGTGAAGCAAAGCCAAAAACCTCGCAGTCAACATCTTACCTTGAGAAACGAGGCCCTGGCACTATCGTACAGCTCAGGACAGGTACGCCCACCGAGCACGGTGGACAAGTCAGCCGGGAGGACAAGCTCGGCCGCACGCCAGAAGAAGCGCCTCTCCTCCCTCGAGCTGACAAGTCACTCTGGGGGGAGCTGACCTGTCACTCGCAGGGTACACGGGGGAAGCTCCTCATCATCATCGCTCACATCCTGTGCAGCCGGAGGTGGCGGCGGCAGGGGCACCTGCACCGAGGGCCCCTCACCCGCGGGTAGCAAGAAAGGCTCCCATCCTCTCGCTAGGGGCACGACCTTCAGCATGTGGTACTCCTCCACTAAGTCTCGCACGCTTACCACCGAAGCCATGCTTATGAGGATGCTTGCACGCGAAGCATCTGTCGACGTGGGTGACGCATAGGGAGCGGGGCACCAGGCCACGCCCCGCATGAGTGTAGGCGGGATCAGTAACGGTGTAGAAAAAACCAATCCTGCCTCCGGTTGTCCCACCGGTTCTTAATGGCCCACGCGGGGTATGAGATGCCCACGCGACCCGGCGCTTGACGAAGGTGACCGTGCCATACGGGGAGATCGCCTCCTCCCCGCCCTCGCTCGGTACCGCCACGCGAGCCACGTGCGCCTGGTAGTAGTAGGCGAAGAGCTCGGCGGAGCCCTCCATCCCCATGCTCCGTTAACGCCCACTCAAAAAACCGCCAGGTGAACGAAAGCACCTAGGCTGAGGTGTGCGACCTCGAGCTCAAAGAACTTGAGCACCCTCTTCAGCAAATCCACAGCCGGAAAGCATAACCTAGCATCGAACTACGTGGTGAAGGCCACGACCTGGCCAGGTCCAGGTTTCCCCCACAACTCCGTCCATTTTGGGATGATGACGGCGTCGACTGTGGAGATCTTGCCCTCGTCAACAAGGCGCTGGATCAGGGTCATGTCCGCATGAGAACGACTGAGCCACCGGTGTGTAGCGGTCGCCCTCGCCGGCCTCGGCCCCGTCCGTGTCAGCGCTGGCCGCCGTCCCCTATCTCTTGGCGCGCATCTTCTTGGCTTCCGTACGCTCTCCCGCGCGTTCCCCCGTGGAGGGTCCGCGCGCCCCTCCACGGGGGGGTCCGCGTGCCTCCGTGGGCCCCTCCGGGGGAAGTCTGTGCGCCTCCGCGGGGGGTCTGCGTGCCCCTGCAAACGCCCCCCGAGCGCCCCTCCGCGGGGGGTCTGCGCGCCCCCCGCGGAGGGTGGCGCGCGCCGCTCCACCGAGGGTCCTCGCACCCTCATATGCAGCTTCTCGTGTGCGGCGTCTCGATGTCCCGAAGATGGGTCCCGACCTCTCGGACGACCCTCACGATGCGATGGCATCGCTGGCGAGTTCGCTCCTTGCCGCCCCTGTGACCCTCGGCGTGCAACGGTGTCGCACACCAGCGCTCTCTTCAAGCATCACGAGGACGGTGGGAGAGCGGTGTGGCGACACGGGCAACCGGGGTGCAGGCAGCGACGCGTGGAAACCGGTGGTAGGGCGAAGCTAGAATGGCCCATGGCAGTGTGGGCGGAGGCGGCCATGGCGGTGTAGGCGGAGACGGTGGTGGTGGCGTAGGCGGAGGCAATAGTGACGGTTGAGGCGTTCGCAACATCCCAGCAACAGTGCAAACCGGAGACGACAGTACACGCAAAACAAAAAATTACACGTCCGCAACGTCCCAGCAATAGCAGCGTTTGGGAGCGGCGTGATCGACAGAACACCCAGAAACACCCGGGACAGCCCCGGTAACAACGGCAGCAGTACACGAAGAACCACAAAAAAACACAACAACGCGATGCCCGCGGCGGGCGTCCCGGCAACCGTGACGTCCGGGAGTGGAGACGGCGGCCCGGTTCGGCGAGCTATAGCCGAGGCGAAGGAGCGGGGCCGCGGCCCAGCTGTCGAAGGTGGCGGCGCTCCGGCGCGTCCGGTCGAGCGCAGCGGCGGAGGCCCGCGTCCGTGGCAGGAAGCGCGGAGCCGTGGGCCAACTACCGATGGCAGCGGCGCCCCGGCGCGACCGGCCGTGCGGGCTAGCCCAGCTGCAGAAGGAAGGGCCGCTGCAGCGGCGTGGCCGACCAGACCGAGGGGCGGCGGTGCGGCAACCGCAGCAGCGGTGGCGCGGCCCGCGGCGACAGTGGCGCGGCAAACACGGTAGCCGTGGCACGGCCTACGGCGGCGGTGGCACCACAACTGCGGTGGAGGCGCCGAAGGACGGAGCGGCGGAGCCCGAGAGGCCCGAGCAGCCTGACCGGCGGAGCTCTGGGGCCAAGTGGTGTGGTGGCCGGGTGCGCTAGGGGAAGGGTCCGCGCGGCACGGCAACGGTGGCGGGGCGCGCTCGGGGAGGTGGCGATGCGAGCTGGGGGCAGCGCAGCTTCGCACGGTGGTGGCGGCAAGCAGGGGGTGAGGGAGCAGAGGTATGGGGGGGTGCGGTGGTGGAGATAAATATCTCCCCCAGCCCCCCCAACCGACCAGGAGGCATGGGATTGGCGGCATGGGCTGCGGCCCCTTAAGTCAAGGAGTTGGCCGGTCGGTAGAAAAAAAAGGAGAAAAAGGAAGAAAAAAGAGGAAAAAGAGAAAAAGAAGTAGAAAAAGAGAGGAGAAAAAAGGAGAAAAAGAGAAAAAATGTCCTGCGGGGGGCTCTGCCCCTCGCACCCCCCAGGGATAACCATGCAGCTTCGTATCTCAGTCACAAAGGAAGTTCGAATCACATGTCGCCCACCAACAAAGGAAAGCACAGGGTCTGAATGATCTGCTCGGACCGCGCGCTGACCCCTCACCACTCCCGATTGCGCTAGAAGCAAAAGAACCCTAGTCTCTTTCCCAAATCCTCCACCCTCAACACCCCGAAGAACACAATGCCTCGCGGTGTGCTTTACGATGAAACCACCGCAGCAGGGCTCGCAGGATTTGTAGATATCCTGTGGACTATTGCTCAGAGAGCCCTTGGCGCCACACAGAGGCCAGAGTACGACGTCTACCAGGAGGAAGCCTCCAACCCCCAACCATGTGTACTGGGCTGACGTACACATCTACCAAGCCGGCGCCAACGACGCCGCCACCTTCCACATCACTGGGCAAAACCGATGCCCAACCCTGACCTAGCTATTCAGTTGGCGGCATGGGAAGCCATCTCTCGGCTCCACCCCATAGTCCCAAGTATGCACCGCTGAGCTTTCAGATTCTACCCCAGCCGTGTACCAGGAGGAGAAGTCACCTTCACCAGCACCCAGGCAGAGTAGGACGTAGCCGTCGTCCACCTCACCAAGTAACTCATCGCCCAGACCAGCGTATTCACTCAGCTTGTCGACACCCTCGTCCAGACGCAGCAAGCCATTCCCCTTGTACAGCCTCGCCCTCGCTCCCGAGACTCCACCTCGACACTGCTCCTGTATTAGTACTGATGATGAGTAGTGCGGTATCCCGTGTATTCGGGGTACCCGTATGCAGTTCCCCGAGTCTTTAGGAAGGTACACGTATCTGATAAAGATCGTCGGATGATAAGGTAACCCCTCTAAGGAAGGAAGACTCCCCTTAAACTAGGAAAGTCAATCCCGACGTTTAAGGAAGCTAGAGTCCTACTCGAGCGTAAGTCCACGTCCAGTATGACCCTGGGTACCCCCTATATAAGGATCAGCAATCCCATAGGGGAGGACAGAGCGAAATAGATCTAATAGATTCAACTAGACGCAGCTCAAGATCCCAGGAGGTGAAGCTCTAGAAGACCCGCAGTCTCGAAGGAGTCGAGCCCGGAGGATTAGCTAGGGTTAGTCTACGATTAGGCCTAGGATAGCCACTAACATACACCCCCATTGTAAGCGTGTTCCCGATCAATATATAGCAACAGGACGTAGGGTTATTATCCTGAGGGAGGCCCACGATCAACGATTGCCGAGTGGGCCGTGTGCTAATAGATGGAGGGAGCTCCCTCAATATCCTATTCGCCAACGCCCTCGATGCCATGCAAGTGCCACGATCGTCTGTCAGACGGTGACGCACGCTTTCCACGGCATCGTCCCGGGCTCATCGGCCACGCCGATAGGGCAAGTCACGCTCCCGGTTACCTTCGGTACACCGGAGAATTTCCGAACAGAGAAAATCCTGTTCGATGTAGTCGATTTCGAGACAGCCTACAATGCTATCTTGGGACGACCTACCCTGGCCAAGTTCATGGCAGCTACGCACTACGCTACCAGTGCATAAAGATGCCCGGCCCAAAGGGTGTCCTCACGATAAGGAGCTCCCCCAGAGAAGCACTCCTCTGCGACAAGCGCAGCCTCGACCACGTGCTCTCGGGGAGCGGAGAGCATATGCCCTCAAAAACCCACGCGGCCGTGAAAACCCATGGCGAAGTAAAAGTAATCCCTCTGGATCCAGTCAGAACCCTCCAAGACAGTTCGGATTGGGTCGACGCTCGATCCAGACTTGGAATCGTCGCTCATCACTTTCCTCCGAGGCAATTCGGATGTATTCGCATGGCAACCATCCGACATGCCCGGAATCCCCAGGGAAGTGATTGAGCACAGGCTAGCTGTCCGTCAAGACGCCACACCAGTAAAGCAAAAGCTACGGCGATTTGCCCCGGATCGAAAGGAAGCCATCAAGGTGGAAATTGAAAAACTCCTAAAGGCCGGGTTCATCCGAGAAGTCGAACATCCCGAATGGCTTGCCAATCCAGTCATGGTTAAGAAGGCCAACGGGAAGTGGCGGATGTGTGTCGATTTCACGGACCTTAACAAAGCTTGCCCTAAGGACGCTTTCCCCCTACCCAGAATAGATCAGATAGTGGATTCAACATCCGGGTGCGACTACCTGAGCCTTCTCGACGCCTATTCGGGCTATCACCAAATAAGCATGTGCCGGGAAGACGAGGAGAAAACCTCCTTCGTAACTCCGTTCGGAGTTTTCTGCTATTCGAAAATGCCCTTCGGACTAAAGAACGCGGGAGCAACGTACCAACGCGGAATGCAGCTCGCCCTCCACAGCCAAATTGGTCGAAACGTCGAAGCATACGTCGACGACCTTGTCGTGAAAACAAAGAAGAAAGAAGACCTGATCTCGGACCTGCTGGAAACATTCACCAACCTCCGAAGAAACAGAATCATGCTGAACCCAGAAAAGTGCACCTTCGGAGTCAGCGCTGGAAAACTACTCGGTTTCTTGGTATCGCACCGAGGAATCGAGGCAAATCCCGATAAAATACGGGCGATCGCTGAGATGAGATCTCCCAAGAACGGTCCGAGACGTCCAAAGACTCACGGGTTGCATGGCGGCAATGAGCCGATTCATCTCCCGACTAGGAGACCGTGGGATCCCTTTCTTCAAACACCTGCGACAACACGACGGCTTCGAATGGACAGCGGAGTCTGAAGCGGCATTCCAAGAACTCAAAGAATACTTAACCACCCCTCCGGTACTGGTCGCGCCCAACCCCGAAGAAGGTTTACTGCTCTACATCGCAGCCGGGCCGACCGCGGTCAGCGGAGTGCTGACGGTGGAACGCGGAACCCCCGAGCACCGTGAAAAGATCCAGAAACCAGTGTACTACATCAGCGAGATTCTACACGGACCCAAGGAGCGTTATCCTCAAGTTCAAAAGCTCCTATACGCGGTCCTCACTACATCTCGCAAGCTCCGACACTATTTCCAAGCTCACACGGTCACGGTCCCAACCACCTACCCTCTGGGAGAAATCCTCCGCAACCGCGAGGCCATAGGCCGAATCGCCAAATGGGCTGTCGAGCTCGGAGAATTCGACATCCACTTCGTCCGGCGTACGGCGATAAAGTCGCAAGTCCTCGCTGACTTTGTCACCGAATGGACGGAGCCCGACAACCCGGCGTCACCAGCAGTAAAAGACGACATCTGGACATTGCACTTCGATGGTTCACTAACCATCGAAGGCGCGGGGGCTGGAATAGTCTTGACCTCTCCGACTGGAGAACGCCTGCAGTATATACTGCAGATCGACTTCCCGGCCACGAATAACGTGGCCGAGTACGAAGGTTTGCTAGCCGGTCTCAGAGTCGCCTCCGCACTCGGGATTCGCCGCCTCCTCGTGAACGGAGATTCGCAGTTGGTGGCAAGACAAGTGTCCAAGGAGTACCAGACCACAGACCAGAACATGGCGGCTTACCTTGCGGAGGTGAGAAAGCTAGAGAAGAAATTCGTCGGTTTTGAAGTACGATATATCCCTCGAAAGGATAATTGCCAAGCCGACAGTCTCGCCCGCCTAGCTTCCTCACGATCTCCATGCCCACCCGGGGCCTTTGTAGAAAGGATCTCCACGCCGTCCGTGGTTTCTCTCGAACCCGGGGACGAAGGAGCGGTGGCTGAGCACCACTCAAGGGTGTCACCAGGTATTGACGCTCCGAGGGGAGTGGCGGGACGTCTCGTCGCTCCCCTCGATCTTGAAGATTCGTGGATAGAACCTATCCGCAGGTACCTTCTCGATCGAACGGCACCTGAGGATGATACACTTTCCGAGCAAATTGCCCGGCGCGCCAAGATGTATTCCTTGGTCGATGGGGCCCTCTACCGACGAGGGGCTCACGGAGTGCTCATGCGGTGTATCCCTCAGACGCAGGGTATAAGATTACTCGAAGAGATCCATGGAGGGGTGTGCGGGGCACATGCATCTTTCCGAACCCTGGTCGGAAAGGCCTTTAGACAAGGATTCTATTGGCCGACAGCCCTACATGACGCGAGCGAGTTAGTGAAGCGATGCCGTCAGTGTCAATTCCACCGCAGACGCATTCACCAGCCCGCCCAGGCATTACAAACAATTCCCTTGTCATGGCCATTCGCCGCGTGGGGTCTCGATATCTTAGGGCCGTTCCCGGTGGCACCCGGGGGCTATAAGTTCCTCTTCGTCGCGATCGATACATTCACCAAATGGATCGAAGCCGAACCTGTCGTACAGATCACGTCAGAGGCAGCCAAACGGTTCATAATGCGAAACGTTATGACCAGGTTTGGCGTCCCGAGCAGAATCATAACCGACAACGGTACTCAGTTCTCCAGCTCCGACTTCATCGAGTACTGTACCGAACTCGGCACCAAGATATGCTATGCCTCGGTTGCACACCCACAGAGCAACGGACAGGTCGAACGCGCCAACGGACTTATACTTCAGGGGATGAAAACTCGCGTCTTCGATAGACTCTCCGCCCACGCCAAGGCTTGGGTTCGCGAGTTGCCCTCCGTCCTCTGGGCCTTACGGACAACCTCCAATCGGGCCACCGGAGAAACGCCGTTTGGTTTGGTATATGGAGCCGAGGCCATGCTGCCATGTGAACTTACCCTAAAATCGCCACGGGTGGAATTGTATTCCGACAAGGAAGAAATCCCTCGGAGAGAGGACGACCTCAACTTCATCGAGGAGAAACGGACCCAGGCTCTACTTCGGGCCACCCAATACCAGCAGAAGCTCCGTCGCTATTATGACAGGCATGTTCGACAACGCTCATTGCAAGTTGGAGACCTCGTCCTACGACTCGTACAGAATAAAAGCAATAGCAATAAGCTTTCTCCCAAATGGGAAGGTCCATACACGATAGTCGAAGCTACTCGACCAGGATCTTTCCGACTAGCAATGGAAGACGGCCGAGTCCTAACGAATTCCTGGAACATTGACCAACTCCAGAAGTTCTACGTTTGAGGCTAGTCGATTGTCCACTCGAGAACATCTCTCGAATGAACAATCGGGGGCTGGTCCGAGACTCGGACACGAAAAACGAAAGTTATTCATTAAAAAAGTTCTATACATGTCTGACGCATGCGAGGGCTACGCAGTTACAAGTCGGGTAGAAGCAAGCGCCCGGAAAATTCCTGAGCGGCGCGATCCAGCTCCGCCAGACGATCAGAGAAGCTTTCGGTGGCTCGGATAGACGCGCCGACCGTAGTAAGCACCAGCTCTAGGCGGTCCGCCATCTTCAACAAATTCTCCTCGGCGGACGAAGCTCGCACTTGCTCCCGAGAAAGAGCGTCGGAAAGCTGAGCTGACTGGTCTCGGAGTGTGTTGTTTTCACCGCGGAGTGAGTGGACCTCGCCGCGGAGTGAGTCGACCTCGCCGCAAACAGAGTTCCACTTAGCGCGGGCGCGCTGAAAAGAAGACACCCGGGTCAGTCAGGATGGCAAAATCATCCGACGAAACCAATAAGAAGCGGAAGTTTTTTTTCTACCTCACCAAGGGTCCGAGTAGCGCCTGAATGCCATACTTCAAGAAACCCGACCCGAGTTACATGAGGAATTTGAGAGGCTTAACCTTGGTTTAGTTGAAAGGGTTTTGTAGCCAATTGGAAGTGACCCCGTCCCTCACGGTGCAGATCATAGAAGCTCAAAGGGACATAAGAGCATAGAGGGTATCAAGGAAAAGATGAAGCTTGGTAAGGCAAGTGGATTTAGAGAAGATAACAAAGGTACCCTATGGTTTGAAATAGATTATGTGTACCCGACTGTGAGGAACTTAAGGGGCTTATTCTGAAGGAAGCCCATGAATCCCGATATTCCATCCACCCCGGAGGTACGAAGATGTACTAGGATTTGAAAGAAAAATTTTGGTGGCATGGGATGAAACGAGAAATAGCAAGTTTTATAGCCCAGTGCGACATATGCCAGCATGTCAAGGCGGAACATCAGAACCCGCAGGGCTATTGCAACCCATCAAAGCCCCGACTGGAAATGGGATGAAGTTGGCATGGATTTCATCGTAGGACTTCCAAGAACAAGAAAAGGGAATGATTCCATATGGGTCATTATAGATAGATTGACCAAGGTGGCACATTTCCTACCGGTCAAACCACATCAGAGGAGACCAGTTGGCCAAATTATACTAGCCCGAATAGTTAGTTTGCACGGGGTGCCCACGGAT
>JAGXJF010000589.1:0-51225 GCA_019208055.1 Stipa capillata
CAACCAACCGTCACACGATCATCCGGAACTTCCAAACGGTCCATCCGGAAGAAGGTCCGGTTCTCCCGAACCATCCGACCAAACCGTCCAACCCGACCACCCCGGACCCTCCGAACAGTTTGTCCTGAACCATCCGACCAAACCATCCAACCCAACCGTCTCGGACCCTCCAAACTGTTGGTACCGAAACCGTCCGACCAAACCTTCCAACCGACCGTCCCGAAACCTCCAAACGGTCCGTCCGGCAGAAGGTGCCGATCTCCTCTAGTTGTCCGAACCATCCGACCAAACCGTCCAACCCGCCCGTCCCTGTCCTTCCATACGGTCCGTCCGGAAGACGTTCCGGTTCTCCTCTAGTTCTCCCGAACCATCCGACCAAACTGTCCAACTCGACCGTCTCGGCCCTCCAAACTGTTGGCCCCGACCATGCTACCAAACCGTCCAACCCGACCGTCCCGGAACCTACAAACTGTTGGTCCCGAATCATTCGATCAAATCATGCAACCCGTCCGTCTCGGACCCCCCAATCGGTTGGTCCCGAACCATCCAACCAAAACCGTCCAACCCGACCGTTCCGGACCTTCCAAACTATTGGTCCCGAATCATCCGACCAAATATGCTACCGACCGTACTCGGACCCTCAAAACTGTTGGTCCCGAACCACCCGACCAAACCGTCCAACCCGATCGTCCCGGAACTTTCAAACGGTCCGTCCGGAAGAAAGTCCGGATCTCCTTTAGTTATCTCGAACCATCCGACCAAACCGTCCAACCCGACCGCACCCCGGAACTTCCAAACGGTTCGTCCAGAAGAAAGTCCTGATTTCCTCAGTTGTCCCGAACTATCCGGCCAAATCATCCAACCCGATCGTCCTGGAACTTTCAAACGGTCCGTCCGGAAGAAGGTCTGGATGTCCTCTAGTTGTCCCGAACCATCCGACCAAAACCGTCCAACCGACCGTATCCGAAACTTCCAAACGGTCCGTCCGAAGAAGGTCCTGATCCCCTCTCGTTGTCCCGAACCATCCGACCAAACCGTCCAACCCGACCGTCCCGAAACTGCCAAACGGTCCGTCCAGAAGAAGGTCCTGATCTCCTCTAGTTGTCCCGAACCAACCGACCAAACCGTCCAACCCGACCGTCCCGGACCTTCGGAACGTCCGTCCGAAAGAAGTTCGGTTCCCCTCTAGTTCTCCCGAACCATCAACCAAACCGTCCAATCCCGACCATCTCGGACCTCCAAACTGTTGGTCCCGAACGATCTGACCAAACCGTCCCAAACCGACCGTCTCGGACCCTTCTCCAAAACTATTGGTCTGGAACCATCCGACCAAACCGTCCAACCCGGCCGTCCCGACCCTCCGAACTGTTGGTCCCGAATCATCCGACCGAATCATGCAAACGACCGTCTCGGACCCTCCAAACTGTTAGTCCCGAACCATCCGACCAAATCGTCCAACCGACCGTTTCGGACCCTCCTCCAAACTGTTGGTCCGGAACCATCCGACCAAACCGTCCAAACCGCCCGTCCCGGAGCCTCCAAACTGTTGGTCCCGAATCAAAGGACCGAATCATGCAACCGACCGTCTCGGACCCTCCAACGGTTGGTCCCGAACCATCCAACCAAATCGTCCAACCCGACCGTCTCGGATGCTTCAAAACTATTGGTCCCGAACCATCCAACCAAACCCGACCGTCCGCAACATTCAAACGGTCCGTCCGGAAGAAGGTCCGGATCGCCTCTATTTGTCCCGAACCATCCGACCAACCGTCCAACCCGATCGTCCCGGAACTTCCAAACGGTCCGCACCGGAAGATGGTCGAGATCTCCTCTAATTATCTGGAACCATCCGACCAAACCGTTCAGCCGACGTCCCGGACCTTCCAAACGGTTCGTCGGAAGAAGGTCTGGTTCTCCTGTAGTTGTCCCGACCATCCGACCAAACCATCCAACCCGACCGTCCCGGACCCTCCAAACTGTTGGTCCCGACCATCCGACCAAATCGCCCAACCGACCGTCTCGGACCCGCCTCCAAACTGTTGGTTCGGAACCATCCGACCAACCGTCCAACCCGACCGTCCCGACCCTCCAAACTGTTGGTCCCGAGTCATCCGACCGAATCAAGCAAACGACAGTCTCGGACCCTCCAAATTGTTGGTCCCGAACCATCCGACCAAATCGTCCAACCCGACCTTCTCGGACGCTCCAAACTATTGGGTCCCGAACCATCCGACCAAACCCGACCGTCCCGGAACATACAAACGGTCCGTCCGAAGAAGGTCCGGATCTCCTTTAGTCGTCCGAACCTTCCGACCAAACCGTCCAACCCGATCGTCCCGGAACTTCCGAACGGTCCGTCTGGAAGAAGGTCGGGATCTCCTTTAATTCTCCGGAACCATCCGACCAAACCGTCCAACCCGACCACCCCGGACCCTCCGAACTGTTGTCCCGAACCATCTGACCAAACCATCCAAACCCGACCGGCTCAGACACTCCAAACAGTTGGTAGCGAACCGTCCGACCAAACCTTCCAACCGACCGTCCCGAAAGTTCCAAACGGTCCGTCCGGGAAGAAGGTCCGGATCTCCTCTAGTTGTCCCGAACCATCCGACCAAACCATCCAACCCGACCGCCCGGACCCTCCAAACTGTTGGTCCCGAATCAAACGACCGAATCATGCAACCGACCGTCTCGGACCGTCCAAACGGTTGGTCCTGAACCATCCGACCAAACCGTCCAACCCGATCGTCCCGGAACTTCCAAACTGTCCGTCCGGAAGAAGGTCCGGTTCTCCCGAACCATCGACCAAACCGTCCAACCCGACCACCCGGGACCCTCCGAACTGTTTGTCCTGAAACCATCCGACCAAACCATCCACCAACCGTCTCGAAACCTCCAAATGGTCCGTCCGGCAGAAGTGCTGATGTCCTCTAGTTGTCCCGAACCATCCGACCAAACCGTCCAACCCGACCATCCTCGACCTTCCAAACGGTCCGTTCGGAAGAAGGTCCGGCTCTCCTCTAGTTCTCCCGAACCATCCGACCAAACGGTCCAACCCGACCATCCCGGAACCTCCAAACTTTTGGTCCCGAATCCTTCAACCAATCATGCAACCCGACCGTTCGGACCCCCCAATCTGTTTGATCCGATGGTTCGAGAGAACTCGCGGAGAGCCGGAGCTTCTTCCGGACGGACCGTGTCGAAGGTCCGGGACGATCGGGTTGGAAGGTTTGGTCGGATGGTTCGGGACCAAAAGTTTGGAGGGTCCGAGACGGTCAGGTTCCATGATTTGGTCGAATGGTTCGGGACCAACAGTTTGGAGGATTCGGGAGGGTCGGGTTGGACGGTTTGGTCGGATGGTTCGGGACCAATAGTTTGGAGGGTCCGAGAGGGTCGGGTTCGACGGTTTGGTCGGATGGTTCGGCACCAACAGTTTGGTGGGACCGAGACGGTCGGGTTGCATGATTTGGTCGGATGATTCGGGACCTACAATTTGGACGGTCCGGGACGGTTTGGTCGGATGGTTCGGGACCAACAGTTTGGAGCGCCGAGGCGGTCGGTTAAATGATTCAGTCGGATGATTCGGGACCAACCGTTTGGAGGGTCCGGGACGGTCGGGTTGGACGGTTTGGTCGGATGGTTCGGGACAACTAGAGGAGATCAGGACCTTCTTCCGGACGGACCGTTCGGAAGTTTCGGGACGGTCGGGTTGGACGGTTTGGTCGGATGGTTCGGGACAACTAGAGGAGATCAGCACCTTCTTCCGGACGGACCGTTTGGAAGTTTCGGGACGATCGGGATGGACGGTTTGGTCGGGTGGTTCGGGACCAACAGTTTGGAGGGTCCAAGACGGTCGGGTTGCATGATTTGGTCGGAAGATTCGGGACCAACAGTTTGGATGGTCCGGGACGGTCCGGGTTGGACGGTTTGGTCGGATGGTTCGGGACCAAGAGTTTGGAGGGTCCGAGACGGTCGGGTTGGACGGTTTGGTCGGATCGTTCCGAACCAACAGTTTGGAGGATCCGGGAAGGTCGGGTTGGACGGTTTGGTAGGTGGTTCGGGACCAACAGTTTGGAGGGTCCGAGACGGTCGGGTTGGACTGTTTGGTAGGATCGTTCGGGAGAACTAGTGGAGAACCGGACCTTCTTCCGGACGGACCGTTTGGATGGTCCGGGACGGTCGGGTTGGACGGTTTTGGTCAGATGGTTGGGGACACTAAAGGAGATCAGCACCTTCTTCCGGACGGATCGTTTGGAAGTTTCGGGACGGTCGGGTTGGATGGTTTGGTCGGACGGTTCGGGACCAGCAGTTTGGAGGGTCCGGGACGGTCGGGGTGGACGGTTTGCTCGGATGGTTCGGGAGAACTAGGGGAGAACCGGCCCTTCTTCCGGACGGATCGTTTGGAAGGTCCGGGACGGTCGGTTTGGACGGTTTGGTCGGCTGGTCAGGACAACTAAAGGAGATCAAGACCTTCTTCCGGACGGGCCGTTTGGAGTTCGGGACGGTCGGGTTGGACGGTTTGGTCGGACGGTTCGGTACCAATAGTTTGGAGGGTCCGAGACGGTTGGGTTGGATGGTTCGGTCGGATGGTTTCGGGAGCAGCAGTTCGGAGGGTCCGGGGTGGTCGGGTTGGACGGTTTGGTCGGATGGTTCGGGACTCACAGTTTGGAGGTTCCGAGATGGTCGGGTTGGACGGTTTGGTCGGATGGTTCGGGACAACTAGAGGAGATCCAGACTTTCTTCCGAACGGACCGTTTGGAAGTTTTCGGGACGGTCGGTTTGAATGGTTTGGTCGGACGGTTCGGGACCAACAGTTTGGGGGGTCCAGGACGGTCAGGGTGGACTGTTTCGCCGGATGGTTCGGGAGAACTAGAGGAAAACCGGACCTTCTTCCGGACGGACCGTTTGGAAGGTTCAGGACGGTCGTGTTTGAACAGTTTGGTCGGACGGTTCGGGACAACTAGAGGAGATCAGGACCTTCTTCCGGACGGACCGTTTGGATGTTTCGGACGGTCGGGTTGGACGGTTTGGTCGGATGGTTCGGTACCAACAGTTTGGAGGGTTCGAGGCGGTCGGGTTGGATTGCTTGGTCGGATTGTTCGAGACCAACAGTTCAGAGGGTCCGGGGTGGTCGGGTTGGACGGTTTGGTCGGATGGTTCGGGACAACCAGAGGACATCTGGACCTTCTGCCGGACGGACCGTTTGGAAGTTTCGGGACGGTCGGGTTGGACGGTTTGGTCGGATGGTTCGGGACCAATAGTTTGGAGCGTCCGAGACGGTTGGGTTGGTCGATTTGGTCGGATGGTTCGGGACCAACCGTTTGGAGGGTCCGAGAACGGTCGGTGGACTGTTTGGTCGGTTGCTTCGGGGCCACAGTTTGGAGGGTCCGGGACGGTCGGGTTGGATGGTTTTGGTCGGATGGTTCGGGAGAACTAGAGGAGAGCCGGAACTTCTTCCGACGGACCGTGTCGAAGGTCCGGGACGGTCGGGTTGGACGGTTTGGTCGGATGGTTCGGGACAACTGGATGAGATCTGGACCTTCTTCCGGACGGACCGTTTGGAAGTTTCGGGACGGTCGGGTTGGACGGTTTGGTCGGATGGTTCGGGACAACTGGATGAGATCTGGACCTTCTTCCGGACGGACCGTTTGGAAGTTTCGGGACGGTCGGGTTGGACGGTCGGGTTGGACGGTTTGGTCGGGTGGTTCGGGACCAATAGTTGGAAGGTCCGAGACGGTCGGGTTGCATTATTTGGTCGAATGATTCGGGACCGATAGTTGGAGGATCCGGGACGGTCGGGTTTGGGACGGTTTGGTCGGATTGTTCGGGACCAACAGTTTGGAGGGTCCGAGACGGTCGGGGTGGACGGTTTGGTCGGATGGTTTGGGGCCAACAGTTTGGAGGGTCCGGGACGGTTGGGTTGGATGGTTCGGGACGAAAAGTTTGGAGGGTCCGAGACGGTCAGGTTCCATGATTTGGTCGAATGGTTCGGGAACAACAGTTCGGAGGGTTCGGGACGGTCGGTTTGGACGGTTTGGGTCGGATGGTTCGGGACCAATAGTTTGGAGGGTCCGAGAGGGTCGGGTTGGACGTTTGGTCGGATGGTTCGGGACCAATAGTTTGGAGGGTCCGATACGGTCGGGTTGGATGGTTTGGTCGGATGGTTCGGGACCAACAGTTTGGAGGATCCGGGACGGTCGGGTTGGACGGTTTGGTAGGGTGGTTCGGGACCAACAGTTTGGAGGGTCCGAGACGGTCGGGTTGGACTGTTTGGTCGGATGGTTCGGGAGAACTAGAGGAGAACCGGACCTTCTTCCGGACGGACCGTTTGGAACGTCCGGGACGGTCGGTTTGGACGGTTTGGTTCGGTACCAACAGTTTGGAGGGTCCGAGACGCTCGGGTTGGATGGTTCGGTCGGATGGTTCGGGACCAGCAGTTCGGAGGGTCCGGGTGGTCGGGTTGGACGGTTTGGTCGGATGGTTCGGGACAATTGGAGGAGATCCCGACCTTCTTCGGACGGACCGTTCGGAGGGTCGGGTGGTCGGGTTGGACGGTTTGGTCGGATGGTTCGAGACAACTAGAGGAGATCCGGACCTTCTTCCGGACGGACCGTTTGTGTGTTCCGGGACGGTCGGGTTTGGTCGGATGGTTCGGGACAATTGGAGGAGATCCCGACCGTCTCGGACGCTCCAAACTGTTGGTCCCGAACCATCCGACCAAACACGACCGTCCCGGAACACACAAACGGTCCGTCCGGAAGAAGGTCCGGATCTCCTCTAGTTGTCTCGAACCATCCGACCAAACCGTCCAACCCGATCGTCCCGGAACTTCCAAACGGTCCGTCCGAAGAAGGTCGGGATCTCCTCCAATTGTCCCGAACCATCCGACCAAACCCGACCGTCCCGGAACATACAAACGGTCCGTCCGGAAGAAGGTCCGGATCTCCTCTAGTTGTCTCGAACCATCCGACCAAACCGTCCAACCCGACCACCCCGGATCCTCCGAACGGTCCGTCCGAAGAAGGTCGGGATCTCCTCCAATTGTCCCGAACCATCCGACCAAACCGTCCAACCCGACCACCCCGACCCTTCGAACTGCTGGTCCCGAACCATCCGACCGAACCATCCAACCCGAGCGTCTCGGACCCTCCAAACTGTTGGTACCGAACCGTCCAACCCAACCGTCCCGAAACCTCCAAACGGTCCGTCCGGGAAGAAGGTCTTGATCTCCTTTAGTTGTCCTGAACCGTCCGACCAAACTGTCCAAACCGACCGTCCCGGACCTTCCAAATGGTCCGTCCGTGAAGAAGGACCGGTTCTCCCCTAGTTCTCCCGAACCATCCGACCAAACCGGTCCACCCAACGACCTACGTCCAGACCCTCCCAAAATGTTGGTCCCGAACCGTCCGACAAACCATCCAACCCGACCGTCCCGAAACTTCCAAACGATCCGTCCGGAAGAAGGTGCTGATCTCCTTTAGTTGTCCCGAACCATCCGACAAGCCGTCCAAACCCGACCGTCCCGGACCATCCAAACGGTCCGTCCGTAAGAACGTCCGGTTCTCCTCTAGTTCTCCCGAACGATCCGACCAAACAGTCCAACCCGACGTCTCGGACCCTCCAAACTGTTGTCCCGAACCCCCCTACCAAACCGTCCAACCCGACCTTCCTGGATCCTCCAACTGTTGGTCCCGAACCATCCGACCAACCGTCCACCCGACCGTCCTCGGACCCTACAAACTCTTGGTCCCGAACCATGCCGACCAAACCGTCCAACCCGACCGTCTTCGACCCTCCAAACTCTTGTCCCGAACCATCCGACCAAACCGTCCAACCCGACCGTCCCGGGACCATCCAAACTGTTGGTCCGAATCTTCCGACCCAAATCATGCAACCCGGCCGTCTTGGACCCTCCAAACTGTTGGTCCCGAACCACCCGACCAAACCGTCCATCCCGATCGTCCCGAAACTTCCAAACGGTCCGTCCGGAAGAAGGTGCTGATCTCCTCTATGTGGTCCCGAACCATCGGACCAAACCGTCCAAACCCGACCGTCCCGAAACTGTCCGAACGGTCCGTCCGGAAGAAGGTCCTGATCTCCTCTATTGTCCGAACCATCCGACCAAACGTCCAACCCGACGTCCCGGACCTCCAAACGTTGGGCACGAACCATCCGATCAAACCATCCAACCCAACCGTCCCGGACCCTCCAAACTGTTGGGCCCGAACCATCCGACCAAACCGTCCAACCACGACCGTCTCGGACCTTCCAACTGTTGGTCCCGAACCATCCGACCAAACCGTCCAACCCGACCGTCCCGGATCCTCCAAACTATCGGTCCCGAATCATTCGACCAAATCATGCAACCCGACCGTCTCGGACCTCCAAACTATTGGTCCCGAACCACCCGACCAAACTGTCCAACCCGATCGTCTCGGACTTTCAAACGGTTTGTCGGAAGAAGGTCCGGATCTCCTCTAGTTGTCCCTAACCATCCGACCAAACCGTCCAACCAGACCGTCCCGTAAAGTTCCAACCGGTCCATCCGGAAGGTCCAGATCTCCTCTAGTTGTCCCGAAGCATTCGACCATACCGTCCAACCCGACTGTCCCGGACCTTCGACACGGTCCGTCTAGAAGAAGCTCCGGCTCTCCTCTAGTTCTCCGAACCATCCGACCAAACCGTCCACCCGACCGTCCCGGACCCTCCAAACTGTTCGCCCCGAACCAACCGACCAGACCGTCCAACCCGACCGTCTCGGACCCTCCAAACGGTTGGTGCCGAACGATCCGACCAAACCGTCCAACCCGACTGTCCGGACCCTCCAAACTGTTGGTCCCGAATCATCCGACAAAATCATGCAAACGACCGACCAAATCGTCCAACCCAACCGTCTCGGACGCTCCAAACTATTGGTCCCGAACCATCCGACCAAACGTCCAACCCGACGTCCCGAAACTTCCAAACGGTCCGTTCGGCAGAAGGTCCGGATATCCTCTGGTTGTCCCGAACCATCCGACCAAACCGTCCAACCCGATCGTCCCGGAACATCCAAACGGTCCGTCCGAAAGAAGGTCGGGATCTCCTCTAATTGTCCCGAACCATCCGACCAAACCGTCCAACCCGACCACCCCGGACCCTCTGAACTGTTGGTCCCGAACAATCCGATCAAACCATCCAATCCGACCATCTCGGACCCTCCAAACTGTTGGTACCGAACCATCCGACCAAACCGTCCACCCGACCGTCCCGAAACTTCCGAAGGGTCCGTCCGGAAGAAGGTCCTGATCTCCTCTAGTTGTCCCGAACCATCCGACCAAACTGTCCAACCTGACGTCCCGGACCCTCCAAACGGTTGGTCCCGATCATCCGACTGAATCATGCAACCGACCATCTCGGACGCTCCAAACTTTTGGTCCCGAACCATCCGACCCAACCCGACCGTCCCGGACCCTCAAAATTGTTGGTCCCGAACCACCCGGCCAAACCGTCCAACCCGATCGTCCCGAACTTTCAAACGGTCAGTCCGAAGAAGGTCCTGATCTCCTCTAGTTGTCCCGAACCATCCGACCAAACTGTCCAACCCGACCGTCTCGGACCCTCCAAACTGTTGGTTCCGAACCCATCCTACCAAACCATTCGACCCGACCGTCCCGGAACTCCAAACTGTTGGTCCCGAATCATTCGACCAAATCATGCAACCCGACCGTCTCGGACCCTGCAATCTGTTGGTCCCGAACTATCCAACAAACCGTCCCACCCGACCGTTCCGGACCCTCCAAACTAGTGGTCCCGAATCATCCGACCAAATAATGCTACCCGACCGTCTCGGACCCTCCAAACTATTGGTCCCCCGAACACCCGACCAAACCGTCAAACCCGATCGTCCCGGAACTTTCAACGGTCCGTCCGGAAGAAGGTCCGGATCTCCTCTATTTGTCCCGAACCATTCGACCAAACCGTCCAACCCGACCGCCCCGGAACTTCCAAACGGTCCGTTCAGAAGAATGTCCTTATGTCCTCTAGTTGTCCCGAACTATCCGACCAATCATCCAACCCGATCGTCTGGAACTTTCAAACAGTCCGTTCAAAAAGAAGGTCCGGATCTTCTCTATTCTCCGGAACCATCCGACCAAACAGTCCAACCCAACCACCCGGACCCACCAAACTGTTTGTCCCAAACATCTGACCAACCTTCCAACCCAACCGTCTCAGACCTTCCAAACAGTCGGTAGCGACACGCCCGACCAAACCTTCCAACCGAAGGTCCCAAAACTTCCAAACGGTCCATCCGGAAGAAGGTCCGGATCTCCTCTAGTTGTCCCGAACCATCCGACCAAACCGTCCAAACCGACCGACCCGGACCCTCCAAACTGTTGGTCCCGAATGAACGACCGAATCATGCAACCGACCGTCTCGGACTCTCCAAACGGTTGGTCCCGAACCATCCGACCAAACCGTCCAACCCGATCGTCCCGGAACATCCAAACGGTCCGTCCGAAGAAGGCCGGTTCTCCTCTAGTTCTCCGAACCATCCAACCAAACCGTCCACACCCGACCGTCTCGGACCCTCCAAATGTTGGTCCCGAACCATCCGACCAAACCGTCCAACCCGACCGTCTCGGACCCTCCTCCAAACTATTGTTCCGGAACCATCCGACCAAACCGTCCAACCCGACTGTCCCGGACCGTCCGAACTGTTGGTGCCGAATCATCCAACCGAATTATGCAAACGACCGTCTCAAACCCTCCAAACTGTTGGTCCCGATCCATCCGACCAAATCGTCCAACCCGACCATCTCGGACCCTCCTCCAAACTGTTGGTCCGGAACCATCCGACCAAACCGTCCAACCCGACCGTCCCGGACCCTCCAAACTGTTGGTTCCGAATCAAACGACCGAATCATGCAACCGACCGTCTCGGACCCTCCAACGGTTGGTCCCGAACCATCCAACCAATTCGTCACCCGACCGTCTCGGACGTTCCAAACTATTGGTCCCGAACCATCCGACCAAACCTGACCGTCCCGGAACATACAAACGGTCCGTCCGGAAGAAGGTCCGGATCGCCTCTAGTTGTCACGAACCATCCGACCAAACCGTCCAACCCGATCGTCCCGAAACTTCAAAACGGTCCGTCCGGAAGATGGTCGGGATCTCCTCTAATTATCTGGAACCATCCGACCAAAGTGTTCACCCGACCGTCCCGGACCTTCCAAACGGTCCGTCCGGAAGAAGGTCCGGTTCTCCTGTAGCTGCCCCAAACCATCCGACCAACCATCCAACACCGACCGTCCCGGACCCTCCAAACTGTTGGTCCTGAACCATCCGACCAATCGCCCAACCCGACCGTCTCGGACCTCCTCCAAACTGTTGGTCCGGAACCATCCGACCAAAACCGTCCAACCCGACCGTCACGGACCCTCCAAACTGTTGGTCCCGAATCATTCGACCGAATCATGCAAACGACAGTCTCGACCCCCCAAACTGTTGGTCCCGAACGACCAAACCGTCCAACCCGACCACCCGTACCCTCCGAACTATTATTCCCGAACCATCCGACCAAACCGTCGAACCCGACCATCACGGACATTCCAACCGGTCCGTCCGGAAGAAGGTCCAGATCTCCTCTAGTTGTCCCGAACCTTCCGACTAAACCGTCCAAACCCGATCGTCCCGGAACATCCAAGCGGTCCGTCCGAAGAAGTCGGATCTCCTCTAGTAACCCCGAACCATCCGACCAAACCGTCCAACCCGACCATCCCGAACTTCCAAACGGTCCGTCCGAAAGAACGTCCTGATCTCCTCTAGTTGTCCCGAACCATCCGACCAAACGTCCAGTCCAACCGTCCCGGACATCCCAAACGGTCCATCCGAAAGTAGGTCCGGTTTTCCTCTAGTTCTCCCGAACCATCCGAACAAACTGTTGGTTCCGAACCATCCGACCAAACCGTCCAACCGTCTCGTCACGAAGCCTCCAAACTGTTGGTCCCGAACCATCCGACAAACCGTCCAACCCGACCGTCTCGGACCCTCCAAACCGTTGGTCCCGAACCATCCGACCAAATCGTCCGACCCGACCGTCTCGGACGCTCCAAACTGCTGGTCCCGAACCATCCGACCAAACCGATCGTCCCGGAACATACAAACGGTCCATCCGCAGAAGGTCTAGATCTCCTCTAGTTGTCCCGAACCATCCGACCAAACCGTCCAACCCGATCGTCCCGGAACTTCCGAACGGTCCCGTCCGGAAGGAGGTCCGGATCTCCTCTAGTTGTCCCGAACCATCCGACCAAACCGTCCAACCCGACCGTCCCGAAACTTCCAAACGGTCCGTTCGGAAGAAGGTCCTGACCTCCTCTAGTTTCCCAAACCATCCGACCAAACCGTCCAACCCGACCATCACGGACCCTCCAGACTGTTGGTCCCGAACCATCCGACCAAACCGTCCAACCCGACCGTCACGGACCCTCCAGACTGTTGGTCCAAACCATCCGACCAAACCGTCCAACCCGACCGTCACGGACCCTCCAGACTGTTGGTCCCGAACCATCCGACCAAACCGTCCAACCCGACCGTCCCGGACCCTACAAACTTTTTATCTCGAATCATCCGACCAAATCATGCAACCCGACCGTCTCGGACCCTCCAAACCGTTGGTCCCGAACCATTCGACCAAATCGTCCGACCCGACCGTCTCGGACGCTCCAAACTGCTGGTACCGAACCATCCGACCAAACCCGACCGTCCCGGAAGATACAAACGGTCCATCCGGCAGAAGGTCCAGATCTTCTCTAGTTGTCCCGAACCATCCGACCAAACCGTCCAACCCGATCGTCCCGGAACTTCCAAACGGTCCGTCCGGATCTCCTCTAGTTGTGCCGAACCATCCGACCAAACCGTCCAACCCGACCGTCCCGAAACTTCCAAACGGTCTGTTCGGAAGAACGTCCCTGACCTCCTCTAGTTTTCCCAAACCATCCGACCAAACCGTCCAACCAGACCATCTCGGACCCTCCAAACTGTTAGTCCCGAACCATCCGACCAACCGTCCAACCCGTCCATCCCGGAACTTCCAAACGGTCCGTCCAGAAGAAGGTCCGGATCTCCTCTAGTTGTCCCGAACCATCCAACCGAACCGTCGACCCAACCGTCACGGACCGTCCAAACTGTTGGTCCGAACAATCCGCCCAAACCTTCCAATCCGACCATCCCGGAACTTCCGAACGGTCTGTCCGGAAGAAGGTCCGGATCTACTCTAGTTGTCCCGAAGTATGCAAACAAACCGTCCAACCCGACCGTCTTAGATCCTCCAAACTGTTGGTCCCGAACCATCCGATCAAACCATCCAACCCGATCTTTCTGGAACTTCCAAACGGTCCGTCCGGAAGAAGGTCCGGATCTCCTCTAGTTGTCCGGAACCATCCGACCAAACCGTCCAACCCGACCGTCCCTGAAACTTCCAAACGGTCCGTCCGGAAGAAGGTCCGGATCTCCACTAGTTGTCCCGAATATCCGACCAAACCGTCCAACCCGACCACCCCGTACCCTCCGAACTGTTAGTCCCCGAACCATCTGACCAAACGGTCGAACCCGACCATCTCGGACCCTCCAAACTGTTGGTCCCGAACCATCCGACCAACAGTCCAACCCGATTGTCCCGGAAATTCCAACCGGTCCGTCCGGAAGAAGGTCCAGATCTCCGCTAGTTGTCCCGAACCTTCCGACTAAACCGTCCAACCCGATCGTCGCAGAACATCCAAGCGGTCCGTCCGGAAGAAGGTCCGGATCTCCTCTAGTTGCCCCGAACCATCCGACCAAACCGTCCAACCCGACCGTCCCGAAACTTCCAAACGGTCCGTCCGGAAGAACGTCCTGATATCCTCTAGTTGTCCCGAACCATCCGACCAACCGTCCAGCCCTACTGTCCCTGACATTCCAAACAGTCCATCCGAAAGAAGGTCCGGTTTTCCTCTAGTTCTCCCGAACCATCCGACCAAACAGTTGGTCCCGAACCATCCGACCAAACCGTCCAACCCGACCGTCACGTACCCTCCAGACTGTTGGTCCCGAACCATCCGACCAAACCGTCCAACCCGACCGCCCCGGACCCTACGAACTTTTGGTCTCGAATCATCCGACCAAATCATGCAACCCGACCGTCTCGGACCCTCCAAACCCTTGGTCCCGAACCATCCGACCAAATCGTCCGACCCGACCGTCTCGGACGCTCCAAACTGCTGGTCCCGAACCATTCGACCAAACCCGACCGTCCCGGAACATACAAATGGTGCATCCGCAGAAGGTCCAGATCTCCTCTAGTTGTCCCGAACCATCCGACCAAACCGTCCAACCCGATCGTCCCTGGACTTCCGAACGGTCCATCCGAAAGGAGGTCCGGATCTCCGCTAGTTGTCCCGAACCATCCGACCAAACCGTCCAACCCGACCGTCCCGAAACTTCCAAACGGTCCGTTCGGAAGAATGTCCCTGACCTCCTCTAGTTTTCCCAAACCATCCGACCAACCGTCCAACCAGACCATCTCGGACCCTCCAAACTGTTAGTCCCGAACCATCCGACCAGACCGTCCAACCCGTCCATCCCGGAACTTCCAAACGGTCCGTCCAGAAGAAGGTCCGGATCTCCTCTAGTTGTCCCGAACCATCCAACCGAACCGTCGAACCCAACCGTCTCGGACCCTCCAAACTGTTGGTCCCGAACAATCCGCCCAAACCGTCCACCCGACTGTCTTAGATCCTCCAAACTGTTGGTTCCGAACCATCCGACCAAACCGTCCAACCCGATCGTCCCGGAACTTCCGAACGGTCCGTCCGGAAGGAGGTCCGGATCTCCTCTAGTTGTCCCAAACCATCCGACCAAACCGTCCCAACCAGACCTTCTCGGACCCTCCAAACTGTTAGTCCCGAACCATCCGACCGAACCATCCAACCCGTCCATCCCGGAACTTCCAAACGGTCCGTCCAGAAGAAGGTCCGGATCTCCTCTAGTTGTCCCGAACCATCCAACCGAACCGTCGAACCCAACCGTCTCAGACGCTCCAAACTGTTGGTTCCGAACAATCCGCCCAAACCGTCCAACCCGACCATCCCGGAACTTCCGAACCGTCTGTCCGGAAGAAGGTCCGGATCTACTCTAGTTGTCCCCAAGTATGCAAACAAACCGTCCAACCCGACCGTCTCAGATCCTCCAAACTGTTGGTCCCGAACCATCCGACCAAACCATCCACCCGATCTTCCCGGAACTTCCAAACGGTCCGTCCGGAACAAGGTCCGGATCTCCTCTAGTTGTCCCGAACCATCCGACCAAAACCGTCCAACCCGACCGTCCCCTGAACTTCCAAACGGTCCGTCCGGAAGAAGGTCCGGATCTCCTCTAGTTGTCCCAAACAATCCGACCAAACCGTCCAACCCGACCACCCCGTACCCTCCGAACTGTTAGTCCCGAACCATCCGACCAAACCGTCGAACCCGACCATCTCGGACCCACCAAACTGTTGGTCCCGAACCATCCGACCAAACCGTCCAACCCGATCGTCCCGGAACTTCCAACGGTCCGTCCGGATCTCCTCTAGTTGTGCCGAACCATCCGACCAAACCGTCCAACCCGACCGTCCCGAAACTTCCAAACGGTCTGTTCGGAAGAACGTCCTGACCTCCTCTAGTTTTCCCAACCATCCGACCAAACCGTCCAACCAGACCATCTCGGACCCTCCAAACTGTTAGTCCCGAACCATCCGACCAAACCGTCCACCCCGTCCATCCCGGAACATCCAAACGGTCCGTCCAGAAGAAGGTCCGGATCTCCTCTAGTTGTCCCGAACCATCCAACCGAACCGTCGAACCCAACCGTCACGGACCCTCCAAACTGTTGGTCCCCGAACAATCCGCCCAAACCTTCCAATCCGACCATCCCGGAACTTCCGAACGGTCTGTCCGGAAGAAGGTCCGGATCTACTCTAGTTGTCCCGAAGTATGCAAACAAACTGTCCAACCCGACCGTCTTAGATCCTCCAAACTGTTGGTCCCGAACCATCCGACCAAACCATCCAACCCGATCATTCTGGAACTTCCAAACGGTCCGTCCGGAAGAAGGTCCGGATCTCCTCTAGTTGTCCGGAACCATCCGACCAAACCGTCCAACCCGACCGTCCCTGAAACTTCCAAACGGTCCGTCCGGAAGAAGGTCCGGATCTCCACTAGTTGTCCCGAATAATCCGACCAAACTGTCCAACCCGACCACCCCGTACCCTCCGAACTGTTAGTCCCGAACCATCCGACCAAACGGTCGAACCCGACCATCTCGGACCCTCCAAACTGTTGGTCCCGAACCATCCGACCAAACCGTCCAACCCGATTGTCCCGGAACTTCCAACCGGTCCGTCCGGAAAGAGGTCCAGATCTCCGCTAGTTGTCCCGAACCTTCCGACTAAACCGTCCAACCCGATCGTCGCAGAACATCCAAGCGGTCCGTCCGGAAGAAGGTCCGGATCTCCTCTAGTTGCCCCGAACCATCCGACCAAACCGTCCAACCCGACCGTCCCGAAAATTCCAAACGGTCCGTCCGGAAGAACGTCCTGATATCCGCTAGTGGTCCCGAACCATCCGACCAAACCGTCCAGCCCTACCGTCCCGGACATTCCAACGGTCCATCCGAAAGAAGGTCCGGTTTTCCTTTAGTTTCTCCCGAACCATCCGACCAAACAGTTGGTCCCGAACCATCCGACCAAACCGTCCAACCGACCGTCACGTACCCTCCAGACTGTTGGTCCCGAACCATCCGACCAAACCGTCCAACCCGACCGTCCCGGAGCCTACGAACTTTTGGTCTCGAATCATCCGACCAAATCATGCAACCCGACCGTCTCGGACCCTCCAGACCCTTGGTCCCGAACCATCCGACCAAATCGTCCGACCCGACCGTCCTCGGACGCTCCAAACTGCTGGTCCCGAACCATTCGACCAACCCGACCGTCCCGGAACATACAATGGTGCATTCGGCAGAAGGTCCAGATCTCCTCTAGTTGTCCCGAACCATCCGACTAAACCGTCCAACCCGATCGTCCCGGGACTTCCGACCGGTCCATCCGGAAGGAGGTCCGGATCTCCTCTAGTTGTCCCGAACCATCCGACCAAACCATCCAACCCGACCGTCCCGACACTTCCAACGGTCCGTTCGGAAGAAGGTCCTGACCTCATCTAGTTTTCCCAAACCATCCGACCAAACCGTCCAACCAGACCATCTCGGACCCTCCAAACTGTTCGTTCCGAACCATCCGACCACACCGTCCAACCCGTCCATCCCGAACTTCCAAACGGTCCGTCCAGAAGAAGGTCCGGATCTCCTCTAGTTGTCCCGAACCATCCAACCGAACCGTCGAACCCACCGTCTCGGACCCTCCAAACTGTTGTTCCCGAACAATCCGCCCAAACCGTCCAACCCGACCATCTTAGATCCTCCAAACTGTTGGTCCCGAACCATCCGACCCAAACCGTCCCAACCCGATCGTCCCGGAACTTCCGAACGGTCCGTCCGGAAGGAGGTCGGATCTCCTCTAGTTGTTCCGAACCATCCGACCAAACCGTCCAACCCGACCGTCCCGAAACTTCCAAACGGTCCGTTCGGAAGAAGGTCCTGACCTCCTCTAGTTTTCCCAAACCATCCGACCAAACCGTCCAACCAGACCTTCTCGGACCCTCCAAACTGTTAGTCCCGAACCATCCGACCAAACCATCCAACCCGTCCATCCCCGGAACTTCCAAACGGTCCGTCCAGAAGAAGGTCCGGATCTCCTCTTAGTTGTCCCGAACCATCCAACCGAACCGTCGAACCCAACCGTCTCAGACGCTCCAAACTGTTGGTCCCGAACAATCCGCCCAAACCGTCCAACCCGACCATCCCGGAACTTCCGAACCGTCTGTCCGGAAGAAGGTCCGGATCTACTCTAGTTGTCCCCAAGTATGCAAACAAACCGTCCAACCCGACCGTCTCAGATCCTCCAAACTGTTGGTCCCGAACCATTCGACCAAAACCATCCAACCCGATCTTCCCGGAACTTCCAAACGGTCCGTCCGGAACAAGGTCCGGATCTCCTGTAGTTGTCCCGAACCATCCGACCAAACCGTCCAACCCGACCGTCCCTGAAACTTCCAAACGGTCCGTCCGGAAGAAGGTCCGGATCTCCTCTAGTTGTCCCGAACAATCCGACCAAACCGTCCAACCCGACCACCCCGTACCCTCCGAACTGTTAGTCCCGAACCATCCGACCAAACCGTCGAACCCGACCATCTCGGACCCACCAAACTGTTGGTCCCGAACCACCCGACCAAACCGTCCAACCCGATCGTCCCGGAACTTCCAACTGGTCCGTCCGGAAGAAGGTCCAGATCTCCTCTAGTTGTCCCGAACCTTCCGACTAAACCTTCCAACCCGATCGTCCCGGAACATCCAAGCGGTCCGCCCGGAAGAAGGTCTGGATCTCCTCTAGTTGCCCCGAACCATCCGACCAAACCGTCCACCCGACCGTCCCGAAACTTCCAAACGGTCCGTCCGGAAGAACGTCCTGATCTCCTCTAGTTGTCTCGAACCATCCGACCAAACCGTCCATCCCGACCGTCCCGGACATTCCAGACGGTCCATCCGAAAGAAGGTCCGGTTTTCCTCTAGTTCTCCCGAACCATCCGACCAAACTGTTGGTCCCGAACCATCCGACCAAACCGTCCAACCCGACCGTCACGGACCCTCCAGACTGTTGGTCCCGAACCATCCGCCCAAACCGTCCAACCCGACCGTCCCGGACCCTACAAACTGTGGTCTCGAATCATCCGACCAAATCATGCAACCCGACCGTCTCGGACCCTCCAAACCATTGGTCCCGAACCATCCGACCAAATCGTCCGACCCGACCGTCTCGGACGCTCCAAACTGTTGGTCCCGAACCGTACAACGAAACCCGACCGTCCCGCAACATACAAACGGTCCATCCGGCAGAACGTCCAGATCTCCTCTAGTTGTCCCGAACCATCTGACCAAACCGTCCAACCCGATCGTCCCGAAACTTCCGAACGGTCCGTCCGGAAGAAGGTCCAGATCTCCTCTACTTGTCCCGAACCATCCGACCAAACCGTCCAACCCGACCGTCCTGAAACTTCCAAACGGTCCGTTCGGAAGAAGGTCCTGACCTCCTCTGGTTTTCCCGAAGTATGCAAACAAACCGTCCAACCCGACCGTCTCAGATCCTGCAAACTGTTGGTCCGAACCAGCCGACCAACCATCAAACCCGATCGTCCTGGAACTTCCAAACGGTCCGTCCGGAAGAAGGTCCGGATCTCCTCTAGTTGTCCCGAACCATCCATCCAAACCATCCAACCCGACCGTCCCTGAAACTTCCAACGGTCCGTCCGGAAGAAGGTCCTGATCTCCTCTAGTTTTCTCGAACCATCCGACCAAACCGTCCAACCAGACCATCTCGGACCCTCCAAACTGTTAGTTCCGAACCATCCGACCAAACCGTCCAACCCGAACCACTCGGACCCTCCAAACTGTTGGTCCCGAACAATCCGCCCAAACCATCCAATCCGACCGTCCCGGACCTTCCAACGGTCCGTTCGAAGGAAGGTCCGGCTCTCCTCTAGTTCTCTCGAACCATCCGACCAAACCATCCACCCCGACCGTCCCGGAACCTCCAAACTGTTGGTCCCGAACCATCCGACCAAACCGTCCACCCGACCGTCCCGGACCCTACAAAATGTTGGTCCCGACCATCCGACCAAATCAAACAACCCGACCGTCTCGGACCCTCCAAACTGTTGGTCCCGAACCATCCGACCAATCCCGACCGTCCTGGAACATACAAACCGTCAGAAGGTCCAGATCTCCTCTAGTTGTCCCGAACCATCCGACCAAACCGTCCAACCCGATCGTCCCGGAGCTTCCAAATGGTCCGTCCGGAAAAAGTTCAGGATCTCCTCTAGTTGTCCCGAACCATCTGACCAAACCGACCCACCCGACCGTCCCGAAACTTACAAACGGTCCGTCCGTAAGAAGGTCCTGATCTCCCTAGTTGTCCCGACCCATCCGACCAAACCGTCCAACCCGACCGTCCCGTACCTTCCAAACGGTCTGTCCGGAAGAAGGCCCGGATCTGCTCTAGTTGTCCCAACTATGCAACCAAAACTGTCCAACCCAACCGTCTCAGACCCTCCAAACTGTCGGTCCCGAACCATCCGACCAAACCGTCCAACCCGACCGTCCCGGGCCCTCCAAACTGTTGGTCCCGAACCATCCGACCAAACAGTCCAACCCGACCGTGCCGGACCTTCCAAACGGTCCGTCCGGAAGAAGGTCCGGCTCTCCTCTAGTTCTCCCGAACCATCCGACCAAACCAAGCAACCCGACTGTCCCAGACACTCCAAACTGTAGGTCCTGAAACCATCCGACCAAACCGCCCAACCCGACCGTCTCGGACCCTCCAAACTGTTGGTCCCGAACCATCCGACCAAACCCTCCAACCCGACCGTCCCGAAAATTCCAAACGGTCCGTCTGGAAGAAGCTCTTGATCTCCTCTAGTTGTCCCGAGCCATCCGACCAAACCGTCCAACCCGACCGTCCCGGACCTTCCAAACGGCCCGTCCGGAAGAAGGTCCGGTTCTCCACTAGTCTCCCGAACCATCCGACCAAACCGACCAACCCGACCATCTCGGACCCTCCAAACTGTTAGTCCCGAACGATCCGACCAAACCGTCCAACCCGACCATCCCGGAACTTCCAAACGGTCCGCCCGGAAGAACATCCCGATCGCCTCCAGTTGTCCCAACCATCCGATTAAACCGTCCAACCCGACCGTCTCGGACCCTCCAAACTGTTGGTCCCGAACCATCAGACCAAACCTGACTGTCCCGGAACATACAAACGGTCCGTCCGGAAGACGGTCCGGTTCTCCTCTAGTTGTCCCGAACCATCAGACCAAACCCGACTGTCCCGGAACATACAAACGGTCCGTCCGGAAGAAGGTCCGGATCTTCTCTAGTTGTCCCGAACCATCCGACCAAACCTCCAACCCGACCGTCCCGCAAATTCCAAACGGTCCGTCTGGAAGAAGCTCTTGATCTCCTCTAGTTGTCCCGAGCCATCCGACCAAACCGTCCAACCCGACCGTCCCGGACCTTCCAAACGGTCCGTCCGGAAGAAGGTCCGGTTCTCCTCTAGTTCTCCCGAACCATCCAACCAAACCGTCCAACCAGACCATCTCGGACCCTCCAAACTGTTAGTCCCGAACCATCCGACCAAAACCGTCCAACCCGACCGTCCCGGACCCTACAAACTGTTGGTCCGGACCCTACAAACTGTTTGTCCCGAATCATCCGACCAAACCGTCCAACCCGACCGTCTCAGACCCTCCAAACTGTTGGTCCCGAATCATCCGACCAAACAGTCCAACCCGACCGTCCCGGACCTTCCAAACGGTCCGTCCGGAAGATGGTCCGGCTCTCCTCTAGTTCTCCCGAACCATCCGACCAAACCATCCAACTCGACCGTCGCGGTCCCTCCAAACTGTTGGTGCCAAACCATCCGACCAAACCGTCCAACCCGACCGTCTCGGACCCTCGAAACAGTTGGTCCCGATCCATCCGACCAAACCGTCCAATCCGACCGTCCCGAACCTTCCAAACTGTTGGTTCCGAACCATCCGACCAAATATTCCAAGCCGGCCATCTCGGACGCTCCAAACTGTTGGTCCCGAACCAACCGATCCAACCCGAATGTCCCGGAACATACAAACGGTACGTCCGGAAGAAGGTCTGGATCTCCTCTAGTTCTCCCGAACCATCTGTCCAAACCGTCCAACCCGATCGTCCCGGAACTTCCAAACGGTCCGTTCGGAAGTAGGTCCGGATCTCCTCTAGTTGTCCCGAGCCATCCCACTAAACCGTCCAACCCGATCGCCCGGAACTTCCAAGCGGTCCGTCCGGAAGAAGGTCCGGATCTCCTCTAGTTGTCCCGAACCATCCGACCAAACCGTCCAACCCGACCGTCCCGAAACTTCTAAACGGTCTGTCCGGAAGAAGGTTCTGATCTCCTCTAGTTGTCCTGAACCATCCGACCAAACCGTCCAACCCAACCGTCCCGGACCTTCCAAACGGTCGGTCCAAAAGAAGGTCCGGTTCTCCTCTAATTCTCCTGAACCATCCAACCAAACCGTCCAAGACGACCATCTCGGACCCACCACACTGTTAGTGCCGATCCATCCGACCAAACCGTCCAACCCGACCATCCCGGAACTTCCAAACGGTCCGTCCGGAAGAAGGTCCAGATCTCCTCTAGTTGTCCCGAACCATCCCACCAAATCGTACAACCCGACCGTCTCTGAACCTCCAAACTGTTGGTCCCGAACCTTCCGACCAAGCCATCCAACCCGACCGTGCCGGAACTTCCGAACGGTCCATCCAGAAGAAGGTCCGGATCTGCTCTAGTTGTCGCGAACTGTGCAACCAAACCGTCCAACCCGACCGTCTCAGACCCTCCAAACTATTGCTCCCGAACCATCCGACCAAACCGTCCAACCCGACTTTCCTGGAACTTCCAAATGGTCCGTCCGGAAGTTCTAGATCTCCTCTAATTGTCCCACACCATCCGACCTAATCGTCCAACCCGACCATCTCGGACCCTCCAAACTGTTGGTCCCGAACCATCCGACCAAACCGTCCAACCAAACCATGTCGGACCCTCCAAACTATTGGTCTCGAACCATCCGACCAAATCATGCAACCCGACCGTCTCGGATCCTCCAAACTGTTGGTGCCGAACCATCCGACCAAATAGTCCAACCCGACCGTCTCGGACGCTCGAAACTGTTGGTCGCGAACCATCCGATCCAACCCGAATGTCCCGGAACATACAAACGGTCTGTCCGGAAGAAGGTCCGGATCTCCTCTAGTTCTCCCGAACCATCCGACCAAACCGTCCAACCCGATCGTCCCGGAACTTCCAAACGGTCAGTCCGGAAGAAGGTCCGGATCTCCTCTAGTTGTCCCAAACCATCCGACTAAACCGTCCAACCCGATCGTCTCGGAACTTCCAAGCGGTCCGTCCGGAAGAAGGTCCGGATCTCCTCTAGTTGTCCCGGACCATCCGACCAAACCGTCCGACCCGACCGTCCCGAAACTTCCAACCGGTCCATCCGGAAGAAGGTCCTGATCTCCTCTAGTTGTCCCGAACCATCCGACCAAACCGTCCAACCCAACCGTCCCGGACCTTCCAAACGGTCCGTCCAAAGGAAGGTCCGGTTCTCCTCTAGTGTTCCCGAACCATCCGACCAAACCGTCCGAGCAGACCATCTCGGACCCACCACACTGTTAGTGCCGAACCATCCGACCAAAACCGTCCAACCCGACCATCCCGGAACTTTCAAACGGTCCGTCCGGAAGAAAGTCCGGATCTCCTCTAGTTGTCCCGAAGCATCCCACCAAACCGTCCAACCCGACCGTCTCTGACCCTCCAAACTATTGGTCCCGAACCATCCGACCAAACCATCCAACCCGACTTTCCTGGAACTTCCAAATGGTCCGTCCGGAAGTTCTAGACCTCCTCTAATTGGTCCTGAACCATCCGACCAAACCGTCCAACCAGACCGTCCCGGGCCCTCCAAACTGTTGGTCCCGAACCATCCGACCAAACCGTCCAACCCGACCGCCCCGGACCTTCGAAACGATCCGTCCGGAAGAAGGTCCGGCTTTCCTCTAGTTCTCCCGAACCATCCGACCAAACCATCCAACCCGACCGTCCCGGACCCTCCAAACTGTTGGTCCCGAACCATTCGACCAAACCGTCCAACCAGACCGTCCCGGGCCGTGCAAACTGTTGGTCCCGAACCATCCGACCAAACCGTCCAACCCGACCGCCCCGGACCTTCGAAACGATCCGTCCGGAAGAAGGTCCGGCTTTCCTCTAGTTCTCCCGAACCATCCGACCAAACCATCCAACCCGACCGTCCCGGACCCTCCAAACTGTTGGTCCCGAACCATTCGACCAAACCGTCCAACCAGACCGTCCCGGGCTGTGCAAACTGTTGGTCCCGAACCATCCGACCAAACCGTCCAACCCGACCGCCCCGGACCTTCGGAACGATCCGTCCGGAAGAAGGTCCGGCTTTCCTCTAGTTCTCCCGAACCATCCGACCAAACCATCCAACACGACCGTCTCGAACCCTCCAAACTGTTGGTCCCGAACCATCCGACCAAACCGTCCAACCAGACCGCCCCGGGCCCTGCAAACTGTTGGTCCCGAACCATCCGACCAAACCGTCTAACCCGACCGCCCCGGACCTTCGAAACGATCCGTCCGGAAGAAGGTCCGGCTTTCCTCTAGTTCTCCCGAACCATCCGACCAAACCATCCAACCTGACCGTCCCGGACCCTCCAAACTGTTGGTCCCAAACCATCCGACCAAAACCGTCCAACCCGACCGTCTTGGAACCTCCAAACTGTTGGTCCCGAACCATCCGGCCAAACCGTCCCACCCGACCGTCTCGGACCCTCAAAACTGTTGGTCCCGAATCATCCGACCAAATCATGCAACCCGACCGTCTTGGACCCTCCGAACTGTTGGTCCCGAACCATCCGACCAAATTGTCCAACCCGACCGTCTCGGACCGTCCAAACCGTTGGTCCCGAACTGTCCGACCAAACCCGACCGACCAGGAACATACAAACGGTGCGCCCGGAAGAAGGTCTGGATCTCCTCTAGTTGTCCCAAACCATCCGACCAAACCATTCAACCAGACCGTCTCGGACCCTCCAAACTGTTGGTACCGAACCGTCCGACCAAACCGTCCAACCCGACCGTCCCGAGACTTCCAAACGGTCCGTCTGGGAAGAAGGTCCTGATCTCCTCTACTTGTCCCGAACCATCCGACCAAACTGTCCAACCCGACCGTCCCGGACCTTCCAAGCGGTCCGTCCGGAAGATGGTCCGGCTCTCCTCTAGTTCTCCCGAACCATCCGACCCAACCATCCAACCCGACCGTCCCGGACCCTCCAAACTATTGGTGCCAAACCATCCGACCAAACCGTCCAACCCGACCGTCTCGGACCCTCGAAACAGTTGGTCCCGAACCATCCGACCTAACCGTCCAACCCGACCGTCCCGGACCCTCCAAACTGTTGTTCACGAACCATCCGACCAAACCGTCCAACCCGACCGTCCCGGACCCTCCAAACTGTTGCTCCCAAATCATCCGACCAAATCATGCAACCCGACCGTCTCGGATCCTCCAAACTGTTTCTGCCGAACCATCCGACCAAATATTCCAACCCGACCATCTGGGACGCTCCAAACTGTTGCTCCCGAACCATCCAATCCAACCCGAATGTCCCGGAACATACAAACGGTACGTCCGGAAGAAGGTCTGGATCTCCTCTAGTTCTCCCGAACCATCCGACCAAACCGTCCAACCCGATCGTCCCGGAACTTCCAACCGGTCCGTCCGGAAGAAGGTCCGGATCTCCTCTAGTTGTCCCGAGCCATCCGACTAAACCGTCCAACCCGATCGTCCCGGAACTTCCAAGCGGTCCGTCCGGAAGAAGGTCCGGATCTCCTCTAGTTCTCCCGATCCATCCGACCAAACCGTCCAACCCGATCGTCCCGGAACTTCCAACCGGTCCGTCCGGAAGAAGGTCCGGATCTCCTCTAGTTGTACCGAGCCATCCGACTAAACCGTCCAACCCGATCGTCCCGGAACTTCCAAGCGGTCCGTCCGGAAGTAGGTCCGGATCTCCTCTAGTTGTCCCGAACCATCCGACCAAACCGTCCAACCCGACCGTCCCGAAACTTCTAAACGGTCTGTCTGGAAGAAGGTCCTGATCTCCTCTAGTTGTCCTGAACCATCCGACCAAACCGTCCAACCCAACCGTCCCGGACCTTCCAAATGGTCCGTCCAAAAGAAGGTCCGGTTCTCCTCTAATTCTGCCGAACCATCCGACCAAACCGTCCAAGCCGACCATTTCAGACCCACCACACTGTTAGTGCCGATCCATCCGACCAAACCGTCCAACCCGACCATCCCGGAACTTCCAAACGGTCCGTCCGGAAGAAGGTCTAGATCTCCTCTAGTTGTCCCGAACCATCCCACCAAACCGTACAACCCGACCGTCTCTGAACCTCCAAACTGTTGGTCCCGAACCTTCCGACCAAGCCATCCAACCCGACGAGATATTCATCCGAGTCACTATGGGCGTATTTGTCAATGACACGTCCGAAGGATCATGTTGACTTACGGGATCCTAGCTATCATGCGAGGTCCGGATCTGCTCTAGTTGTCGCGAACTATGCAACCAAACCGTCCAACCCGACCGTCTCAGACCCTCCAAACTATTGGTCCCGAACCATCCGACCACACCGTCCAACCCGACTTTCCTAGAACTTCCAAATGGTCCGTCCGGAAGTTCTAGATCTCCTCTAATTATCCCACACCATCCGACCTAATCGTCCAACACTACCGTCTCGGACCCACCCAACTATTGGTCCCGAACCATCCGACCAAACCGTCCAACCAGACCGTCCCGGACCCTCCAAACTGTTGGTCCCGAACCATCCGATGAAACCGTCCAACCCGACCGCCCCGGACCTTCGAAACGATCCGTCTGGAAGAAGGTCCGGCTTTCCTCTAGTTCTACCGAACCATCCGACCAAACCTTCCAACCCGACCGTCCCGGACCCTCCAAACTATTGCTCCCGAACCATCCGACCAAAACCGTCCAACCCGACCGTCTCGGACCCTCCAAACTGTTGGTCCCGAACCATCCGAGAAACCGTCCAACCCGACCGTCCCGGACCATCCAAACTGTTGGTCCCGAACCATCAGACCAGACGGTCCAACCCGACCATCCCGGACCTTCCAAACGGTCCGTCCGGAAGAAGGTCCTGATCTCCCCTAGTTGTCCTGAACCATCCAAACTGTTGGTCCCGAACCATCCGACCAAACGGTCCAACCCGACCGTCTCGGACCTTCCGAACGGTCCGTCCGCAAGAAGGTCCTGATCTCCTCTAGTTGTCCTGAACCATCCGACCAAACCGTCCAACCCGACCGTCCCGGACCCTCCAAACTGTTGGTCCCCAATCATCCGACCAAATCATGCAACCTGATCGTCTTGGAATCTCCAAACTGTTGGTCCCGAATCATCCGACCAAGTCATGCAACCCGACCGTCTAGGACCCTCCAAATTGTTGGTCCCGCACCATCCGACCTAACCGTCCATCCCGATCGTCCCGGAACTTCCAAACGGTCCGTCCGGAAGAAGGTCCGGATCTCCTCTAGTTGTCCCGAACAATCCGACCAAACCGTCCAACCCGACTGTCCCGCACCTTCCAAACGGTCTGTCCGAAAAAATGTCCGGTTCTCCTCTAGTTCTCCCGTCCATCCGACCAAACCATCCAACCTGACCGTCCCGGACCCTCCAAACTGTTGATCACGAATCATCCGACCAAACCGTCCAACCCGACCGTCTCGGACCCTCCAAACTGTTGGTCTCGAACCATCCGACCAAACCGTCCAACCCGACCGTCCCGGACCTTCCGAACGGTCCGTCCGGAAGAAGGTCCGGTTTCTCCTCTAGTTCACCCGAACCATCCGACCAAACCGTGTCCAACCCGACCGTCTCGGACCCTTCAAACCATTGGTCCCCAACCATCCGACCAAGCCATCAAACCCGACTGTCTCGGACCCTCCAAACTGTTGGTCCCGAACCATTCGACCAAACCGTCCAACCCGACCGTCCCGAAACGTCCAAACAGTCCGTCCGGAAGGTGGTCCTCATCTCCTCTAGCTGTCCCGAACCATCCGACCAAACCGTGCAACCCGGCCACCCCGGACCCTTCGAACTGTTGGTTCCGAACCATCCGACCAAGCCATCCAACCCGACCGTCTCGGACCCTCCAAACTGTTGGTCCCGAACCATCCCACCATACTGTCCAACCCGACCGTCTCAGACACCAAACTGTTGGTCCCGAACCATCCGAGCAAACCCGACCGTCCCGAAACGTACAAACGGTCCGTCCAGAAGAAGGTCCGGATCTCCTCTACTTGTCCCGAACCATCCAACCAAACCGTCCAACCCGATCGTCCCGGACCCTCCAAACTGTTGGTCCCGAACCATCCGACCAAACCGTCCAACCCGACCGTCCCGGACCTTCAAAACAGTCTGTCCGGAAGAAGGTCCAGCTCTCCTCTAGTTCTCCCGAATCATGCGACCAAACCATCGAACCCGACCATCCCGGACCCTCCAAACTGTTGGTTTTGAACCATCCGTCCAAACCCGTCCAATCCGACCGTAGTGGACCCTCCAAACTGTTGGTCCCGAATGATCCGACCAAATCATGCAACCCGACCGTCCCGGACCTTCCAAACGGTCCGTCCGAACGAAGGTCCGGTTCTCCCCTAGTTCCCCCGAACCATCCGACCAAACCATCCAACCCGACCGTCCCGGACCCTCCAAACTGTTGGTCCCGAACCATCCGACCAAACCGTCCAACCTGACCGTCTCGGACCCCCCAAACTCTTGGTCCCGAACCATCCGACCAAACCGTCCACCCCGACCGTCCCGGACCCTCCAAACTGTTGGTCCTGAACCATTCGACCAAACCGTCCAACCCGACCATCCCGGACCTTCCAAAAGTTCTCCCGAACCCTCCAAACTCTTGGTCCCGAACCATCCGACCAAACCGTCCACCCCGACCGTCTCAAACCTTCCAAACTGTTGGTCCCGAACAATCCGGCCAAACCGTCCAACCCGACTTTCCTGGAATATCCAAATGGTCCATCCGGAAGGTTTAGATTTCCTCCAATTGTACCAAACCATCCGTCCAAGCCGTCCAACCCGACCGTCCCGGACCTTCCAAATCGTCCGTCCGGAAGAAGGAACGGTTCTCCTCTAGTTTTCCAGAACAATCCGACCAAACCATCCAACCCGACCGTCCCGGACCTTCCAAATGGTCCATCCGGAAGAAGGTCCGGATCTCCTCTAGTTGTCTCGAACCATTCGAGCAAACCATCCAACCCGACCGTCCCGGACACTCCAAACTGTTGGTCCCGAACCATCCGACCAAACCGGTCAACCCGACCGTCTCGGACCCTCCAAACTGTTGGTCCCCAACCATCCGACCATGCCGTCCAACCCGACCGTCCCGGAAGAAGGTCCGGATCTCCTCTAGTTCTCCGGAACCATCCGACGAAACCGTCCAACCCGACTGTACTGGAACTTACAAATGGTCCGTCCGGAAGGTCCAGATCTCCTCTAATTGTCCCCAACCATCCGACCAAACCGTCCAACCCGACCATCCCGGTCCTTCCAAACGGTCCGTCCGAAAGAAGGTCCGGTTCCCCTCTAGTTCTCCCGAACCATCCGACCAAACCGTCCAATCCGACTGTCCTGGAACTTCCAAATGGTCTGTCCGGAAGAAGGTCCAGATCTCCTCTAGTTGTCCCGAACCATCCGACCAAACTGTCCAACCCGACCGTCCCGGGCCCTCCAAACTATTGGTCCCGAACCATCCGACCAAACCATCCAACCCGACCGTCCCAGACCTTCGAAACAGTCCTTTCGGAAGAAGGTCCGGCAATCCCGGACCCCCCCCAAACTGTTGGTCCTGAACCAACCGACCAAACCGTCCAACCCGACCGTCTCGGACCTTCCAAACTGTTGGTCCCGAACTATCCGACCAAACCGTCCAACCCGACCGTCCCGGACCCTCCAAACTGTTGGTCCCGAATCAACCGACCAAATCATGCAACCCGACAATCCCGAACCTTCCAAACGGTCCGTCCGAAAGAACGTCCGGTTCTCCTCTAGTTCTCCCGAACCGTCCGACCAAACCATCCAACCCGACCGTCCAGGACCCTCCAAACTGTTGGTCCCGAACCATCCGACCAAACCGTCCAACCCGACCGTCTCGGACCATCCAAACTGTTGGTCCCGAACCATCCGACCAGACAGTCCAACTCGACCGTCCCGGACCCTCCAAACTGTTGGTCCCGAACCATCCGTCCAAACCGTCCAACCCGACCTTCCTGGACCTTCCAAACGGTCCGCTCGGAAGAAGGTCCGCTTCTCCTCTAGTTCTCCTGAACCACCCGACCAAACCGTCCGACCCAACCGTCCCGGGCCGTCCAAACTCTTGGTCCCCAAGCCATCCGACCAAACCGTCCAACCCGACCGTCCCGGACCTCCCAAACGGTCCGTCCGGAAGATGGTCCGGCTCTCCTCTAGTTCTCCCGAAGCATCCGACCAAACCAGCCAACCCAACCGTCCAACCAGACTGTCCCAGACCCTCCAAACTGTTGGTCCCGAACAGTCCGACCAAACCGTCAGACCCGATTGTCCTGGAACTTCCAAATGGTCCAACCCGACCGTCCCGGACCTTCCAAATGGTTCGTCCGGAAGAAGGTCCGGTTCACCTCTAGTTCTCCTGAACCATCCGATCAAACCGTCTAACCCGACCGTCCCGGGCCCTCCAAACTTTTGTTCCCAAACCATCCGACCCGACCGTCCCGGACCTTCCAAACGGTCCGTCCGGAAGATGGTCCGGCTCTCATCTAGTTCTCCCGAAGCATCCGACCAAACCAGCCAACCCGACCGTCCCGGACCCTTCAAACTGTAGGTCCCGAACCATCCGACCAAACCGTCCAACCCGACCGTCTCAGACCCTCCAAACTGTTGGTCCCGAACCATCTGACCAAACCATCCAACCCGACCGTCCCGGATTGTTCAAACTGTTGGTCCCGAATCATCCGACCAAATCATGCAACCCGACCGTCTCGGACCCTCCAAACAGTTGGTCCCGAACCATCCGACCAGACCCCACCGTGCCCGGAACGTACAAACGGTCCGTCCGGAAGAAGGTCCAGATCTCCTCTAGTTCTCCCGAACGATTCGACCAAACCGTCCAACCCGACCGTCCCGGACCCTCCAAACTGTTGGTCCCGAACCATCCGACCAAACCGTCCAACCCGACCATCCCGGACGTTCCAAATGGTCCGTCCGGAAGAAGGCCCTGTTCTCCTCTAGTTCTCCTGAAACATCCGACCAAACCGTCCGACCCGACTGTCCCGGACACTCCAAACTGTTGGTCCCGAACCACCCGACCAAACCGTCCATCCCGACTGTCCCGGACCTTTGAAACGATTCGTCCGGAAGAAGGTCCGGCTTTCCTCTAGTTCTCCCGAACCATCCGACCAAAGCGTGCAACCCGAAAGTCCCAGAAGTTCCAAACGGTCCATCCGGAAGAAGGTCCGGATCTCCTCTAGTTGTCCTGAACCATCCGACCAAACCGTGCAACCCGACCGTCCCGAAACTTCCAAACGGTCCGTCCGGAAGAAGGTCCTGATCTCCTCTAGTTGTCCCGAACCATCCGACCAAACCATCCAACCAGACCATCTCGGAACGTCCAAACGGTCCGTCCGGAAGAAGGTCCTGATCTCCTCTAATTGTCCCGAACCATCCGACCAAAAACCGTCCAACCCGACCGTCTCAAACCCTCCAAGCTGTTGGTCTCGAACCATCCGACCAAACCATCTAACCCGACCGTCCCGAAACTTCCAAACGGTCCATCCGGAAGAAACTCCAGATCTCCTCTAGTTGTCCCGAACCATCCGACCAAATCATGCAACCCGACCGTCTCGGACCCTCCGAACTGTTGGTCCTGAACCATCCGACCAAATCGTCCAACCCGACCGTCTCGGACGCTCCAAACTGTTGGTCCCGAACCATCCGACCAAACCTGACCGTCCAGGAACATACAAACGGTCCGTCCGGAAGAAGGTCGAGATCTCCTCTAGTTGTCCCGAACCATCCGACCAAACCATCCAACCCGTCCGTCTCGGACCCTCCAAACTGTTGGTACCGAACCGTTCGACCAAACCGTCCAACCAGACCATCCCGACACTTCCAAACGGTCCGTCGGGAAGAAGGTCCAGATCTCCTCTAGTTGTCCCGAACCGTCCGACCAAACTGTCCAACTCGACCGTCCCGGACGTTCCAAACGGTCCGTCCGGAAGAAGGACCGGTTCTCCTCTAGTTCTCCCGAACCATCCAACGTGACCGTCTCGGACCCTCCAAACTATTGGTCCCGAACCATCCGACCAAACCGTCCAACCCGACCGTCCCGGAACTTCCAAACGGTCCGTCCGGAAGAAGGTCCGGATCTCCTCTAGTTGTCCTGAACCATCCAACCAAACCGTCCAACCCGACCGTCTCAGACCCTCCAAACTGTTGGTCCCGAACCATCCGACCAATCTGTGCAACCCGATCGTCCCGAAACTTCCAAACGGCCAGTCCGGAACGAGGTCCGGATCTCCTCTTGTTGTCCCGAACCATTCGACCAAACCGTCCAACCTGACCGTCCCGAAACATCCAAACGGTCCGTCCGGACGAAGGTCCTGATCTCCTCTAGTTGTCCCGAACCATCCGACCAAACCGTCCAACCAGACCATCTCGGACCCTCCAAACTGTTAGTCCCGAACTATCCGACCAAAACCGTCCAACCCGACCGTCTCGGACCCTCCAAACTGTTGGTCCCGAACCATCCGACCAAATCGTCCAACCCGACCTTCTCGGACGCTCCAAACTGTTGCTCTGAACCATCCGACCAAGCCCGACCGTCCCGGAACATACAAACGGTCTATCCGGAAGTAGGTACGGATCTCCTCTAGTTGTTCCGAACCATCCGACCAAACCGTCCAACCCGACCACCCCGGACCCTCCGAACTTTTGGTCCCGAACCATCCGACCAAGGCATCCAACCCGACTGTCTCGGACCCTCCAAACTGTTGGTCCCGAACCATTCGACCAAACCGTCCAATCCGACCGTCCCGAAACATCCAAACGGTCCGTCCGGAAGAAGGTCCTGATCTCCTCTAGCTGTCCCGAACCATCCGACCAAACCGTGCAACCCGGCCACCCCGGACCCTTCGAACTGTTGGTGCCGAACCATCCGACCAAGCCATCCAACCCGACCGTCTCGGACCCTCCAAACTGTTGGTCGCGAACCATCCAACCAAACCGTTCAACCCGACCGTCTCAGACTTTCCAAACTGTTGGTCCCGAACCATCCAACTAAATCGTCCAACCCAACCGTCCCGGACCTTCCAAACGGTCCGTCCGGAAGAAGGTCCGGTTGTCCTCTAGTTCTCTCGAATCATCCGACCAAACCGTCCAAACCGACCGTCCCGGACCGTCCAAACTGTTGGTCCCGAACCATCCGACCAGACCATCCAACCCGACCGTCTCGGACCCTGCAAACTGTTGGTCCCGAACCATCGACCAAACCGTCCAACCCGACCGTCCCGGACCCTACAAACTGTTGGTCCCGAATCATCCGACCAAATCATGCAACGCGACCGTCTCGGACCCTCCAAACTGTTGGTCCCGAACCATCCGACCAAACCCGACCGACTCGGAACATACAACCGTCTCGCACCCTCCAAACTGTTGGTGCCAAACCATCCGACCAAACCGTCCAATCCGACCGTCCCGGCACTTCCAAACGGTCCGTCCGGAAAAAGGTCCGGTTCACCTCGTGATCTCCCGAACAATCCAAACAAACCATCCAACCCGACCGTCCCGGGCCCTCCAAACTGTTGGTCCCGAACCCTCGGACCAAACCGTCCAACCCGACCATCCCGGATCTTCCAAACGGTCCGTCCGAAAGAAGGTCCAGCTCTCCTCTAGTTCTGCCGAACCATCCGACAAAACCATCCAACCCGACCATCCCGGACCCTCCAAACTGTTGGTCCCGAACCATCCGACCAAACCGTCCAACCCGACCGTCACGGACCTTCCAAACTGTTGGTCCCGAACCATCCGACCAAACCGTCCAACCCGACCGTCCCGGACCCTACAAACTGTTGGTCCCAAATCATCCGACCAAATCATGCAACCCGACCGTCTCGGAAACTCCAAACTGTTGGTCCCGAACCATCCGACCAAACCATCCAACCTGACCGTCTCAAACCCTCCAAACTGTTGGTCCCGAACAATCCGGCCGAACCGTCCAACCCGACCGTCCCGGACCCTCCAAACTGTTGGTCCCGAACCATCCGACCAAACCGTCCAACCCGACCGTCCCGGACCCTCCAAACGTTCCGTCCGGAAGAAGGTCCGGCTCTCCCCTAGTTCTCCCGAACCATCCAACCAAACTATCCAACCCGACCGTCTCAAACCCTCCAAACTGTTGGTCCCGAACAATCCGGCCGAACCGTCCAACCCGACTGTCCTGGAACTTCCAACTGGTCTGTCCGGAAGGTCTAGATCTCCTCTAATTGTCCCAAACCATCCGACCAAACCGTCCAACCCGACCGTCCCGGACCTTCCAAATGGTCCGTCCGGAAGAAGGTCCGGTTCTCCTTTAGTTCTCCTGAACCATCCGACCAAACCTTCTGACCCGACTGTCCCGAGCCCTCCAAACTTTTGGTCCCAAACCATCCAACCCGACCGTCCCGGACCTTCCAAACGATCCGTCCGGAAGATGGTCCGGCTCTCCTCTAGTTCTCCCGAAGCATCCGACCAAACCAGCCAACCCGACCGTCCTGGACCCTTCAAACTGTTGATCGCGAACCATCCGACCAAACCGTCCAACCCGACCGTCTCAGACCCTCCAAACTGTTGGTCCCGAACCATCCGACCAAACCATCCAATCCGACCGTCCCGGACCCTCCAAACTGTTGGTCCCGACCCATCCGACCAAACCGCCCAGCCCGACCGTCTCAGACCCTCCAAACTGTTGGTCCCGACCCATCCAACCAAACCATCCAACCCGACCTTCTCAGACCCTCCAAACTGTTGGTCCCGAACCATCCGACCAAACCATCCAATCCGACCGTTTTGGACCCTCCAAACTGTTGGTCCCGACCCATCCGACCAAACCCGACCGTCCCGGAACATACAAACGGTCCGTCCGGAAGAAGGTCCGGATCTCCTCTTGTTGTCTCGAACCATCTGACCAAGCCGTCCAACCCGACCATCCTGGACCTTCCAAACGGTCCGTCCGGAAGAAGGTCCGAATCTCCTCTACTTGTCCCGAACCATTCGACCAAACCGTCCAACCCGACCGTCCCGGACCCTCCATACTGTTGGTCCCGAACCATCCGACCAAACCGTCCAACCCGACCGTGTCACGGACCCGGAATTATATATGATTAAGGGAACGCGAAGTCGCCAAGGACCGAAGGACTCGTCAGCCCGGTGGCACGGTACCTGCGCCGTACGCAACAAGACGGAACGATCCGACACCCGCCACGCGCGAGCCGGCCGGAAGCGACCAATCTTCCCAGAACCACATACGATTCCATAGTCCGGTGAAGGTTTAGAGTCGTTCCCAATTACTACCAGACCGGACAAGGTCGGAGGAGCCCGGCAGTTCTACCCACACCCTAACCTAGCTCGAAGGCTAGTGGATCGCTCGAAAGCCCGGTAGAACGCCCACACCCTGCCTGGCCGGCACATCATCTCAGCCAGCGGGTCACTCAACCGATTCCTGCCCAACCAAGTAACAACCGGTACAACCGTAACCCTTCACGGCATACTCAAAACGCTTCATATCATACACGCATTGCGTTAGGGCAGCCTGGAATTAACAACTCGGACATCACAACAAAGCTCTACACATATTATATTACTAGCGACCGTCCACGATGGGACAATATATTACATCATTCGGCCATAACCGAAAACATATCCGAGTACGGAGAAGTTAAACGACAGCGGAAAACAAGGTAAATGAGTCCCACAACGGCATGGCTACCGCTGAACAAAAGCTACAACCTATCCCATTGATCGACTAACTAACCGAGAAAGCAACAATTTCAGGCATCATCGAAATAGTCCTCAACCACCGGCTCACCTGCAAGCTCCAGGGATAACCTGGGTGAGTACGAACGTACTCGCAAGACTTATTCGTGCTTGATTAAATGTCCTACTCATACTAGTATAACAACGATTAAACATGGATGCTTCTCAGAGTAACAATATACAAGTTAAGAATAGAACATTAATAAGGTAAAATAAAGTTAAGCTAAGTAACAGGACAACTCAACATACAAACATATGTTCACCAATTCACCACGAGATCAAATCATCCAATCTAAATCCATTGGGGTAGCCCATGAGTCCAATCCATATCAATCTAGTAAACATTATCCAATTCAATTAGGGCAGCCCCTAAATCAAATCCAAATTGGTCCAATCCACACATTTACATTTTTAATCTCTCGAACCTCTACCGACAACTCAACCCCTGCAGGCATAGTGAGTGCATAACAGTTTGGAGGTAGCGAGCCTCTCAAAGTGCATGGAGGCTTATCCCAACTATCCTCAGTGTTGGTTCTCGCTAGCGTTCACGCGTGATAAGGGATGGTGACACGCTGAAGATAGGGTTGGTGTGACGACAAATCTCTACTTACTCCTGGGTCGCCATCAAACTACGATGAACACCAACCGTACCCATTGTGCACGCCCTCGGCTCTCCCAACTCACTTAAAAATTTAATTGAAGAGCCATCAGATGTTCTCAACCCTAAGACACATCCTACACATACTAGTGTGCTCAACCTCATATGCAACATACAAGCAACAGGTTATACCTAAACACACATAAACAGGGCATACACAATAGTACGGAAAGTAAAGATGCAACAAGCTCTGCTTGCCTGATTCGGTTTGTTCCTGGTCTTGCGGGGAGCAGTAAGCCTGGTGGTCACCTTCTTCGGGCTCTGTTGCGATTAACACGGATACCAGAAAAGAAACAGTAAACGAATCCATAAGGTCCAGCATGTATGCATGATAGTTATGCGGAATGTGCATGTCATGAAGATACTAGGATGGCTAGGGTTCCGTTACGATGAGGTATGTATAACTAAAGTGGTTGAGGTTACCCTAATGTCTTGCGCATGCATGCATGTGATATTAGTCCTTATGTAAAATTAGGGTTAGACATGTTTTAGATAAAAATGAATGGCTAAACCCTAAGGTTGATAAGGACATCGAAGGTTTCTGAAATCTACCCCTAGAGCATTTGGAATTACTTGATTCGGAGCTACGATCAATGAGTTACGACTCGTCGAGTTAGGATTTACGAGGTACGACGATAAAAGGCTAATCAACTTGAAATCTACCGTGCATGTATCCTTACTGGAGTTTCAGTGGTTCCATGTCGTAGGATATCTCACGAGGATTCCAGAAGTATAGAGTTCGTCGAAATCAGAGCTAGGGTTGAAAAACTAGGGTTTATCGACTCTCGACGGGAGCAAAACATCTACCCTAGATAACATCCTGTGCATGTGCTCAAAAATAATTTTTGATTCAGCCATCCTGTAGAGAATTTCATAAGCTTTCCAAATATATAAATTTTATCAAATTTGGATGAATGGTTTAAAAGTTATGAGCATTTGAAATTTCCTACAATTTCTGCCCTAAACAGTTCGAAACCCTAAATGCTAAACCTACCCGAAGCTTACCCAGACTGTTCTGTAAATCTAACGCGCACCCGAGAGACTACCCGAGAACCCTACTCACTAATCCATGTCAGCAGGCAACGGGGCCCATCTATCATCCGGTGTGGCGCTCGGGAGCCAACCAGAACGCGCCACATGTCCTACCCTCTCTCTCTCTCTCTCCCTCGCGCACTCTCTCTCTTCTCCCTCGCTGAACTGACCGGAGCCGAGGCCCAGACGGCGGCGCCTCACCGGAGGGCTCGCCGTAGCGAGCTACGGGGCTCGAATCTACTCGGGGAAAATGGTTACATGCTCGGGAGCTCACTGTGAGTTCGTTTCTGTCCTCGGGGAGGAAGATGGAGGTCGGGAAGGAGGTCGGCGACGGCGAGGTGGTGGTGGAGCTTCGGGTCACCGGTGAAGACGTTGTTCCGGGCACTGAACTGCGGAGAAAAAGGAACGGGCGGGTTAAGGGGAGTGAGGGGGTGCTCGGGGTTAAGGAAATGGAACCCGAGGACCTCTGGAACCGAGGCGAGAGCTCGTCGGAGCAGGCGACCGGACTTGAGGACGAAGACGACGGCTACGTTGATTCCAGCAAGGATCTGCGACAAGGTGGGGCGGAGTAGGTCAGAGAAGAAATAGGGAAGCTCGGGGAAGAAGATCTGCTGTTCGGGCTCACCGGATCAGTGGCAATCTCTCGCCGGAGTTGAATCGGAGGCAAGGAAGAAGCTCGGGAAGGAAGAGGTTGGGCGTTAGGGTTTGGGGGAGCGAAGTGCTGCGAGGAAGGGGGAGGCAAGGGCTGTCGGGAGGCGGCTTTATGGGGCGGCGTGGCGCTCGGACAGCCCCGGTCGGGACGGCACCGCCCACCGGAGCCAGCGAGCGGCGGCGACGTGGAAGCCGGGCCCTGACAGGCGGGCCCGGGCGCTGGCGGGGGAGCGGGGGAAGGCGTACTCGGGAGCAGGCGCGACCGAGAAGGGGAAGGCGTAAACGGGGAGGGAGAAGGCGGGAAGGGACTGGCGGGCTGGCTCGTGGGCCGGCCGAGTGGGCCGCCGAGCGGTTCCCGGCCCAGTAGTTAGGGTTTTTTCTATTTTTGATTTTCTATTTTATAGAATCACCCCCTTTGTTATTTTATGTACAATTCTTGCTCCAAACTTTATGAAATTTTTACAGGGGCTTTAATATATTATCTGAGATGTTCTGGAGGAGTTTGAACTGATTTGGATGAAATTTGACCTAGGTTCCCATTCAAATTCAATTTAGGGCTTGATTTGGGATTTGTTTTTGTGGTATTTCATGTGCCAAAATAGCTCCAAAAATTATGAAATTTTGGCAGGGGCTTCAAGGTGATTAATGGGACCCACTGTAAGGGTTTGAATTGCTTCGGGCAATGTTTTGACTCATGACCCCATTCAATTTCCGACTTAGGGTTTACCCTTCAATTAGGTTTTTAAATGCTTCCAGGATTTCTGAAATTTGTCGAGGGTTTAGGGTTTCTACCCTGGGAGCTAGGGATGAAATCTTGGAACCTTCTTGTCTACTAGGATCTGCTCTGCCACCAAACCCTAATTTCCAGCTCCTTAGGGTTTCCGGGTTAGGGACGGGGATTCACCGGAGTGTTTGATGATTTCCACTACCCTTATTAATGACTTCGTTATTTTGAATACTTCAAATAAATTGATTGGTGTTTGTTAACGTATCCACCGAGGATGAGATATTAACATATTATATAATTTCAAATACGTTGATTGGTGTTTGCAACAATTATCCACCGAGGATGAAATATTAACATATTCTATAAAGTTAAATCGATATACAACTAGGTTTAAACAAGGTGTGGTGGTGATGATGCCATGTATGCATGAATGCCGATCAAAACCCTAATCGTTCAAATTGGGTGTTACAGACCGTCTCGGACCCTCCAAACTGTTGGTCCCAAACCATCCGACCAAACCATCAAACCCGACCTTCCAAATGGTCCGCCCGGAAGAAGGTCCGGTTCTCCACTAGTTCTCCTGAACCATCTGACCAAACCGTCCGACCCGACCGTCCCGGGCCCTCCAAACTTTTGGTCCCAAACCATCCGACCAAACCATCAAACCCGACCGTCCTGGACCTTCCAAACGGTCCGTCCGGAAGATGGTCCGGCTCTCCTCTAGTTCTCTCGAAGCATCCGACCAACCCAGCCAACCCAACCGTCCCGGACCCTTCAAACTGTTGGTCCCGAACCATCCGACCAAACCATCCAACCCGACCATCTCAGACCCTCCAAACTGTTGGTCCCGAACCGTCCGACCAAACCATCCAATCCGTCCAAACTGTTGGTGTCACGGACCCGGGAATCGCATATGATTAGGGGAACGACCGGTCGCCAAGGGCCGAAGGACCAGCCGACCTGGTGGCACGGTACCTGCGCCGTACGCACCGAGGCGGAACGATCCGACACCTGATTAACACAAGCCGGCCGGAAACGACTGGACTTCCCAGAACCATATAGCATTCCCTGATCCGGTGAAGGTTTAGAGCCGTTCCCACATACTACCAGACAAAAACAAGGTCGGAGGAGCCCGGCGATTCTACCCACACCCTAACCTAGCTCGGAAGCTAGTGGGTCGCTCGAAAGCCCGGTAGAACCCACCCACACCCTGCCTGGCCGGCACTGCATCTCAGCCAGCGGGTCACTCAACCGATTCCTGCTCGGCCTAGTAATAAGAGGAACAACAGTACCCCTTCACGGCATACCCACACACTTCATATCATTCACGCATTGTGCATGGGCAGCCCAAATAACCACTCGGATATCACAACAAAGCTCTACAAATACGATATTAATAGTAACTACCCACGATGGGGCAACACATTACATCATTCGGCCATAACCGAAAACATATCCGAGTACGGAGAAGTTAAACGACAGCGGAAACAAGGTAAATGAGTCCCACAGCGGCATAGTGACCGCTGAACAAAAGCTACAACCTATCCCACGAATCAACTAACTAACCGAGGAAACACAATTTCAGGCATCATCAAAATAGTCTTCGAACACCGGCTCACCTGCAAGCTCCAGGAGTAACCTGGGTGAGTACGAACGTACTCGCAAGACTTATTCGTGCTTGATTAAATGTCCTAAACATACTAGTATAACATAATTAAACATGATGCATATACGATTAACAAAATCTAGACAATACCAGTAATCTACCAACATCCCAAGGAATAACATGAGATCACCAACAACTCAAATTTTCATATATCACAAATCAGGGGGGGCGTGATGGTAACCACTAGTCACATGTGCTCAAAATATAAACTCAGTGGCTTACTTGCCATCTCCCAGTTACGTGGGACAATATTCACATAAGCTCCCAGTTACGTGGGGCAATAATCTCTCACATAAGCTCCCAGTTACGTGGGGCAAAATTCTCATCTCAATATCTCCACATTGACAGTGTACCATCACGACCACACCTCAATTTAATCTCTCGGACCGTTACCGGCAGCCGATCACCCTGAGTGCAAAGAGTGCCTTATCCCTTGGAGGTTGCAAGGCTCCAAGGGTCTTAGTCTTACCTCAACTACACCCCAGCATCGCTGTCGCTAACGTCCACGCGTGACAAGGGGAGTAATCACGATGGAGTCACCTCAGGGTTGGTATCGCGACAACTTCTTCCCCCGGTCGCAACATGCCACTCCAATGATACCAACTTTATCCATCTGACACTTTCCCTTCGACTCTCACATCTCACTTCAATATGTTCAAGTGATTAGTTCATCGATTTAAACTCAACCATGACCAGACCTAATTCACCGCATACCCTAGTCATACTAGTTTAATCGATTTCAACCACAAGTCCTAAGTAACAATCCACACATCACATATATATATAAGTAAAAACAAGTACTGAACAAATAGAAGATGCAACAAGCTCTGCTTGCCTGGTTGCTTGGGGAAGTACGGGAATCATGCGCGAGAACTCCAGAATACTCAAAACACCGGTAAGAAGCAAGCGACCTCTAAAAAGGGAAAAAGCAACCCTAAGAAACTAATTCGAAAAGGACGAAGATGCATGAGATGCAGACATGGTGGATTAAAACGGAGTATTCATTCCATATCAGTGTAGGTTTAGTTGTGGTATGACTTTAATCCGGGATGAACATCTACATGAATGGATGCATGGAATGATAGGTTTTCGTACTGGGTTTGGGTGAGTTATGATACTAAACATTTTTAATTTGGCTGTTAAGCTAGATTCTCTAGTATATATTATTAAACCTAAAGGTGTAATTTAATTATTTCTGAAATGTATATTACAGTATCGTGCAAAACAATGGCATCATTGATTCTACAAATTGAATCAAGTCTAGCATTTCCTGTCTTCTTCTCAGTAAAGGAAAATAATCTTACATTGAATTAGAATGTATCTACTGCCGTATACTTACTATTAACCATGAGTATGTTTCAGCATGAGTAACCAGCATGGGTACAAGTGATGGTCCTTAGAGTCAAAAGTGCATGTATTAGAAAAATAAGGATAAGGTTACACTAACTAGCATTCTTATTCATATTTGACTGTTTGCAATATTCAAGTCGTAGATTTAGTTGTGTTCAACAATTGACCAACTGTTGTCCTAAACGAATGCATATTTAGATAAAGTAGCAGCTAGGTGTTCTAATTGTTAATCTGCATTACTAGCTAGTCTTTTAGCACATACCAAACAGGGACCCCCTATAAGTCATGTTTTTCTCATGTGGCCTGTTTCCAAGGAATCCATGTCCCTACTATACATAAGGGCATCAAATGGTATTAGCTAATGATTTAATCCGTTGGTTTATCGATTAAGTTGGCCGCTGGCTAGTGAACATTTGAATTATTTCAAAAGATCTAGACTTAGCTAATTGATTTGACTTATCAAACGTTAACACAACTAGAGTATAATATCGGCCATGCATCAAGCAGATTAATTACTAACTAGCTTGTCTTACAGCGATTAGTGTCCCCATGACAAGTAGTTGGTAGGCGTGTCTTATTTACGTTAACTGTTCATCCGGTGTACCTAGTTGTGAACGGAAACATGAAGGCATCAAGGCAGTTATTTATAGGAAGCGATTAATTAGTGAATGCCCATTAATTTATTAGCGATGCTAACGATTGAACCAAGTCGTACTATTACAGAACCTTGATTATTCGTTAGGACTATACATGTGGCAACATGTTCGGGAAGTATTAGGACCGACGTTGAGCTTGCCTAACATTGGTGAAGTAAATTTTTAATTAACTGGTCATTGCATTTCTTGCGCTTACTGGTGAATCAACCCATACATTAACCGAACGGTATTTGTTGATTGGAGAACGCATAGCTCTACGTTTTAGCAGGACGTTATAACCTATCCAACATAAACTGAAGACCTAATGTCGTATCTGTTCTTATTAAATCACCCGACCATCAGCGCATATATAAATCCATACATCGCAACTTTCAAAGTATAAAATTTTTAATTTGAACCTCATGCAGAAGAGGAAATCGCGCGGCAGCTCGGTCCCTCCGTGGAGACCTCGGTAGCCCGTCGGGGGCGGCGTTTCGATTATCTGCGCTCGGGCTGACGCCGGGGTGGTGTCGCCGGTGGTGGAGCCCGAGGGCGAGCGGCGAGGAGGCGGCAAATGGGCCGAGGGCTTGCCGGCCGGGGCGGCACTGGAGGCGGGTTGGCCGGCGGTGGCCTGGGCGCGGGGAAGTCGGCCACGCTGCTGAGGGCGGCGACCAGCCGGCGGAGGGGAGCGTGGCACTGGGCGGAGCGGCGCGCGGGGACGGAGCCGGAGGAGCGGCGCGGGGAGGCCCTGCGGAGGAGGGGCTTGAGGGCGGCGCTGCAGATCTGGGCGGAGGGGAGCTCGGGCCCTGGGACGCCGGCGGCGAGCTGGTGCGTGGAGGCGGCCGTTGGAGGGAGGCGGAGAAGGGGGCGACGACTGGGGCAAGGGCGGTTGCCGGCGGCGCAGCCAGGGGCGGCGGCGGAGGGAACCGGCCGGCGGGGAGCGAGCGACCAAGGGGGCGCGGCGGCAGGACCAGGGAGGCGCGGTGGGATTTGGGGGAGCGGCGGCGGCGCACCAGGGAGGAGGAGCGGGCCTGGCGGAGCGGAGAGGCGATGGGGCGGTGGCGCGGCACAGCCCCGAGCTCGGGCGGTGGCAGGCGACGACCGGAGCGCGGATTGAAGGGGCGGAACCGGCGGTTGAGGCGGCGGCTTCACCGGGGAGGAGCGCCGCGGGTGGAGGGTGAGCAGAGGGAGGGCGGAGGCAAAGGTGTGGAGAAGAGGCGGCGCTTGGGGATGAGGAAAATGGCACCGGCGGCGGGGTGTTTCTTAGGGGAGCTTAGCAGGGGAGCTTGCCACGGGAAGAGGCCACTGAAGCCTTGGAGAACTCGGTGGGGGATGGTGAAGAAAAAGGCAGGGGAGAAGAAAAGGGCATGCGTGCTACGTGGAAGAGAAGGGCTGCAGCTGTGGCAAGGTGGAGAAAATGGACTGCGGGCAGGTCTCACGTGACAGGTAAGGTAGGTAAGAGATTCTCTTTTTATTTTATTTGGGTTTTCTTTATTACCTTGTGAGTTGGCTAATATAATTTTTGTAAACCTAGTTTTAAAAATTTTACAGGTTAAAGGTAACACCCTATTTTGACCTCATATTTTAATACTTTGGTATATAGACCCTAAAATGAAATTTGAATCCTAGGTTTTTGAATTATTTCTTTGATTATTTTCATCAATACGACAATTAACTTGTAAATATAAAATTTTATTATACTTGGAGTAGAGGAGGATTAATTAGTTGAGAACATATACGAATTTTAGAATCATAAGTTTTAGTGGCATTAGTTTTGCGGTCCGATCTCACGCTAACCTTAAGGGCGCATGTTAGGGTTTTTAATCGAAATCATTTTAAAGTATCTATATGCATGCATGCGAACGAAAGAAATCATTTTTTTCGTGAAATTTTTTTTTCACTGACGTCGGATCTGAGAATAGGGTCGTTACAGTTGGTCCCGAATCATCCGACCAAATCATGTAACCCGACCGTCTCGGACCCTCCAAACTGTTGGTCCCGAACCATCCGACCAAACCCGACCGTCCCGGAACGTACAAACAGTCCGTCCGGAAGAAGGTCCGGATCTCCTCTTGTTGTCTCAAACCATCTGACCAAACCGTCCAACCCGACCATCCCGGACCTTCCAAATTGTCCATCCGGAAGAAGGTCCGGATCTCCTCTAGTTGTCCCGAACCATTCGACCAAACCGTCCAACCCGACCGTCCCAGACCCTCCAAACTGTTGGGCCCGAACCATCCGACCAAACCGTCCAACCCGACCGTCCTGGACCTTCCAAATGGTCCGTCCGGAAGAAGGTCCGGTTCTCCTCTAGTTCTCCCTAAGCATCCGACCAAACCAGCCAACCCGACCGTCCCGGACCCTTCAAACTGTTGGTCCCGAACCATCCGACCAAACCATCCAACCCGACTGTCCCGGACCGTCCAAACTGTTGGTCCCGAATCATCCGACCAAATCATGCAACCCGACCATCTCGGACCCTCCAAACTGTTGGTCCCGAACCATCCGACCAAACCCGACCGTCTCGGAATGTACAAACGGTCCGTCCGGAAGAAGGTCTGGATCTCCACTTGTTGTCCCGAGCCATCTGACCAAACCGTCCAACCCGACCATCCCGAACCTTCCAAACGGTCCGTCCGGAAGAAGGTCCGGATCTCCTTTAGTTGTCCCGAACCATCCGACCAAACCGTCCAACCCGACTGTCCCGGACCTTCCAAACGGTCCGTCCGGAAGAAGGTCCGGCTCTCCTCTAGTTCTCCCGAATTATGCGACCAAACCATCGAACCCGACCATCGCGGACACTTCAAACTGTTGGTCCTGAACCATCCGACCAAAACGTCCAACCCAACCGTCTCGGACCCTCCAAACTATTGGTCCCGAACAATCCGACCAAACCGTCCAACCCGACCGTCCCGGACCTTCCAAACGGTCCGTCCGGAAGAAGGGATCAGTTGTCCCGAACCATCCAACCAAACCGTCCAACCCGACCGTCCCGCACCTTCCACACAATCCGTCCGTAAGAAGGTCCGGTTCTCCTCTAGTTCTCCCGAACCATCCGACCAAAGCATCCAACCCGACCATCCCGGACCTTCCAAAATGTTGGTCCCGAACCATCTGACCATACCATCCAACCCGACCGGCTCAAACCCTCCAAACTGTTGGTCCCGAACCTTCCGAATGGTCCATCCGGAATAAGGTCCTCTTCTTCTCTAGTTCTCCTGAACCATCCGACAGAACCGTCCGACCCGACCATCCCGGGCCCTCCAAACTATTGGTCCCAAACCATCCGACTAAACCGTCCGAAAGAAGGTCCGGCTCTCCTGTAGTTCTCCCAAACCATCCAACCAAACCCTCCAACCCGACTGTCTCAAACCCACCAAACAGTTGGTCCCGAACAATCCGACCAAACCGTCAGACCCGACTGTCCGGGAACTTCCAAATGGTCCGTCCGGAAGGTCTAGATCTCCTCTAATTGTCCGAAACCATCCGACCAAACCGACCAACCCGACCGTCCCGGACCTTCCAAATGGTCCATCCGGAAGAAGGTCGGGTTCTCCTTTAGTTCTCTCGAACCATCCGAGCAAACCGTCCAACCGACCGTCCCGGGCCCTCCAAACTATTGGTCCCAAACGATCCGACCAAACCGTCCTACCCGGCCGTCCCGGCCCTTCCAAACGGGCCGTCCGGAAGATGGTCCGGCTCTCCTCTAGTTCTCCCGAAGCATCCGACCAAACCAGCGAACCCGACCGTCTCGGGACCCTTCAAACCGTTGGTTCCGAACCATCCGACCAAACCGTCCAACCCGACCGTTTCAGACACTCCAAACTGTTGGTCCCAAAGCATCCGACCAAACCATCCAACCTGACCGTGTCGTACCCTCCAAACTGTTGGTCCCGAATCATCTGACCAAATCATGCAACCTGACCGTCTCGGACCCTCCAAACTGTTGGTCCCGAACCATCCGACCAAACCCGACCGTCCCGGAACGTACAAACGGTCCATCCGGAAGAAGCTCCGGATCTCCTCTTGTTGTCCCGAACCATCTTACCAAACCGTGGAACCCGACCGTCCCGGACATTCCAAACGGTCCGTCTGGAAGAAGGTCTGGATCTCCTCTAGTTGTCCCGAGCCATCTGACCAAACCGTCCAACCCGACTGTCCTGGAACTTCCATATGGTCCGTCCGGAAGAAGGTCCGGTTCTCCTCTAATTGTCCCAAACCATCCGACCAAACCGTCCAACCCAACCGTCCCGGACCTTCCAGATGGTCCGTCCGGAAGAAGGTCCGGTTCTCCTCTAGTTCTCCCGAACCATCCGACCAAACCGTCCGACCCGAGCGTCCCGGGCCCTCCAAACTATTGGTCCCAAACCATCCGATCAAACCATCCAACCCGACCGTCCCGGTTCTCCTCTAGTTCTCCCGAACCATCCGACTAAACCGTCCAACCCGACCGTCTCGGACCGTCCAAACTGTTGGTCCCGAATCATCCGACCAAACCGTCCAACCCGACCGTCCCGGACCCTCCAAACTGTTGGTCCCGAATCATCCGACCAAATCATAAAACCCGACCGTCCCGGACCTTCCAAACGGTCCATCCGAAAGAAGGTACGGTTCTCCTCTAGTTCTACCGAACCATCCGACCAAACCAGCGAACCCGACCGTCTCGGACCCTTCAAACTGTTGGTCCCAAACCATCCGACCAAACCGTCCAGCCCGACCGTTTCGGACCCTCCAAACTGTTGGTCCTGAATCATCTGACCAAATCATGCAACCCGACCGTCTCGGACCCTCCAAACTGTTGGTCCCGAAACATCCGACCAAACCCGACCATCCCGTAACGTACAAACGGTCCGTCCGGAAGAAGCTCCGGAGCTCCTCTTGTTGTCCCGAACCATCTGACCAAACCGTCCAACCCGACCGTCCCGGACCTTCTAAACGGTCCGTCCGGAAGAAGGTCCGGATCTCCTCTAGTTGTCCCGAACCATCCGACCAAACCGTCCAACCCGACCGTCCCGGACCCTCGAAACTGTTGGTCCCGAACCATCCGACCCAACCGTCCAACCCGACCGTCCGGGACCTTCCAAACGGTCCGTCCGGAGGAAGGTCCGGCTCTCCTCTCGTTCTCCCGAATCATGCAACCAAACCGTCCAACCCGACTGTCCTGGAACTTCCAACTGGTCTGTCCGGAAGGTCTAGATCTCCTCTAATTGTCCCAAACCATCCGACCAAACCGTCCACCCCGACCGTCCCAGACCTTCCGAATGGTCCGTCCGGAAGAAGGTCCGGTTCTGCTCCAGTTTTCCTGAACCATCTGACCAAACCGTCCAAACCGACCGTCCCAGGCCCTCCAAACTCTTGGTGCCAAAGCATCCAACCAAACCGTCCAACACGACCGGTTGGAAGGTCTGGGACGGTCCAAACTGTTGGTCCCGAATCATCCGACCAAACCGTCCAACCCGACCGTCCCGGACCCTCCAAACTGTTGGTCCCGAACCATCCGACCAAACCGTCCAACCCGACCGTCTCGGAGCGTCCAAACTGTTGGTCCCGAACCATCCGGCCAAACAGTCCAACCCAACCGTCCCGGACCCTCCAAACTGTTGGTCCCGAACCATCTGACCAAACCGTCCAACCCGACCTTCCCGGTCCTCCCAAACATTCCGTCCGAAAGAAGGCCCGGCTCTCCTCTAGTTCACCCAAACCATCCTACCAAATCCTCCAACCCGACCGTCTCAAACCTACCAAACTATTGGTCCTGAACAATCCGACCAAACTGTCAGACCCGACGGTCCTGGAACTTCCAACTGGTCCGTCCGGAAGGTCGGTTTCGCCGGATGGTTCGGGAGAACTAGAGAACCGGACCTTCTTCCGGACGGACCGTTTGGAAGGTTCAGCACGGTCGGTTTGGACAGTTTGGTCGGACGGTTCGGGACAACTAGAGGAGATCAGGAGCTTCTTCCGGATGGACCGTTTGGATATTTCGGGACGGTCGGGTTGGACGGTTTGGTCGGATGGTTCGGTACCAACAGTGTGGAGGGTCCGAGGCGGTCGGGTTGGATTGCTTGGTCGGATTGTTCGAGACCAACAGTTCAGAGGGTCCGGGGTGGTCGGGTTGGACGGTTTGGTCGGATGGTTCGGGACAATTAGAGGAGATCCCGACCTTCTTCGGACGGACCGTTTGGAAGTTCCGAGACAATCGGGTTGGATGGTTTGGTCGGATGGTTCGGGACAACCAGAGGACATCCGGACCATCTGCCGGACGGACCGTTTGGAAGTTTCGGGACGGTCGGGTTGGACGGTTTGGTCGGATGGTTCGGGACCAATTGTTTGGAGCGTTCGAGACGGTTGGGTTGGTCGATTTGGTCGGATGGTTCGGGACCAACAGTTTGGAGGGTCCGAGACGGTCGGTTGCATGATTTGGTCAGATGATTCGGGACCAACCGTTCGGAGGGTCCGGGACGGTCGGGTTGGACGGTTTGGTTGGATCGTTCGGGACCAACCGTTTGGAGGGTCCGAGACGGTCGGGTTGGACTGTTTGGTCGGTTGGTTCGGGGCCAACAGTTTGGAGGGTCCGGGACGGTCGGGTTGGATGGTTTGGTCGGATGGTTCGGGAGAACTAGAGGAGAGCCGGAGCTTCTTCCGGACGGACCGTGTCGAAGGTCCGGGACGGTCGGGTTGGACGGTTTGGTCGGATGGTTCGGGACAACTAGAGGAGATCTGGACCTTCTTCCGGACGGACCGTTTGGAAGTTTCGGGAACGGTCGGGTTGGACGGTTTGGTCGGATGGTTAGGGACAACTAGAGGAGATCCGGACCTTCTTCCGGACGAACCGTTTGAAAGTTCCGGGACGATCGGGTTGGACGGTTTGGTCGAATGATTCGGGACCGATAGTTTGGAGGATCCGGGACGGTCGGGTTGGACGGTTTGGTCGGATTGTTCGGGACCAACAGTTTGGAGGGTCCGAGATGGTCAGGGGTGGACGGTTTGGTCGGATGGTTCGGGGCCAACAGTTTGGAGGGTCCGGGACGGTTGGGTTGGATGGTTCGGGACCAAAAGTTTGGAGGGTCCGAGACGGTCAGGTTCCATGATTTGGTCGAATGGTTCGGGACCAATAGTTTGGAGGGTCCGAGAGGGTCGGGTTGAACGGTTTGGTCGGATGGTTCGGGACCAACAGTTTGGAGGGACCGAGATGGTCGGGTTGCATGATTTGGTCGAATGATTCGGGACCCACAGTTTGGAGGGTCCGGGACGGTCGGGATTGGTCGGATGGTTCGGGACCAACAGTTTGGAGCGTCCGAGACGGTCGGTTGCATGATTCAGTCGGATGATTCGGGACCAACCATTTGGAGGGTCCGGGACGGTCGGGTTGGACGGTTTGGTCGGATGGTTCGGGACAACTAGAGGAGATCAGGACCTTCTTCCGGACGGACCGTTCGGAAGTTTCGGGACGGTCGGGTTGGACGGTTTGGTCGGATGGATCAGGACAACTAGAGGAGATCAGCACCTTCTTTCGGACGGACCGTTTGGTAGTTTCGGGACGATCGGGATGGACGGTTTGGTCGGGTGGTTCGGGACCAACTGTTTGGAGGTTCCAAGACGGTCGGGTTGCATGATTTGGTCGGATGATTCGGGACCAACAGTTTGGAGGGTCCGGGACGCTCGGGTTGGACGGTTTGGTCGGATGGTTCGGGACCAAGAGTTTGGAGGGTCCGAGACGGTCGGGTTGGACGGTTTGGTCGGATGGTTCGGGACCAACAGTTTGGAGGATCCGGGACGGTCGGGTTGGACGGTTTGGTAGGGTGGTTCGGGACCAACAGTTTGGAGGGTCCGAGACGGTCGGGTTGGACTGTTTGGTCGGATGGTTCGGGATAACTAGAGGTGAACCGGACCTTCTTCCGGACGGACCGTTTGGAACGTCCGGGACGGTCGGTTTGGACGGTTTGGTCGGATGGTTCGGGACAACTAAAGGAGATCAGCACCTTCTTCCGGACGGATCGTTTGGAAGTTTCGGGACGGTCGGGTTGGATGGTTTGGTCGGACGGTTCGGGACAAACAGTTTGGAGGGTCCGGGATGGTCGGGGTGGACGGTTTGGTCGGATGGTTCGGGAGAACTAGGGGAGAACCGGTCCTTCTTCCGGACGGACCGTTTGGAAGGTCCGGGACGGTCGGTTTGGACAGTTTGGTCGGACGGTTCGGGACAACTAAAGGAGATCAGGACCTTCTTCCAGACGGACCGTTTGGAGGCTTCGGGACGGTCAGGGTTGGACGGTTTGGTCGGACGGTTCAGTACCCACAGTTTGGAGGGTCCGAGACGGTCGGGTTGGATGGTTCGGTCGGATGGTTCGGGACCAGCAGTTCGGAGGGTCCAGGGTGGTCGGGTTGGACGGTTTGGTCGGATGGTTCGGGACAATTGGAGGAGATGCCGACCTTCTTCCGGACGGACCGTTTGTATGTTCCGGGACGGTCGGATGGTTCGGGACCAGCAGTTCGGAGAGTCCGGGGTGGTCGGGTTGGACGGTTTGGTCGGATGGTTCGAGACAACTAGAGGAGATCCGGACCTTCTTCCGGACGGACCGTTTGTATGTTCCGGGACGGTCGGGTTTGGTCGGATGGTTCGGGACAATTGGACGAGATCCTGACCGTCTCGGAT
>JAGXJF010000590.1:0-19654 GCA_019208055.1 Stipa capillata
TTGTTGGTTTGGGATTTCATCTAGGCCCTTCTAGTTACCCTTGTCCAAATCGTGAAGATCGGGAGCCACCGTATCACAGAGTATGCATCTAGAAAGCACAAAAGGTCGCATCCAGCGGTGGAGTCGACTATTTGATCAATGCGGGGTAAAGGGAAAGGATCTTTTAGACATGCCTTGTTGAGGTCAATGTAGTCCACGCACATCCTTAGCTTGCCGTTGGCTTTCGGCACGACGACGGGGTTGGCAAGCCAATCCGGGTGGAGGACTTTAGGGATGAAGCCGGCGGCAAGCAGCTTGCTGACTTCCGCCCGGATGAACTCTTGTCTTTCTGGTGCTTGACGGCGCACCTTCTGCCGAACGAGCCATGCGTTGGGACACAAGGCGAGGCGGTGCTCGATCACCTCCCTAGGGACCCCGGGCATGTCCGACGGTTGCCAAGCAAACACGTCAGCATTCGCCCGGAGGAAGGCGATGAGCGCGCTTTCCTATTTGGCGGCCAGGTGGCAGCCGATCTTGACGGTCCTGTACGCGTCTTCACCCAGGACCACCTCCTTGATGGGGACGGAGTCGTCTGTGGCGATCTTGAGTTTGGTTGGGGGGCGGACTCGAGCACTCGGGGCGCTCACCGATATCCTCGGCCGCGGCGAAGGCGGCCGAGAACAGCTGCTCGGCGCAGAGGACGGAGCCCTGGAGGTCGGCCGGCACCATGATCGTGCCGTTGGGCCCGGGCATCTTGATGGTGAGGTAGGCATTGTGGGACGCTACCATGAACTTGGCGAGGGCCGGGCAGCCGAGGATGCCATTGTACGGGAGGTCGAATTCGGCGACGTCGAAGACGACGCTCTCCGTCCAGAAGTTTTCCCTGGTCCTGAACATAACCATCAGGGACACCTGCCCGAGGGGCATGGTGAGGCCTGGGGTGACGCCGAAGAAGGGCATTGTCGGCTTCAGCTGCCCGGGTGGCACCTGCATCTTCCTAAAAACCTCGGGGGACAGGAGGTTAAGTCCTATGCCCCCGTTGATCAGCATGCGGGTTACCTTGATGTTGCACACTGTAGGGAAAACCACCAGGGGGAGGCGGCCCACACCCGACGTGTTCTCAGGGTGGTCGGAGCTGTCGAAGGAGATTGGGGTGCCTGTACTTGAGTGGCTAGGACGATCCGGTGCTCGGGGTGACTAAGCACACCTCGTGTGCCATAACCTTAAACTGGCGGCGTGAAGTGGGTGTGGAGGCGCCCCCGTTGATGCACGCCACGGCCTCAGCTTCCTGGAACCCGAGACTTCCTTCTCGTTCCTCCCCGTTGCGCTTGTCGTCGTCACTTCCACGGCCCTCCTCCTGCTCCTTCTTATTCCTCTCGGCAAGGAACTTCACCGTCCGGCACTCGGAAAGGTCGTGCCGGTCGGTGTGATGTATCTCACACCACCCTCTATGGCCCTGCTCGGGGGCCCTGGATGGTTTCTTGCCACCGTCGCCTGGTGTCACGGACCCGGGATCCACACATGGTTAGGGGAACGTGAAGTCGCCAAGGACCGAAGGACTCGTCAGCCCGGTGGCATGGTACCTGCGCCGTACGCACCAAAGCGGGACGATCCGACACCCGCCGCGTGCGAGCCGGCCGGAAGCGACCAATCTTCCCAGAACCACATATAGATCCCTGACCCAGTGTCACGGACCCGGAATTACATATGATTAGGGGAACGCGAAGTCGCCAAGGACCGAAGGACTCGTCCGCCCGGTGGCACGGTACCTGCGCCGTACGCACCAAGGTAGAACGATCCGACACCCGCCACGTGCGAGCTAGCCGGAAGCGACCAATCTTCCCAAAACCACATACGATTCCTTGATCCGGTGAAGAGTCAGAGTCGTTCCCGAATCCTACCACGACAAGCAAGGTCGGAGGAGCCCGGCAATCCTACCCACACCCTAACCTAGCTCGGAAGCTAGTGGGTCGCTCGAAAGCCCGGTAGAACGCCCACACCCTGCCTGGCCGGCACAGCATCTCAGCCAGCGGGTCACTCAACCAACACCTGCTCGACTTAGTAGAAAATGGTACGGCCTCGATCCTTCACGGCATACCCATACACTTCATATCATTCACGCATTGTGCAGGGGCAGCCTGAATTTAACAACTCGGATATCATCACAAAGCTCTACATTACGATATTACTAATAACAGTCCACGATGGGACAACATATTACATCAGTCGGTTATCACCGGAAACATATCCGAGTACGGAGAAACTTAACAACAGCGGAAGCAAAATAAGTGAGTCCCACAGCGGCACAGTGACCGCTGAACAAACACCAACTATCCCATTGTTCGAACACTACCGAGGAAACCCCAAGTTTAAGCATCGTCAAAATAATCTTCGACCACCGGCTCACCTGCAAGCTCTAGGAATATCCTAGGTGAGTACAAACGTACTCGCAAGTCTTAATCGTGCTTGATTAAATGTCCTACACATGCTAGTTTAGCAACAAGTAAACATGATGCTTCTCAGAGTAACAATATACAAGGAAATACATATCGGACGTAAAAGATGAACAATATAAGTATAGCCACCCAATCCATTATCCAGTTCACAATCGACTCCCCATCCTGATCACAATCAGATACAATGTCCATTTCATAATTTAACTCAACTTCTGATCACAACCCTAACAGGGAAAATCCAATGCAAGCCAATTCCAATTACCCAATTTTTCAGCCATCAAGATAACTCAAATTACTCAAGTCCATTGCTCCATGGGAAACACATTGTCATTTTAATCTCTCGAAGCGTTACCGGAAGATACGACCACCTGCGCACATATTGGGTGCATAATCATTTGGGGGTAGCGAGCCCCCAAAAGCAGGGAGGCTTACCCCAACTATGCCGCAGGGAAGATCTCCGCCTAACGTTCACGTGTTACAGGGACAATGACACGCTGGCGTAAAGTTGATGTGGCGACAAAAACCTTCACACATCCCTGGGTCGCCGTCTCGACTGCTATTAACATCAACCGTACCCTTTGTGCACGCCCTCGGCACTCACAACTCACCTTATTAGTTTAAGTTGTTAGGGTACGAGGTCGATTTATAACCATAACTGACCACATCATGTCCCAATCCAAATCCAACACTTCTGACGAGAGCATATCATGAACCCTAGCATGCTAGTTGTACAAACGATAACCATGATACATAAATTACAGCTCACAATCAAGTACAAGCAAATACACCTACGACAACAGTAATTAAAATGCAACAAGCTCTGCTTGCCTGGTTCGGGTTGTTCCTGATCTTGCGGGGAGCTGTAAGCCTGGTGGTCACCTTCTTCGGGCTCTGTTGCGATTAACACGAATACCGGAAAGGAAACGGTAAAGGAATCCATAAGGTCCAGCATGTATGAATGAGGGTTGATGCAAGGAATGGAGTTCTAAATAATGTACCGATGTTGGTTTCAATGGTTGCTCTAAACTATATGCATGGCAAGATTCATTCACTACGGATTAGGGTTTTAAAGATGATTACCCATGTTGGAGTGGTATGGGCATACATATTCGTAACGTAGAAGTGCTCTGAACTATTTGACTAATGCATTTGGAATTACTTGATTCGGAGCTACGATCAATGAGTTACGACTCGTCGAGTTAGGTTTTACGAGGTACGACGAGAAAAAGCTAATCAACTCGAAATCTATCGTGCATGTATCCTTACTGGAGTTTCAGTGGTTCCATGTCGTAGGATATCTCGCGAGGATTCCAGAAGTATAAAATTCGTCGAAATCGGAGCTAGGGTCGCAAATCTAGGGTTTATCGACTCTCGACGGGAGCAAAACATCTACCCTAGATAACATCCTGTGCATGTGCTCAAAAATAATTTTTGATTCAGCCATCCTGTAGAGAATTTCATAAGCTTTCCAAATATATAAATTTTATCAAATTTGGATGAGTGGTTTAAAAGTTATGAGCATTTGAAATTTCCTACAATTTCTGCCCTAAACAGTTCGAAACCCTAAATGCTAAACCTACCCGAAGCTTACCCAAACTGTTCTGCAAATCTAACGCGCACCCGAGAGACTACCCGAGAACCCTACTCACTAATCCACGTCAGCAGGCAACGGGGCCCATCTGTCATCCGGTGTGGCGCTCGGGAGCCAACCAGAACGCGCCACATGGCCTACCCTCTCTCTCTCTCTCCCTTGCGCACTCTCTCTCTTCTCCCTCGCTGAACTGGCCGGAGCCGAGGCCCAGACGGCGGCGCCTCACCGGAGGGCTCGCGTAGCGAGCTACGGGGCTCGAATCTACTCGGGGAAAATGGCTACATGCTCGGGAGCTCACCGCGAGTTCGTTTCTGTCCTCGGGGAGGAAGATGGAGGTCGGGGAGGAGGTCGGCGACGGCGAGGTGGTGGTGGAGCTTCGGGTCACCGGTGAAGACGTTGCTCCGGGCACTGAACTGCGGAGAAAAAGGAACGGGCGGGTTAAGGGGAGTGAGGGGGTGCTCGGGGCTAAGGAAATGGAACCCGAGGACCTCTGGAACCGAGGCGAGAGCTCGTCGGAGCAGGCGACCGGACTTGAGGACGAAGACGACGGCTACGTTGATTCCAGCAAGGATCTGCGACAAGGTGGGGCGGAGTAGGTCAGAGAAGAAATAGGGAAGCTCGGGGAAGAAGATCTGCTGCTCGGGCTCACCGAATCAGTGGCAATCTCTCACCGGAGTTGAATCGGAGGCGAGGAAGAAGCTCGGAAAGGAAGAGGTTGGGCGCTAGGGTTTGGGGGAGCGAAGTGCTGCGAGGAAGGGGGAGGCAAGGGCTGTCGGGAGGCGGCTTTATGGGGCGGCGCGGCGCTCGGACAGCCCCGGTCGGGACGGCACCGCCCACCGGAGCCAGCGAGCGGCGGCGATGTGGAAGCCGGGCCCTGACAGGCGGGCCCGGGCGCTGGCGGGGGAGCGGGGGAAGGCGTATTCGGGAGCAGGCGCGACCGAGAAGGGGAAGGCGTAAACGGGGAGGGAGAAGGCGGGAAGGGACTGGCGGGCTGGCTCGTGGGCCGGCCGAGTGGGCCGCCAAGCGGTTCCCGGCCCAGTAGTTAGGGTTTTTCGTTTTATTTTGATTTTCTATTTTACAGAATCACTCCCTTTGTTATTTTATGTACAATTCTTGCTCCAAACTTTATGAAATTTTTACAGGGGCTTTAATATATTATCTGAGATGTTCTGGAGGAGTTTGAACTGATTTGGATGAAATTTGACCTAGGTTCCCATTCAAATTCAATTTAGGGCTTGATTTGGGATTTGTTTTTGTGGTATTTCATGTGCCAAAATAGCTCCAAAAATTATGAAATTTTGGCAGGGGCTTCAAGGTGACTAATGGGACCTACTGTAAGGGTTTGAATTGCTTCGGGCAATGTTTGACTCATGACCCCATTCAATTTCTGACTTAGGGTTTACCCTTCAATTAGGTTTTTAAATGCTTCTAGGATTTCTGAAATTTGTCGAGGGTTTAGGGTTTCTACCCTGGGAGCTATGGATGAACTCTTGGAACCTTCTTATCTACTAGGATCTGCTCTGCCACCAAACCCTAATTTCCAGCTCCTTAGGGTTTCCGGGTTAGGGACGGGGATTCACCGGAGTGTTTGATGACTTCCTCCACCCTTGTGGACGATATTGCTAATTCGAGTACTTCGAATGAGTTGATTGGTGTTTTGACATTGTTAGTTGGATTACTTCAAATAATTTGATTGGTGTTTGCAACGATTATTCACCGAGGATGAGATATTAACATATTCTATAAAGTGAAGTCGATGTGCAACTAAGTTTAAATAAGGGGTGGTTGATGATAATGCCTGTATGCATGAATGCAGAGCAAATACCTATTTATCGTAAAGTGGGTATTACAGGGCGGTGATCCCCCGGCCCCGAAAACCAAAAAGAAGAGAAAGCGGCCTGCTAAGAAAGATTACAAGGACGCTGCTAGCCAGCCTGTTCAGAACATCTCGGTCCAGGCTAATAAATCCTCGGGATCTAGCCAAACAGAGGGTCGTCGTCCTCAATGGCAGGCATTCCATATCCCTGGCGAACCCATCGTACCGACGGATATGTACGACACCCTCCCGTTCGAAATGAGGATTCTGCATGACGACATTCTCGCTAGGGAGAGGCAGGCTCGTTCGCTTCGAGATCAAGATCTGCCAGTTTTCACGGTGCAGGTGCCACCGGGTTTCGACTTCGTCGAAGATTTCCCGGCTGACAAGTTCTATCTGTGTTTCGAGGAGATCTTCAACATGTTCAACCTCCTCCGCCTCGGCCCATCCTTACTCCGCCTATGGGCGCTTCATGAAGGCAGAGTGGCAAGACTCGAGAAGGAGCAGTATGTCGCGGTAGCGGACCCTTACCACATGCACGAGAACAACCTTCGCAACCCTCAGGGGTTTGAAACTGCGAAGAGGTACATTTCAGACTTCATGGTTGCCAATAAGGAGAAAGACTGCCTTCTCGTGCCCTACCTTCCCCTGTAAGTCGTTCGCTAGCCCCAATATGCCTTCGTAGACCTCCATTATGCTTACACGTACCAAGGTTTGACGATATTCGCCTTTCAACTGTTTGCGCAGGAACCACTGCATCCTCGTCGTTGTATCCCCGAAGTATTCCCATACTTATTTCTTGGATTCGATGAGAAGCGAGAAGAAAGACTACATCTCCGTGAAGCAGCTTCTAGATGAAGCTCTATTCGAGTATAATTACAGGGGAGGACACACCATCGAGAAATACAGAAAGAAGAATAAGCTTGGCCTGCCACGCTTCGGCCACAACACCGACTTCTGTTGCATGTAGCAACCGAAAAACAGCGTGACGTGCGGCTACTACGTCATCCACCACATGGAGCGGTACGTACGTGCACGAAAAACCTTCACAGACCACGCTGACATCACCAAGTGGGGGAAAAGCCTACAGCAACTCTCAGGAGATTGCAAAGACGAGTTCCGACGCATCTAGGAGAAGTTTGCGAGCATCACCAACCAGGATGTCGTCGACGCCACCGGGATCTTCAACGGCAGCGCATCAACTCCGGAGGAGCGAGAGGCTCGCTTAAAGGGACAGGCTAACGACATACCGCACTTGTACAAGTTGGTAGCAGACGCTCGCCGTGCTAGTTCCGAATACAACTGAAGCGAGCGCTAGCTAGGTTAAACGAGAGTGACGATGATGGGCTTGTTGTGTATATGCACATTGTCGTTGTGTTAACGTTTTACCAAACTCGACTATTTTCTTTTTCAGATGCATAGTTTGTATATTAATGAGAGTTTCGTTGTAATCATCTTACTTCTTTTTGTAAGATGCCTAGTGCCTACATTGATACTAGCTCCTGCCGAACTGCTGCCACGGCAGCAGAAACGGCGGTTTCCGCTGCCGCGCGGCAACAACTACACACCGTCGTCCTGTCGCACTGCTGCCGTGGCAGCAGAAATGGCGGTTTTTGCTGCCGCGGCAGCCTCTGAACGACCGTCGCCCTGCCGCACTGCTGCCGTGGCAGCAAAAAATGGTGGTTTTTGCTACCGTGGCACCACCGTCGCCCTGCCAAACTGTTGCCGCAGCAGCTGAAACGGCGGTTTTTGCTGTCGCGGCAGCCTCGGCAGCACCGTCGCCATGCCGCACTGCTGCCGTGGCAGCTGAAACGAAGGTTTCGGCTGCTGCGGCAGCAATGGCTTCGCACCTTCGCCCTGCCGCACTGCTGCCGCGGTAGCAGAAACCGTTGCTTTTGCTGCCGCGGCAGCCTCTGCACCACTGTCGCCCTGCCGCACAGCTGCCGCGGCAGCTGAAACGGCGGTTTTGGCTGCCGCGGCAGCCAATTTTTTTTGGGACTGGGTAACTTACTAGTGGCGTGTGGACCAAGTGGGACGCCACTAGTATAAGCATTACTAGTGGCGTGTCAACCTAAGAGCACGCCACTAGTAAATAGATGTAGTATTTTTTTTAAACTCGAAAAATATCTACTAGTGGCGTGCACAAGAAAAGGGGCGCCACTAATGACCTTCCTTACTAGTGGCGTGGGGTATAAGTGGCACGCCACTAGTATTTTCGTTACTAGTGGCGTGTTGAAGGGGGCACGCCACTAGTATGTGTGTTACTAGTGGCGTGTGGGCAGCACGCCACTAGTAACCAATTACCACCGGCGTGATACTAGTGGCATGCTGCCCACACGCCACTAATAGCTATTTGAGCACGCCACTAGTATGGGGGTTCTGCACTAGTGTGCTGTAGATCCCAGGCAAGTTAGGCACAGTTCGCAACGTGGAGGGGGCGTGGCAGTGAGAAACAGCGTTGGCATTGAAGAGAAGAGAGAGAGTGAAGAGGAGGAAGAATTAAGGCAGCTCGGCCTGGCCTGAAAAAGATAACAGGAGCTAACATCAGCTACTGTGGTTGTCCAGAAGAATATGAAAGTTGGGCATCGATGGGTGTGTTGACAAGAAAAGACTGCAGGTGCTTGATATTCATGAGCTTGTTCTGTCAGAATTAATTTACCTCGGGTTTGGTTTTGCTTGTCCAGGTGATGGAACGTGTCACCGTTGGATTATCGAGGAGAATTAGGATTTCTTTTATACACACGCACCTGCTCAGGTAGCACGCATAGGTACATATTTATTCCAGTTAGGTTGGAGAGGTAACATGAATAAGGATATAGCAGATGAGATGGGTTAAATAGACTAGGCAATAGCAGAAATGCCGAGCGTTCTAGATTTTCGGAGAACAAGAATCAAGTGAGGGTCGGCACACAAGTGCCCGAGCGCATCGGACCATACAGGTATAGGAGAGGAGATTTCTGAGAGCACCAAAGGGGTGTAAACCAAGCTATATACTCTAGGAAAGAGAAAAGGTGGTACGGTGCCTACATGGATATATATATATATCTGTACATGCACACTTAGAGCGATATACGCATATACATAGAGGTATGCATGCGCTAGACGAGCATTCACACATGCAGGTATAGGTTTAGGCAGGTAGGGAATTACAGGTATGCGTGTATGGACATGCAAAAAGTCCGGCAGGGAAAAGGTAGGCGGGGATTGCCTCACGTCGAGGGACGCAAGGTTGAATTTGGAGAAAAGATAAATGTGATGGGGGTTTGATCAGATGTGTTGAGAGGAAAAGGGAATCATCTGGAAGCTATACCAGTCGATGAGAAGATTACGAGAGGGATGGCAAGATTTTAATTATGTTTATTTAGGAAAATATTAATATTACCACGAAAAGTTTTTGTAAGCCCTAATTTTCAGGTTCTAGAAAATCAGGGTGTGACAGGACCCAAGGGGCCGTATCGAACCATGCCTAGGCACCACAGACGATACTTTTTATACAGGTTCGGGCCTCCCTCAGGGTAACAACCCTACGTCCTGTTGGCATATATTGAATCTCGAATAGAGTACGAGGGAATTGTTAGTGGCTAGCGTAGATGGGATCTACCACTAATTGGGAATCTCCTTGTGCTGATCTGTTGGGGCTCGACTTGCTGGAGGCAACAGGTCTTCTCTGGGATGTCGGAAGGCTTCGGGTTTGCAGAAAAGCTTGTTGTCTTCTAGCAGGTAAAATATGGCCCCCTTAGGGATAGCTTAGGCTTGTGCGTAAGCCGGCTGTCCAAATAAGCTCTGTATAAGCTTCGGTGAAAATAAGCTCCGAAAATAAGCTCTATCTATTAGGAACAGCTTATGGATCTGAGCTTATGGTGTATGGTGAAGGGTGCAAAGTCTGCAATACCCTTGAACAAGTTTGTTTGCTGTTTAGTAGGTAGAATAGTTGTTTTGGCGAGTTTCTTTGCACATGTTGATAGAAAAATTAATTTGAAAGATAAAGACGACAAAAATATCACTTAGATAAATATTATTTCATCCAGAATATTATTATTATACCAATATTCACCATCAAAGAATATATCTACTTCAAGTATTTTCCATTTCTCTGGAAAAAAGTTATTTTCCATTATATAGATTTGATCATTACTATGACTAAAAGGATGCTTCTCTTATGTAGTTAGCAATGCTTGGTGAAAAAGTGAAATGATCAACTTGAAGTTAGCACCAAAATTCATTGTTTCCTTCATGCAGTTAGCACCAAGATGTTTGGTTTTAACATGTCTATGTTATGAAATGTTTACCACTGATGCCAAATGAACTAGTTGAGGAAGTTCAGATGATGATTTGAGAGACAAAGCCAAAAAAAGTGACTATGTAAAATACATCTTACAATCGCTTAAACAAGGATCATGGTACAGTTCAGCAGAATAACTAATGCACAGTGCATACATAATTCACAGTGCATATATACACATAATTTACACACTGCCAATCCATTGCAAAATCATATGCTTCTCAGGAAATTGAATGGAAAAGTGAAGAAAAAAAAGAGAAGGAAACCATCTCAGACGGCTTGGTGCTGTCTTGCGAGGAGGGAACCCGGCCGCAGAGCTCACATGGGGGGCATGATGGAGGAGGTTGACGTGGGGGCTAGGACAGGTGGTGGAGGAGGAGCTCGAAGCGTCCGCTGGTGAAGGAGCTCGGCGCGTTGGCTCGACGGAGAGTCGGGAGAGGCGGCGCTACTAGTGAAGGGAGGAGTTGGGCGGTGTTGCACGGAGCGAGCCATCGGGAGGACCGGCACATGGAGGAGGTGGCGGCTACCTAGTTAGGCTGGTCAGTCGAGGACAGGGCGGGAAGGGTGACCTTGTCAGCGGGGGAGGCCGTAGAGAGGGCGACTTGGGTGGCGGCGCCGGAACCCTTGCACGTGGGCCGTGGGCTTGGCGACGGGGCGGCGACCTGCTCGGGCGGGGCTTGGCAGCGACCGGCTCAGGCAGCGCTTGGCAGTGGCCAGCGCGGGGCGGAGCTTGGCGACGGGCTGGCGACCTGCTCGGCTGGCAACGGATGGGACGGCACGGGGTCTCAAGAATCAGGGAGGCAAGTGGCGGATGGCGCAGGCCATAGTGAGGGTGGGGTAGGAAGGACAGTGCGGACGACGGGGAGGGCGGCGTGGGGAGGACGCGGCGGACGGCGGGGGAGCTCGGGACGGGAGGTGCCGCAGCCCTAGATGGGGACGGGGAAGAGAGAAGCACGATTGGGAGGAGAGGGGATCAGGTAATGGCAGAGCGTGGTAGTTTTTTTTGTAATATTCATGAACTTCAAGGGCAAATTCAAATTTAGGAGTAAGTGTAGGGATGAGAAGCTTGGGAAGCCTCAAATTTGAGACTTCCTGCTACCAATGGAAAATAGAGGAGGCTTAGAAATTAAGCCCTATCTCAAATTTGTGTTAGGTTTAGCTTCTAGCTTATTTCTACCTAGAAGCTCTCTAGAAGCTATCCCTAAGGGGGCCTATATGTCTCATCTTGTCCTCTCCACAAGACCTTGTTCCTTTTATAGAGGGTACCCCGTACCTGATACAGAGTCGTCTCCGACTAGGACTCCAACCATCTTTAAACGTAGGGATAGATTTTCTAGTTTAAGTGGTATCCGGTATCTTGCGGATAGTTACCTTACCTCTTGGAGTCCTTCACGAATATGTCAGCTGCTTAGGGTATCTAGGGTATTGTATACGGATATTGTCTTCATATACGGTAAAATTGTACTACTCATCTTCAATTCCCAAGAAAGCCAGCCCAGAGTTGATTAATGATTTCAGGCCAATATCTCTTCTCATCATTTGTGTCAAATTCATTTCTGAACTTCTGGCTGATATATTCCAGGATGTCATTCTTCGATGCGTGCATAAGAATCAATATGGCTTCATTCGCACAAGGATAGTTCAAGACTGTTTGGCAATGGGTTTTTGAATACCTTCATCAGTGTACATAGTCAAAGAAAGCAATTGAGTTCTCAACTGGACTTCTAGAAAGCTTTTCACACCATTGAGCATTTTTCCATTCTTTAATTGCTACGCCACAAAGGTTTTCCAAAGAAATGGATTTGTTGGATGCAACAATTGCTTTCTAATGGCACCTCTAGTTTTATTCTTAATGGAGTACCTAGGAAGAAATTTTAGTGTAAGCGGGGAGTTCAGCAAGGGGACCCCATCTCACCGCTTCTTTTTGTCCTAGCAGCTGATTTGCTTCAATCCATTGTTAATGATTCTTGTCATCGGGGATTATTATAGTTTCCGTGATGAGGACATCCCACCTACAGTTACACCCTCAACTACTCCATCTCCACATGATACCACTCCTCATGATGCCACTCCTCAAGCGCAGGAAATACAAGGACCTATCACTAGGGCTCGCGCTCAACAACTTAATCACCAAGTACTTTCGTTTCTTGGTACTTTACTTGATATTAAAGAACATATGATGCTGCCTAAGGGAGATGATCTTTTGCTTATAAGGAATGATGGTCCAAGCCTAGCTATGAGGGATGGACAATGGAGCATGGCGAGAAGGAAGGAAGGAGATGGCAGCTAGCCTACAAACAAGAATGGAGATACAGAGTTGTTGTCAAGCAATTTCAAGACTTCGAAGCCACCATGATGAATTATGAAGATTTGGACAAATAATACAAGCTTCCAACATGTATTTTTCATCCGTACCAGTCCATAGGTGCTGCACCACCTTATTTTTGGGAAAGACCCATGTATTTTCGGAATTAGGCAAATTAGGCAAGTCTTCGAGTTCGTATACGAGGAAAGCTGCATTTTAGAGTTGGATTCGGCCACCCTACCCATAGCTGGCCGAAATCCACCTCTCCTCACCTCTTTAAATACCCTTGTATGCCCCCTAAAAACCTGGGGTTTCATTGAGTTGTTTAGCTACTACTACATTATCACATCTACAAGTCGTGTAGGACTACCGCCTTGTTTAGATCGCCAGTGGAATCCCAATATACTGTCTTCTATCTTGTGCTAATTTTATACTCGCAATTTCATATTACAATTTATCATAGTTCTTGCTGGTTCTTTGGTTGCTTGCAGGAACTTGAACTTCGTTGTTCAGGTTGATCGTGCCTAAGGCAAGGTCAATAACCATCGGAGTTTGGTTTAGCGATTGCTAAGGCGTATCGTCGTGTACGGTATAGTTGGATCGTCAAGGTCAAACTCCACCAAACCGTTGGTTATCCTTCGTCTCACCGAAAGATCGGGCCACCGTCTCATTAAGTGGTATCAGAGCTCAAGTTGATCGGTGAGAGATTTATCATTTTCAAAGTTACATCTGGTTTTTCTATTGTCCAGAAAAAGCCTACAAAAAAATAGTAGATTGGTTTCCCTACTGTCCAAACCGCTCCGAGCCTTGCATCTTTCTTTTCAGTAATTTTTGCATTGTTGAATTCGTGGTTGCATCATCGTGTCAAGTTGCCGGTCATAGTTGTAGATCGTGTCTAGTTTATCTTGCCATTGCCACCATCCTGTTGCCGCTGCCACCATCATCTTGCTGCTGCATCCATCATCTTGCTGCACACTCACCACCATCGCTGCCACTACCATCTCTTTGGGATTGTTAGATTTGTTCAGGGAAAAAGTAGAGATCAATTCCATATCTGTTACAGATAGAGTCCAGGCAAACACAACCCCTAGTAGTTCCAAACTCCAAAAATCAAGGGAGATATATGTGTTGTTGCTGCCCCAAAGGCTTTAGTTCTTTTCGGTTATCCAAACTACCAGTAGAAGCCGCCAAAGTCCTGCCACGGCCAAAAAAATAGCAGATTTTGCTGCTGTGGCAGAGGATAGGTCTTTCCCGGAGGCTCTGACTTTTCAGAAGCTCCAACATTTCCGGAGGATTCGACTTTCCCTCTGTCGTAGCTACGGGACTAGACAGTGTACTTTAGGTACCCCCGATCGGTTACGTCGACCTCCGGAAGTACTAGAGAAGTACGAGCAAGTGTATTGTCTGTTGAGGGGGGCACGCGGCGACTTTACCGACGAGATGGAACGTGGAACACTCGTGTCGGGGCGAATTGAAAACTCTCGTATTAATTTCAGGGATTAGGGTTTAAATATGAGAAATCCGGATCCCCTTCTCTCTACCCCCTGGGTCCTATTTATAGGGGTTGGGAGAGGGGTGTGCGAGATTACAATTATACCCTTCGGGCGATAACACACCATCAGGGGCATTTTGGTCTTTTTACATGAATCTTTATGGAATATTCAAATACTCTAATACTATAATACCCTAATACTTGCTACCATGGCGATGTGTTGTCCTTGGCGCTGGGACGAAACGCAGCGCTGATGTCTGCCAAGACGGGGCCCAGCTCCGACGTCCGCCGGGACGGAGCGCGGCCCTGACATTGCCTGCGATGCCAACGGATTGCGATGACGCCAGGCACAACGTGTCGACGTGATGAGGGAGACCTCGACGTCGCCAAGGAGAAGCCCATCAGTTCGGGGTAGCGTGGGGACCCTTCCCCCAACAGTAGCCCCTTGCCAGTTTGGGCGGTTGAGTGACGCCCGTCCGAGCCGGCGCACCAATTCTGAGGGGTTGGCACGCAGGCCGGGCTGACGACTTCTCCCTCCCCCCTTTTTTTTCTTCTCTTCTTTTTTTCTCTTCTTTCTTTTTCTCCTCTTTCCTTTTTCTTCTTTTTTCTTTCTTCCTCTTTTTTCTCTTCCTTCTTCTTCTTCTTTTTCTTCTTTTTTTTCCTTTTTCGTTCTCTTCCTTCTTCTTCTTCTTCTTTTTCTTCTTTTTTCCTTTTTCTTCTTTGGCCGGCCTGCCTCCTGCCTAAATGGGCCGCAGCCCACCTTGCCTAGTCGGTGGGGGTGGGACATATTTTCCCCCACCGACGCACCTCCTCTCTCCTCCTTCTCACTCTCTCACTCCCCCACCTCACCCTCTCACTCCCCCACCTCACCACCGCTGTTGGCCCCTAGCGATGCCCGCTCCGGCCGCCACGGCCCCCGTGGCGCCTACTCCCGCAGCTCCCTCGCTCCCGCTCCCCGGCCGCTCCCGCCCCTTCACCTCCCGCCGCCGCGTTGCTCCAGCTGCCTCCACCCCGGGGCCACGCCGCCACTGGCTCAAGCTCCACCCGCTCCGGGCCTCCTCCACACCGGCCCAAGCTGCGCCGGCCTCCGGCCCGAGCTCGCCATCGGCTGAGGCCGGCCCGTCGGCACCGCTACCCTCCGCGGCTTCCGTGGCCGCCCGAGCCCGCCACCGGCTGAGACCGAGCTCGCCACCGGCTAAGGCCGGCCCGTCGGTGCTGCTGCGCTCCACAGACTTGGTGGTTTCGAGGCACCACGCCGGGCGCGTCGTCTCCTCTAGCCTCCCCGAACACCCCCCAAACTCGGGGCAGGCAGACTCTTGGAGCCGCGTCGGGCGTGCCGCCGCGACGCCGCGACCGCGTTGATGAGGTCTGCGGACTTGGTGGTTTCGAGGCGCCACGCTGAGCGCGTCATCTCCTCTAGCCTCCCCGAACACCCCCCAAACTCGGGGCGGGCAGACTCTTGGAGCCGCATCGAGTGTGCCGCCGCGACGCCGCGACCGCGTCGACGAGGTCCACTGACTTGGTGGTTTTGAGGCACCACGCCGGGCATGTCGTCTCCTCTAGTCTCCCCAAACACCCCCAAACTAGGGGCGGGCAGACTCTTGGAGCCACGTCGGGCGTGCCGCAGCGACCGCGTTGATGAGGTCTGTGGACTTGGTGGTTTCGAGGCACCACGCTGAGCGCGTCATCTCCTCTAGCCTCCCCGAACACCCCCAAACTTGGGACGGGCAGACTCTTGGAGCCACGTCAGGTGTGCCGCCGCGACACTGTGACGCCGCGACCGCGTCGACGAGGTCCTCAGACTTGGCAGCTTCGAGGCGCCACGCGGGGCGCGTCGTCTCCTCTAGCCTCCCCGAACACCCCCACACTCAGGGCGGGCAGACTCTTGGAGCCGCGTCGGGCGTGCCGCCGCGGCGCCGCGACCGCGTCGACGAGGTCCCCAGACTTGGCGGTTTCGAGGCGCCACGCCGGGCGTGTCGTCTCCTCTAACCTCCCCAAACACCCCCGAATTCAGGGCGGGCAAACTCTTGGAGCCGCGTCAGGCGTGCCACCGCGACGCCGCGACAGCGTCGATGAGGTCTGCAGACTTGGTGGTTTCGAGGCACCACGTCGGGCACGTCGTCTCCTCTAGCCTCCCCGAACACCCCCAAACTTGGGGCGGGCAGACTCTTGGAGCCGCGTCGGGCGTGCCACCGCGGCGTCGCGACTGCGTCGACGAGGTCCCCAGACTTGCCGGTTTCGAGGTGCCACGCCGGGCGCGTCGTCTCCTCTAGCCTCTCCGAACACCCCCACACTCAGGGCGGGCAGACTCTTGGAGCCGCATCGGGCGTGCCGCCGCGGCGCTGTGACCGTGTCGACGAGGTCCCTAGACTTGGCGGTTTCGAGGCGCCACGCCGGGCGCGTCATCTCCTCTAGCCTCCCTGAACCCCCCCACACTCGGGGCGGGCAGACTCCTGGAGCATGCCCAACGCGGCGCCGCGATCGCGTCGACGAGGTCCCCAGACTTGGTGGTTTCGAGGCGCCACGCCGGGCGCGTCGTCTCCTCTAGCCTCCCCGAACACCCCCACACTCGGGGCGGGCAGACTCTTGGAGCCACGTAGGACGTGCCACCGCAACGCTGCAACCGCGTCAATGAGGTCCACAGACTTGGTTGAGAGATGAGGCGTCTGTCTTCTTACACCTTTTTGTGCCGTACTTCACATGTCTTACTTCGCCGCTGTTATTTGACAAACTGTTATTTGTTTGCTCATGCTGGTTGTCAGGATTGATGATGTCGGGGAGGGTGTCGTCTCTCAACCGTACGGGGTGGAGGGCAGAATGCTAGGCGCAGGGGCGGAGAAGAACGTGATCGAGGAGAGAGCCAAGACAACGGCCCCAGTGATGCACACTGGCTACCTCGGTCGCTCTTCTGCGGATGCGAGGCTCTTCTGACGGCTTGCTGAGGTGGGCAAGATCCCCTGGATCGGGCCACGTCACAGGGTCCGGAGCCCCCCGGTCGCTCTGACGTGAGGGGCTCGCCTGGCCAGGGGCGGATCGTTGTCTTCGCTGCCCAGTTCGACGCCAGGTTGTGCCTACTGCTGTCCGACCTCTTACGGGGGATACTGCGGTTTTTTTGGGTAACGCTGTCAGATCTCCACCCTTCGACTTTTGTCTTGATTGCTGCTTTCGAGTGGGCGGTCCAAAGCATGGAGATGGTGAGCTCGCCTGCGCTCTTTGCTTGGATGTACGTGACAACAGAGGCGACACTGCGGGTTTCGGAGCACCGGGGTCTTCCTTCGTTCTACGGGACGGTCAGCTTTGGTCGGCGTCGCGGGCGCTGCGCCGCGGACTACCCTGCGTTTCCCCTAAAGAAGGTTTGGAAAGACTGGCAGAGGGCGTGGTTTTACTACCGCGATCCCTCCTTGCAGCGACTGAGAGGGGTGAGAACACCGTTCTTTGGGCAGCCTCGCCTTAGCGAGCGGGACGACGAGGGCGTGACCATGTTTCAACGCATGGCACGCGAGCTGAGCGTGTGCGACTTGGTGGAGGAGTACTGTTTGCTGGGCATTGCTCCGCTCGCTCAGGGTTGGACCCTGTCCTTGGCCCCTCCGAGCTCGTCGTGCTTCCTGCGTGTCCCGCGGGGTTACACGCACACGACGTGTGAGTACCTCTTACTTTTACCTGCAGTTTGTTTGTGTTGATCTTAGCTTTCACTGAAGCTCGTATGCTTCCGTGTCGTAGGTTCCACGCTGGAGGACGGAGAACTGTGCGCTCACGAGCTGTTGGGCCGCTTGACCCTTGTGGAAGTCAAGGAAGCAAGCCGATTGATCAAGAGGGCCCGGCGCAATCGAGCCTACGAGGACTTCGGGTGGGAGGTGCCCGCCCGGCCATTCCCTGTGGCTGTTAAGGCCCTTACTGCGAGCAAGCGGAGTCGGTCACCTTCTCCATCTTCGCCAGAGCGGGCGATTCGAGCGCATGGAGCCTCCGGGGGTGTTTCCTCTAGCCCAACCCCGGAGATGCCGCGGCATCGCCCTGGGGCTGGGAAGGGCCCGATGACGGCGTCTTTCGTGCGGGAGGTCAAGTCACGCTCACGGGACTACGAGGACGACGTCGAGGTGTCCGCTGAGGCGGACTCGCTAGCACAGCACGACCTTGGGCCGACAGGGTTGCTTGACTTATCGTCGTCTTCGAGTGAGTTTGACCTGCGGGTCGTTGGAGACGACGAGGCTGCTTCCCGCTCTCCTGCGGCAGCTCCCGCAGCAAGCCCTGAAGCAATGGCCCCATTGTCTCCCGGGGGCCACCCAGCGCCGACCCCAGCAACCTTTGCCGACGACGGTGCTGAGGAGGGTAGGGCCGGTGGGCCACACCCTTTCTTAGTCGTGGGCCGACTGCTTCCGGCTCACTTCATTGACCCCGTGGCTGAGGCGGGCTTTTACCAGGATGCTGCCGCGCAGCTTTCTACAGCCGACCTTGAGACGGCGTTCGAGGGTTTGTCCTTGCGACAGATTCGTGCCGCCTCTAAGTCTGCCATGCTTAAGGTACGGTCAGCGTGTTACTTATATGAGGCTTTGTGACGCAATTACTGCGGTTGTGCCTTTACTATGTCTCCTCCTTGCAGGCCTTCTTTGCAGTAGAGCAGGCATGGGAGATGCGTGACAATATGGCTGAGTCCCAGCGAGCTCGCCTTCGTGAAGAGAAGAAGAATGTTTTGGAGGCCCGAGGGGAGGCTGCCTCGGCCAAGGAGTTGCTAGGCCAGCATGAGGAGGTGATCTCTCAGCTTCGCGCTACCCTCCATGCTGCACAGACTCGGCAGGAACAGCATGAGCTTCATGCTACCCTTCACGCCGCACAGACTAGGCAGGGAGGGTTATCCATTCTGGCCGACACGGTGTGCGCGGCTGCCCACGAGCTCGGAGGAGTGCTCGGCGTTGAGCTTGACCTTCACACTAGTACTAATGAGGACAAGGTTGCGGGTCAGCTCCAGTGGACGGCGGCGGTTTGCACTACCGTACGGGAGGCGGTGCCAGACCACGGGCAGGACTGTGCTCGGGCCTCCCTTGAGTTGTCTCTTGCTTGCCTTCGCTTGGCTGGCTGTGACCCCGTGGGCAGATTTCGGACGGAGGGCTACGAGGTACCGAGCCGGGCTGACATCCAGCGGGCCCAGGCTCCCTTGAGGTCTGACGCAGAGGCCTTCCTTTCAGGTGTGTGGAAGAAGCACAGTGAGAAGTACCTTCGCGGGATACAGAAAGCCCGTCTTGATGGAGGGCCTTCCGCTATCGTGCTTGACGGACCACCCGGGGATCCGACCCGCCTTTTCAGGTGTGAGACTTGTTACTTGTTCCTGGGCCTTTTGCTTAAGTCGACGTGCCAGGATGTCTTATTTTGCTTGTAGGTTTACTTCCATGTTGTAGTTTCTTAGGTGATACTTTCAGCTCATCCTAGCTCACGGGCTGGGCCGTCGCGGCGTCGATGTGAGCCCCTTGCGCTCTAGGCGTTTTGGGAGCTTCTTTTGGTAGGTTTAATGAGGTCAGAGCTTTCTTTTGATAGGTTTTAATGAGGTCAGAGCTTTCTTTTGTAGCCCTCATGTAACTTTGTTGGTTAATGAAAAGTCAGAAAATTGGTGCAGCCGTGCCTTGCCTCTAGTGATCATCTCTTCTTTTTGTATTTTTTATAGGTTGTTGCTTCGAGGCGAAAGGCCGCGGTTAGGCGGTACGGCACTCAGCCCCTAGTACAGATGTCGTACAAGCATTGCTC
>JAGXJF010000591.1:0-43321 GCA_019208055.1 Stipa capillata
AGACAGTGGAGTTTTTTCCATCCGACAAGTTCCCACTCTCTTTTTAGAGATGAGTCGTCTTTTACGTTAGAGAGCAGGCTATACTAACACAGAGGAGATCCTTGCCGACACACCAAAATCGTGCCTGTTCTCCGTAGAAGCTTACCTGAGCTTTAAAGGTTCTCTATTAATGCTCATGTAGGAAGGGATACCTTTATGCTAATTATGCCAGCAGCTAGACCTTCTCAAATCACCTTCACAGATTACACCTGCACCAGCCACCCAACAAGCTATGGGTGGAGCAGCAAATCCTACGCCCCTGTCCTAGGAGAGGAACCATACTCCAAGAAAAGAATCTGTAACAAAAAGACTCTTGGAGGACACCAGTGCTCTCAGCTGCTCACAAGCTCTACTCTCACAACTTGAACAAAGGCTTGATGAATTGCTCATCTCGTATCTAGAGAAAAAGAACAGTTTGCAAACTCGAAATGATGGCAAAGGTTATGCAAAGGTTTAGGTCAGAGACCTCCCCTGGTCCTCTATATATAGAGTCCACAGGCATTGACCGTTTACTCTCATGCCACGTAGTATTAAGTGGGTTACCGATGACAGGCACGGTGCACTGGACACAGCCATCACTCCGCACAATGGTAACCGGCTCAGACAGGACTGACACCTGTGTCACCGGAGGCTGACACAGGTGAAACCCTAACTAACGTAGCCCTCACTACTCAGCCCGGTCTGGCACACACATGCCTAGTGCACTAACTCTTAAGCCTAATAAGGAGAGAACCTCCAACATATCTTCTGACTCAGCAGACAGACTATTGCAGTGTAGTTCCCTTAGCATTTACAAGCTCTCCCCTAGCACAGAGATGTACCTGAGTCATAGAGCAGTAGTTCACCTGTGACACAGCTGTGCCACCCAGGTAACTTTTGCTCTGGGGTTTTAGGATGCTAGCACAGCGGTGTACTAGCACAATCTAGTTTCACACTTATGCAAAACTGTTGTTACAGGGCCACTAACCTCAAGGCATCAGTGCCATTGTCCAACACTCTGAGCACTCTGAACATAAGGAATCCCAAACAATTAATGTTGTTTCATCCTTCTTAATAGTACAATGTGTTTTCCTAAGGACTCAAGAAAACTAGCAACCTAGGCTTTCAGCTTCCACCAACTGTAGTCACGGCCCTTGACGCATCAAGCCACCATCACCTTGCTGCAACTCCTTACACATCATTGGCTTCTTCACAGCTGTGGCACAGCTGCCTAGCGCAGCCACTCTCCTTGTCCTGGAAATCATCTTTGTACATTTGGGTGGTCATCCTTTCCTGGATGACTCCTCTTCATGGAACCTACTTATCCTGCTTACACGTCAATGTAAACATTAGATTCCAGTTTGGATTGCCATTAACCATCAAAACCAATTTAGAGGCCTAGATGCTCTTTCACCGGTGGTGAATGAGGACGCGCCGACGGCCCACAAATGACCGAGGCGAGGTCGGCGGAGCTAGAGGAGGCTCCCTGTGGGCTAGCGGTTGCCGGCAATGAATAGCAGTAATAGTGTCGGCAAAGATGGATCTTCATCGGTGCTCAGGCGCCAGCTCGAGGAGAAAATGTGCTCGCCCAGCGCGCTCTGAGTGCAGTGGAAGACAAGACGAAGTCCGAGAGGAAGGGAGAGAGGATTGCCAGGGACGTGAGAGGGAGCGGTAGAGGAATGCCGATGGGACGGATCCATGCTGGTGGCCATGGTGGGGCTCCTTGCCATATGGGAGGAAGAAGGCCGGCTTGGCTAGTGGCTCGGTCCTTGAAGAGAACTCCAGAGGGTGGAGTGGTGGAGAGGAGAAAGTGGGCGCTCGGGGGACTCGACCTCGTGCAGAACCAGGTGGAGGATGGGAAGAATAAAGAGGAAGGAAAATGGCTCGGGTGCACGTGGTGGCACCGGCAGCTACGGGGCCTAGCCGTGGCAACTACAGCGGAGGTGGAGAACGGTACGGTGCAGCAGGCAACGTGGTCAGTGCCGCATGCGGCCTCGTGCTGTGATGCACGCTCTGGCATGGGCAGTGCACACCAAGAGCGACATGCTGCTGAGAAGGGGCTTGTGGAGGGAGAAAGGTTGACCAATGGGTCTGGGGTCTATGTGGAAGAGAAGGAAAGAGGTGTCAGCTGGTAGAAGAAATGTGAACTTAGCAAACAAAAAGGAAGGGGTTGCACATAGAAGAACAGAGAAGGATAGGGAAGATTTTTTTTTATTTTTTTGGGGAAAAATTGAATAGAAGAGATGAGTTTTTTATGCCAAGATGGAACAAGGGTAGATAGGAGATGCTCTACAAATTTTATGATAATTTTCTAAAGTTTAAAATATTCAAAATCAAGCTAGATTCAAAATCGGCTAAAATTTAGATTTGAAATTATTTGCAAATTTTGAGAAGCACATGGATGTTTGAGAATATATTTGAGCTATATATATCAAAAATCATCTTCCATAATTTTTCGGGAATTTTCTGAGGTCTAAAACTTTAGGCATTAGCCTAAATTCAAAAACAACTCAAATTTTCTTTTGAAATTATGTGAAAATTTTGAAATAGAGGTCACCATGTTATTTTATAAACTTGTTAGGATTGTTGTTAGGAGATTTTTGGAATTTTATGGGAATTTTTAGAGGTCAAGAACCCACATGAAATAATGTATTAGGGTTTCAACCCTAAATTCAATATTGCAAAAGAAATTGGAAAATATATATAGAAGTGGGGTTTTTGTTTACAAAGGGGAATAAAATTAATAACCTTTGAAATATCACATGACTCATATTTTGGAAAATTTTGAAATAATAAAGAAGTATGCGTGGAGGATTTTATAAATTAGATTTATTTTCAGTTTGTATTTCAATATAGAGATAAGCCAAAATTGAATAGAAGATATCTTGAAATAGCAAAAGTAGTTATAGATTAGATGAAATTCATTTTTCGCATATTATTGAAAACTTTTCCAGTATTTCGTTTGGGAGATCATAGGGTTAGATGGCCGATGGAGGAACACAAAGTGCCGAGGGTTAGGGTTTCGACAGATTAGGGTCAAATGTAAATAGAGTGCAGGTCCCCATGCTCATCTGATCACATAGCTAAAAGGGAAAGAAGATTGCCGAAGGCATTTGAGAGAGAAAATGTGTCGAAGGTCTAGCTAGATGCAGATGCAGATATGTGTGTGTGTGTGTGTATATACATAAAATAGCTATGTGGATAGTCAGGCATGTGTAGTAGATGCTTAACTACATCGGGGTTCATTGGCTAGATTGAGGAATGGACTGATAGATAAATAGGTAGATGGTTAGGTGAAGAAATGGGGGCAGCGATGGCAGATCTGGAGTTATGGCAGAACATGAGTCGAGCGAAAGCAGGAACATATGATCACCTAACTCGAGGTGATGATGTTGCAGGGAAGGGAAAAGATAAATTTTAGATTGCCATATTCATGGTTTCACATATAGCATGATTTGGGAACAAGGTTTTAATAAGATCCAATTGAAGTGAAGCTTTAAGAAAAAAGTTTTTGTAAATCCTAATTTTTCTGTCATTAGAAAACAGGGTGTGACAGAAGGGAAAAACGACACTAGGTCAAGCGCCACCAAGGGGAAAATGCAAAAGGAGTGGATGTAGATAGGAGTGGAGGGGCTAAAGCTCCTCTAACCTCCCCTCCGGTCGACGAAGCCAGTGGAGGCAAAGGGGACAGGAAGCAACGGGGAGGCAGGTGAGGGGGATCTATAAAATTGCATGCACCAACCAGTTCATCCAAAAGCTCAAGCTGAGGGAGATGGCCGGACATTATACTCCAACACTCCCTGTCACATCTATACTCCTTTGGAGCTATGACGTGGGCACCGAAAGCGTAGGCAGGCCGCAATTATTTATTGCGTTAATTGCGTATTGAAACCAAAACCTCTTGGTTGCAAGTTATATGCACCTAACCAGTTCAACCATTAGCTCAAGCTGTTTGGGGAAATGTAGGTAATATATTTCAACACTCCCCTCACGTCTAGCTCTTCGAGACCTTAGACGTGGGATCAATATAGGTCGCATCTACTTTTATTAACAGTGTGTTAGTCAGGTCTTGAACTTGAGACCTTTTGGCTCTAATACCATATTGATTGCATGCACTGGACCAGTTTACCCAAAAGATTAAGCTAATGGGGAAAGGAGGGCAATATATTTTAATACTCCCCCTCACGTCTAGACTCCTCAAGGCCTTAGACGTGGGAGCAATGAAGGTCACAACTATTTTTATTAATAGTGCGTTGGCTGAGTTTTGAACTCGAGATCTTTTGGCTCTGATACCATATTGAATTGCATGCACTAAACTAATTTACCTAAAAACTGAAGATAAGGGAGAAGGATGGACATTATACTTCAACACAAGCAACAAGGAGGAGGAGAGAGAAAAGAAGAAAGGGAACTGAGCCCCCATATTGTTATGTTAGTTCTCGTAACATTAGTTACAATCTGCATCACCTACATTAACTAAAGTTGCACAGAACACCGTGCTTTAGCAATCTTTGCACATAGCATGGGATAAATTGATACCATGTCGCTATTAGCACTAGCTATTGAGTTGTGGCAAGTAGAGTAGAGACTTCTTGTACGCGCCACACAAACATTGTGCTGGCCATCGATCCCAAGTTGGTAAATGGAAGGCGAGATAGTAATTTGGATGGTTTCATTGACATTGGTCAAACAATCCGACTTGCACCAGGGACAACAAGATGGCAAAATTCGCACCATGATGAAGATAGACGGGATGGTATCGGTATTTGATCAAGAACTACGAAGGCTAAAGGAAGTGGTCTCAAGCATGGTTTAAAATTTTTGTTTTGAAAATATTTCAGGCACCACTGAAGTCACTGGAATTTCAATTATTTGGGTTTTAAATTCAAAATATGGCTGAAATTTTTGCTTGAATTTGACTTAAATCCAACCAAAGTTTGAGATAAATTCTCAGTAGTGTGAATTTGGCTTGAATTCATGTGTCACCGAAATATGTTGACCGAAATGCAAATATTGTGGTACCTACCGAAATGGCTGAAATTTCAATGAACATAAGAACCATGGTCTCAAGTAAGCACCTCGCCTTGCAGTTGCGGGAATGAATGTGTGGTTTCATATAGAAGTTTTTGCCAAGTTTCTCATTTATTTCGTGCATTCCAAATGAACATGTGACAGAAACATAAAGTCACATTGCTACTTGAACACAAGGATGTTTAGTGCACATATAATTAGCTATAGAGTAGCCGTTGTTAGAGGAAACGTAAGGTTTTTTTCCTGGTTGTTGTTAGTAAATCGCGCGAACACAGGGCACATACTTTTGAGGAAGAATGTCGCATTAAAGATTACGCTAGCTTGCGTTATGTGTGAGTCTATCTGGCTGGAAAAACTCGAGAACATCTCTTCCTCCAAAGTCAATATGCTGGGGCTTTATCTGTCCCCAAATCAATCTTATTGCATTCTATCCTAAATTTCTGAAGTCACATTAGGACATCCGTAAAGTCGTAATATCAGCTGACTTATCATCGCGACGTAGAATAATTACTGATATGGAAAATAGAGGAGAAGGAGAGAGAATAAAATTGACTCTTTATGAAGCCAGAGTCAATCACATTGTCTTTGTATGCTGCTGTATTTATTACTAACTTTTCACATAGAGACAACACCATTATAGAAGTTAGTTGATAACGAAATCTACATGATGTGAAGAGGTGGAAGAGTCAATGACTGACTATCTTTATAAATTCCTTTACATAACCTTTCTTTCTTCGTAGAGATTAGATTTTCAAAAATATACGGCCTAACATAGAGCTAACAATGTTTGTCCATAGTGCAGAGCACAAAGCATACCATAACTTTAAACATTGGATAGAGATTGCTCTATAACACATAGCTTTTTTTTTATCTTTCGTCACATGTAAATATTTCTTTTCTTATTTATAAAAAGTAGTTAAATACTCATGCTTCACCATGAATAAAAATACATATAGCCAATCATGTAAAGCCATTGTTATTGACTCAACCTACTCTACATCTTGGCTACGCTATTGCGCTCATCCAAGTTCCGCCTAGATAGACGTCAAGCTCTATGTTTGTGCTCAGCCTAGGGCCTCACATCATGTCCTTAGCTGCACAACCACACCTAGTCATGCTTCTTTGTGACCCGTGCAATGTTCATTAGAGATTTTTTAGAAGGTGGTTAAGTCAGTTTGTAAAGAGGAGGTTTCAATTAGTTAGTTTGTTATTATTTTGTAAGAGATCTTTTAGTAAGGTGGGTGTGGCATACCTGGTTTTAAGGACCGGATAACTCTTACGCTTCATGTACTAGTCTCATGATTAGTAGTCAGTATAGACAAGTTAATTTGATTATCATAATCATACATATACATATCAAAATATGATACATGAATAGACCGTCGAGAGCGAGGTCTTATACCTATAGCCCATTGGCTAAAAGTTTGTAGCACAAAACAAGTGATGGTGTGAACCATCTGTTGGAAATATGCCCAAGAGGCAATAATAAAGTTGTTATTATTCTATTTTCATGTTCATGATTAAGTTTATGTTCTATGCTAGAATTGCATTGGTTCTTGAATATGAGATTCAGAGGAAAACCTAATTGCATGTGTGGAATAATAAACACCATTCAGATCCCTAGTCAGGCCTCTAGACTAGCTCATGTATTGTTGATGGTCTTGTTTTCCTGATCATGGGCATTGTTAATGTAACAAGGATGCCGGCAATAATGGGAACACATTGTTAGGGTAACAATGGTGCTGGATAGACCCCCTTATGAGATACTGCGAGATCACTTCGTCAATATGTTGTCAGTATCTTCTCATTATGTGTTAACGTTTACTTGCGTCCTTAGACCATGAGAATATCGTAGACCCGGATACCGGATGGTTGCTTCGGGGTCATCAAACGTTACTCCGTAACTGGGTAATTATAAAGGTGACTTTCAGGTACACCAGAAAGTATATAGTCGTTCTAGATATCTCAAGACTGGGATTTGCCCATCCGGCGATGGAGAGATACACTCTGGGCCCACTTGGTATTACGGTGTCCAGCATCGCCTGGCCAAGTATTGTGACTAAAAGGTTAGTCACGGGGATACCGGAATACGGAAACGAGAAAAGAGTACAAACCGGTAACGAGGATAACTAGGTATGGTGATCAAGGAGTTGATCACAGGGATACCGTCAAAGTCTCGCCTCGGGTTGTGTAACGTATCGTGAGGCAAAAGGATGATATGCGGTAATACGAGGTTCGCTCGATAAAGATCTTCGATGATATGTGGGAATCGTTATGGGTGTCCAGATCCCGCTGACGATTATTGACCGGAAGGTGTTCCGGACATGTCCACATATACTCGAACCTATAGGGTCACACGCTTAACGTTTTAGCGACATTTAGGAATGCTACGATTTATGGAGAACGAGAGAGAAGGGTTTCGAAAGTGTTTCGGATGATCTCGAAAGTGTTCCGGGAGGTCCCGGATGGTTCTGGTGATGTCCGGAAGTGTTCCGAAAAGTTCTAGAATGTTCTAGAAGGTTCCGGAAGTTCTAGAAGGTTTCGAAAGTTCTAGAAGGTTCTAAAAGGTTCTGGTGGAGTTGCACTCCAACTCCAACAGGGTGTCCCTACTGGAGTAGGACTCCACCTGCCTAGGGAGATCTACCCCAACCCCTATAAATAGAGGGGCAGGGCACCTCAAAGGGTATCCCAAGCAGCCCCAGAGGCAGCCCCAGAAGCAGCCCTAAACCCTAGGCCGGCCATCTCTAGATTGGCCACAGCCTTCTTTTTTTCTCTCTTCTAGATTGGATCTAGTACAGCTGCCGGCGCGCTGCTGCTTCTCCTTCTCGTAGATCCCCGCTGTTCTTGTTTGCTGGTCCACACATTACCGCGGTGTCGCTGATCCGGTACGCGTGGATACCTCGGAGATGTCATATACTTCGGCGTTCGATCGGGCGAACTATTCGCGAGGAGATCGCTCTCGCGGCTGGGAGGTATAACCTAGCTGCGGGAGTCTGCGGACTTCATCGACATCGGTCAACTTCTCCGCTGCATTGACGTGATCGTCGAAGGTATGATCTCATTGCCTGCACCTCGATAGTGATCTTGGGGTGGATTGTGCGCGGTAAATTTTTGTTTTGCGTAGCACGTTCCCCAACAGTGGTATCAGAGCGGTACTATGCGTAGTTGTAGGTACGACTAGAGCATATGTGATATGCGGCATTGCACATATGATGTGCGGGGTGTTAGATGAGATCTACCACCGGATTTTCTTGTTGTTTCCCTCTCATTGCAAAATTTTGATCTCGGCGGCATCGTGAAATTTTCAGAGGTCCGGCGAACCTTACGATCTTCGGATCGAGACATGCTAAGGATGACTTTGGTTTCACTTTAGTTGAGAAAGATAAATTTGCAATGAGCGGGCCTGTAGATGTGATCTACACGGGGGTCATGCGTATGACGAAGTTTAGTATGGGGTTCGAGATTTCCGAGTCTCTAATTCCATACACCCCGACAGTTAAATAACTGCAAGAGCAATCGTGCTCATGGTAACGTAGGTAGTAAATGGTTTGCAACGTAGCCATAAAGCCATGTATTGTAGCATAGACGTTAGAGGCGTCTAACTTGTATTTGCAGGGTATGCATGTGATGTGGTATAGCCTATGTGATGCAATGTGATTGTATGAGATGCAAAGTGTTTGTAATTTTAATTTTTTCATGACCTGCGTGTCATGAGTACGGCAATCGGCAGGAGCCAATACGATTGTCATTATTTATTGTATTGACCTACGCGTCAACTAGAAAGCCATGTAATGCATTTATTTTATTAGTTATGTGATAGCAAATAGTTGTAATTGCAAGGACATGGTGGTGACAATCTTACATCGATGGACCTCGACGCTACGCCGTACGCGAAGAAGGAGTTCTCTGCCAAAAGATGTTGAAGAAGTCTTCTTCAACAAAAGGGGCTATATCATATCACAATAATTTAATTGCATGTGATGTTAATCCCTTTTATGTACCTTGTTTGATGCGTGGTAGACGTTGTTAAATAGGGTGATCCCTCACACAAATATCAAAGTAGCTAGTGTTCTTCCAAGTGTAGCACCGTCTGGAGTATTTGCCATTCTGAGGTCCCGGATGGTTCCGGTGATGTCCGGAAGTGTTCCAGAAGGTTCTAGAAGGTTCTAGAAGGTTCTAGAAATTCTAGAAGGTTCCAGAAGTTCTAGAAGCTTCTAGAAGGTTCTGGTGGAGTTGGACTCCAATTCCAACAGGGTGTCCCTACTGGAGTAGGACTCCACCTGCCTAGGGAGAGCTGCCCCAACCCCTATAAATAGAGGGGTAGAGCACCTCAAAGGGTATCCCGAGCAGCCCCAGAGGCAGCCCCAGAAGCAGCCCTAAACCCTAGGCCGGCCATCTTTAGATTGGCCACAGCCTTCTTTTTCTCTCTCTTCTAGATTGGATCTAGTACAGCTGCCGGCGCGCTGCTGCTTCTCCTTCTCGTAGATCCCCGCTGTTCTTGTGTGCTGGTCCACACATTACTGCGGTGTCGCTGATCCGGTACGCATGGATACCTCGGAGACGTCGTATACTTCGGCGTTCGATCGGGCGAACTATTCGCGAGGAAATCGCTCTCGCGGCTGGGAGGTATAACCTAACTGCGGGAGTCTGCGGACTTCATCGACATCGGTCAACTTCTCCGCTGCATTGACGTGATCGTCGAAAGTATGATCTCGTTGCCTGCACCTCGATAGTGATCTTGGGGTGGATTGTGCGCGGTAAATTTTTATTTTGCGTAGCACGTTCCCCAACACCATCGATATGCCATACCTGATAGGTAACCAACTAGGGTTACGCCCTAGCATGCGTAGATACTTTTGTTGTCTTCAGAGTAAAAGACTTCCCCTTATGACAATATCAACAAATCAGGTGAGTATATTGAATGTACTCATAAGCATTCCCTAAGGAGAGTATAATGGTTGTATTTATGCAAGGATTTATTGAAGAAAAGTAGCTCTATCCTAGGTTGCTTGTTGTGCGGAAAGTAAGTTTCCATTTCATAATACGAATAATTGATCAAAATGATAAATTCACTAAACAAGTATTTTCGAAATGACAATAGCTCCTGCCATTGGCTCATAAATTGAAACATCAATAACACCTTCTATAGGCTCAACACACCATCAACGACCAACTCGAGCTACAACCTCGTAGCTCAGCTTACTTTAAACTTCTGTAGCTCCTGCTATGTACTTGTAGCTCATACTTCACAATATGGACACATCAAGTCCATGTCCTTAATCTCATGTTCCCTCATTTTAAAAGAAAACACAGTCTAACCAATATGTGGCCTAACCAAGTTATGTCCATGACCGTAGACGTGGCTACTCAAATAGATTTTAACACTCTGCAGAGGTTGTACGGCTTTACTCGCAAGATGTAAGTCCCCATTTTTGCTATAGCTCAATGAGCACACTTCGAGAGGTGTGCCGGCTGGGTTATTACAAGGAGACTCTTCTTTCACTTCGCCCTAACGATGAACCCGCCAGATGAGCTATACCCAGCTTTTGCTTACTATCGATAAACCTTGACACATAGACAGAAGTGAACATATCTTTGTGTCGAGCAACTTTCTACGTTAAACCACAAGAAGACTCTCTCAGGGTTAAACCACCCACTTGCATTTTCCATCCTATCATCTACGGGTCCAAATACTAGCACTCTTCTCATAAAGGACATGTGGACGTATGATGTGAACTTGGGTGAGTGCTACTTAGGTTCAGTCCTTAATTGATCTGAGCAAGACTCTTCATTCCATCATTATTCCCAAGCCAAGCATGAGGCAACTCCCATCATCACTACACACATTTCCTCCATACTCCCGCTTATAATTCCAACCCGGATCCAAGTCATCTACATTTTATTTTATTTTTGAGTTTTGTCATAAAATCTTTTCCGAAACACTCCTCGAAAAATTATTGTCCCCTAGTTACTCATCTCACAAAATTTCTTCAAATGATCCATAATCTTTGTCAAAACTTGATTTTACTACTGCAGTTCTAAGCCATAGCTTACAGCCTATAGATCTATATCATCGCTAGTGCTACCATGACCAGCGAGTAAAGCTAGGGTTCACAAAGAATTCATTTCATTGAGCCTATGTCATATGCACCTATAGGGTGTAGCTAATTCTAGCATAAAATAGTGTTGATATCCACATAGCATGCAAGGCCGCAAACAAAAAATTTAAGCTTTGGCACCGATGGGATTCAACATGCTCAATATGGGAATTTTTGCCTAGAAATATTGGCCTTTTCCTTGGACCTGATCCTAATACGACAACTCTTGGATCTTTCGTGCAAAGGTCGAAGCGTCAGAACTACATGTTATAAGGCGTTATGTATGCAAGCAACTCAAGGCAAATAAATCCAACAAGGAACCAATTAAAATCTGAATAACATTGCAACCAAACAAGCATGACATGATAAGGTTTCGTCTGGTTTTAGACTATTTTAGGAATATTAAATGGGGTACTTAGGTTAGCATGGTAAAGGATAATGACTTCTGAGGTATATTGAAAAGATAGGGTTTCATGATATGTTATTATACAAATATGAAAATATTTTAAGTTTCAAAGCTTACTTGAAAACAAAGGGTATTAAGTGTTTGGAAATATTTTATACTCCTAGACTAAGTGCTCCGGAAAAGAATATAAGTATTACTTAGTCATAATAATGGTTTCAAAATATATTCATAAAAGCAATACATACCTTCTATTATTTTAATAAACATAAAATTGTATTTCAAAAAATTTCTAGAACCAAAATGTTATACTTGATTTTTAGAAGATTTTAAGAAAAAATCAATTTATTTGGATGACATTTTATCTTCAAAATATATTCAAATTTGAAATTAAAATAATTTCTAAAATTATGAAAGTGGTATGGATGGGTAGGTTTTGATTTTATAAGAATATAGGAAAAAGAATCGGGTCATTAGAGTTACGACGAGAGAGAAACAAGTGATCGAAGCTTTGCTGGAAGAGAAATAAAGAAGGGGGAGAGTTCTGCCGGCAGGGGGGAGAAAGATGATGTCAAAGGCACAGATAAGAAATACACCTTCAGCTAGACAGAACCGGTTCGGGTCAAAGAATGGAAACAAATACATCTCCCGTAAAGGAAGACGTACTCTGTAGAGAGGAACCAAATAAATATGCTTTTAGTAAGAAGAAAGCATAAGCAGACAGGAGAATCGAGGGAAATACACTTTCCCGGAGAGTAAACGGAGTCTGCAAATCTTGCATCCACCCAATGGGCCAGGCTGATAGTGGGTCATTGCGATTTTAACGGTATTAACACACGCTTTAAAGGAGGGATTAGAGTTAATCAACGGGAAGGAGAAGGTGGAGTAGACTGAGATCAGGGGCGTTACCGGCGGTGAGTGGTTGAGCGCATAGGGTCGGCGAGGTCTGAGGTGACAAGAGGGGATGACGGTGATCTCGTCGACAAGGTAGGTGGCGGTGGAGCTGGTTAGAGCAACGGTGGCTAGATCTAACCGGCAGTGGCATTGGACAAAGCTTCGGGAGCTCGCCAGGGTGGCAGCTGCAAGAAGAATAAGAGGCAGGTCAGAGGAGGTTTAGGGAGTGCCGTGGGTGCAGGGGAGAGAGCAAAAGGTCCCAGAGAGGCAATGCCTTGTGGGAAGGCTGGGACAGTGAGGGGAAGCTCCGCTGGGTGAGGGAAGTAGTGGCGTTGGGGGTTCCTTCAACTTGGTAGGAGGGAGAAAGAGGTAGGGAAGTTGGTGGGGAAGAAGGGAGGAGCCGGTAGGGGAGAGGAGTGAGAGATCGGGAGCTAGGGGTGCTCGGCTTGTGCTGATCCGGGGGAAGAAATGGAGAGCAGAGGCACTGGCACGTTCATGACAGCGGGCTCGGCAGGATGGGCTACAAAGAAGGGTTGGCACCACCTGCTGTAGCAGAGGTGGAGGTGGCACGGTACACAGGGAAGGGTAGGCGTTAGCTGCCGTTGGAGAAGAGGTGGTGTGCTGAGGACATGACCTCCATGGATACAATCCTAGCCACCTCTACTTCCACTACTTCAACTACATCCACTGCTCAAGCCATAGAGAATAAAAGGAGGTCCGTCAAGATTTTTAAGAACATGCGAGGATTCAACTTCAAGCTCTCAAGACGAGGAGGGAATGAAGTTCATGTGGCTATGACCATATCTCACATAAATTGATACTGTACAAGAAGTCTTCTCACGTCAATTTAGGTCCAAGAAGAGCTAGAGATAGAGTCCCACAAGATCTGGACTCTGATTCGGATTGCTGAGACAGCCCTGACTTCAAACGTCTTTATCTCTAGCATACCAATTCCGATTTGGGTGATCTTGGACTCTTTGGAAAGTTTATCTCGTGCCCTTCCCAACCTGTCCAACCCCATCTCTAAATTCCTTACGAGTAGACCACAGCTGGTAAAACAATCTGAGATTGCCTTTGTAACAGATCCCCTCTTCTCTTTACATACCCCCTAGGATTCTCTCTTTAGTTTTTGGGTTTCATTAAGTTGTATAGCTACTGCTACATTATCGCATCTACAAGTCATGTAGGACTACCGTCTTGTTTAGATCGCTAGTGGAATTGCAATACATTTTTTTCTATCTCTTGTGCCAATTTAATACTCATAATTTCATATTGCAATTTATCATAGTTCTTGCTGATTCTTCGGTTGCTTGCAAGAACTCGAACTTTGTTGTTCAGGTTGATCGTGCCTACGGCAAGGTCAATAAACATCAGAGGTTGGTTTAGCGATTGCTAAGGCAGATCATTGTGTACGTAATAGTCAGATCATCAAGGTCAAACTCCACCAAACCATTAGTTACCTTCGTCTCATCGAAAGATCGGACCACCGTCTCACCAAATGTACCAGAGCTCAAGTTGCTCGGTGAGAGATTTATCATTTTTGTAGTTAGATCTGTTTTACCTATTGTCCAGAAAAAGCCTAAAAAAATAGTAGATTGGTTTTCCCTACTTTCCAAACCACGCCGAGCCATTGCATCGTTCTTTTCAGCAATTTGCAATGTTGAATTCGTGGTTGCATCGTCGTTTCAAGTTGCTGGTCATAGTTGTGGATCCTGTCTAGTTCATCTTACCATTGCCACCATCGTCTTGCCGCTGCCACCATCATCGTGCCGCTGCCACCATCACTTGCCGCCACCATCTCTACCACCGGCATCATCATCTTGCTGTGCGCCCACCACCATCGCGGCCACCACCATCTTTGCTGCCACCGCTGCTTCCCTTGCTGCCACGCCATGGAAAAGAATGGGGAGACGATATTATGGTCGCTTGCAGCTTTGCTTTACCACGCAATTAGTAGATTGGATCAGCTCCACAAAGTTTTAGAAAGTCCAGCACAAGCAGGAAAGGTTTTTACTTGGAGTTCAAGTCCAACAAAGCAAATGATTTATTTTGTGGGGCTCGGTTCTATCTCTAATTTGTTTGGATTTTGCTTGTGCAGCCACCAAGGCTCCCCCACGTCCTTAAGAAGAGGCCAGGACATCTACTCCGTGTTGGATTCAGAAAGGAAATTAAGTTGGACTCTATTTGTCAAATTTTGTCCGAATTCAAATCCTTTTAGGACTCAAAAATTCAAAATGCTCCAAAAATTCTAAAAACATTCTGTAAAATCAAGGATATTCTTAGGAGCCTACCATAAAAAATTTAGCCGCTTTGGCCAACCCGTTTGGGAGAAATCGTGGGTTTAAGTTTCGGCGTCCTGTCGTTTTCCTTCAGCGGCAACGTTTTTGCTTGTTTTTGCTGCCTCGGCAGCAGCACGACATCTTCTAACTTGCTATTTCCTGCCACTTCTCTACCGCGGCACCATTTGTGGCTGTTTTTGCTACCGTAGCAAGGCAGTGACAACCAGATTGCAGCTCTTAGCTCCTTTGCTTGTTTGAGTGAGTTTCTGAGATTAGAAAAAAAATATCGAAAAGAAAAAGAAGCCACACAGAAAGCCAACTAAATAAAAAAAGAAAAAAATCTCAAAACTCTCACTCTCCTTTTAGGGCTTTTTGCACACATCTCTTTGAGCTCACTTACATCTTTTGGGCTTTGATTGTCTAGTACCCGGTCTAAGCTAGGATCAGCAACATTGACTAGTACTTTGAGCACGTATTCAACTTGCATTTGCTGAATTGATTTTTGCTATTCCTAGCTACCATATTGAAGCCAACCAAGCTCCACCTTCCTATATTGTACTTTGTTTGGTCACCTTGGTAATCGCTATATTAACCTTTTGAGCATCTTTGACACTGCCAAAGGCCCACAACCACTGTAGCACAGTAAGACTGGTAAGAGCTTGGTATTTTCTACAAAATTGTTGAGATTCCTTCCACCCCACACCCCACATTCTAGTAGTTGGTAGGAACATATAATTGTGATTTTTTTTTGTCTTCCATTGACAATGACAGGTTACGGAGTAATCAGTTCTTGGGCTAGATCTATAGTGGGAGATGTGCCATACCCTGAGGCAAGCGTTTCTTCATCACCACCATGGCAAGTATGACAACCTCCACAAAAGGTATCATAACGTGAAAAGGTACATGAACATGTTGTTTCTATGCCAATATTTGATGGTTGTAATAGGACTAATTTCAGATTTTTTGGAGCACTTTGAATTTTTGAATCCGAATGGCCTTTGAATTTGGACAGAATTTGAATCCGAATTAAAATTGGAGTTCTTGTCCAAAAGCAAGGAGAAGTGGACATCCAGGAGGTTTCTTAAGGATGTGGGGGAGCCCCTTGGGTTGGCCAAAGTTGTGGGGCAAAAGATATAAGATGCAATCCGACTCTAACAAGGCAACCCTAGCAAGCTGACTTGAACTCTTTTCTCTTTTCTTTTTCCTTGCTGATTCCTTGGCAACATGGATGGTGTGGATGGCAAGCAATGGATGGTTGCAGCAGCAAAGTTGGAGCCTCCATAGGCAGGTGGTAGGAGGGTGGCAGCGTATGGGTGGGGATGCTATCGCCGTAGCAAAATTGGTGTCGCGGTAGGGAGTCCTTCCTCTCTTTCTCTTATTTCCTACCACAAGAGCTAGATGGAACCAAAACCAAGTATGATCTAGTAGTAAAATGTTAACTACAAACCAATCTAATCCAGCAACTCGACACGATCAATGCAGCAAAAGTTCAACAATGCAAGAACTATGATGAAAATTGCGAGGCTCAGATTGGTTTAGATAGGGGAAAACGAATCTAATATACTATTTTTTATTTTTTTTGGACAATAGGACGAACAGATCTAATCTACAAAAAGCAGTAAACTCTCATCGATCAACTTAAGCTCTGATACCACTTGATGAGACGGTCGCCCGATCTTTCGATGAGACAAAGGTAGCTAACTGTTTGGTGGAGTTTGACCTTGATGATCCGACTATACTGTACGCAATGATACACCTTTAGCAATCACTAAACCAACCTCCGATGGTTATTGGCATGATCAACCTGAACAATAAAGTTTAAATTCCTGCAAGCAACCGAAGAACCAGCAAGAACTATGATAAATTGCAATCTAAAATTACAAGTATTAAATTGGCACAAGAGCTAGAAGAACAAAGTTTGGGATTTCACTGGAGATCTAAATAAGACGGTAGTCCTATATGACATGTCGATACAATATTGTAGCAGTAGCTAAACAACTCAATGAAACTCGAAAACTAAAGGGAGAATCCTAGGGGGTATATAAGGGAAAGATGTGTTCTGTTACAAAAATAGTCCTGAACGGTTTTGGAAATTGTGTCATGTTCGTGAGGAATTTGAAGGTAGGGCTGGACAGGTTGGAAAGAGCATGAGATAAGCTTTCCAAAGAGTCCAAGATCACCCAAATTGGAGTTTGTACGCTCGAGATATAGTCGTATGAAGTTAGGACTGTCTCAGCAATCCGAATCAGAGTCCAGATCTTGTGGGACTTGATCTTTAGCTCTTCTTGGCCCCAAATGACGTGGGAAGCCTTCTTAAACAGCATCAAATCATCACTTATATTTGCACTTGAAGTCTTGAGTGAAAATTTATTTGTATATTAGCTGTCTTGTTCATTCTTCCTTGTGTTCATGCTCCATTGCTTGTCCAACTTAGTTTGGCTTGGACCTCCATTCCTAACAAGCAAAAGAACATATCCTTTAGGCAGCACCATATGTTCTTTAATATCAAACGAAGTACCAAGAAACGATAATACCTGATAATTAAGTTGCCGAGCACGAGCCCTAGTTATAGGTCCTTGTATTTCCGGCATGGTACTTGGGGCGGATGTAGAGCTGTGGTTGTATCATTAGTAGGGATCACCTGGTTCAAACACAATATGTTTTCTACCCTGACTACCAGCAAGCTTATATTTAGCATTCATGCACTCAATATTCTCTTTTGTTGTCTCATGCATTTTTAGTATCAAATCAGCACGTTGCTTAGCATCAAAATTAATCTTCTCCGAAGATGGAAGAGACAATAAATCAATAGGTGCACAAGGTATAAAGCCATAAAAAATCTCAAAGGGGCACATCTTAGTGGTAGAATGCAGCGAACGATTATAAGCAAACTCAATGTAAGGTAAACATTCTTCCCACATACACCCATTTTGTTTCAAAACAGCCCTAAACATAGTAGACAATATTCTATTCACAACCTTAGTTTGTCCCTCAGTTTGGGGATGATAAGTAGTAGAAAATAAAAGCTTAGTCCCCAATTTAGCCCATAAAGTTCTCCAAAAATGGCTAAGAAATTTAGTATCACGATCTGACACAACAATATTAGGCACGCCATGCAAGCGTATAATTTCTCTAGAGAATACATCAGCAACAACACTAGTATCATCAGATTTGTGACATGGTATAAAGTGTGACATCTTACTAAATCTATCCATGACAACAAATATACTATCCCTCTTCTTCTTTGTTCTAGGTAGTCCCAAAACAAAGTCCATAAATATATCTTTCCAATGCACACTAGGAACAGGTAGAGGCATGTATAAACCATAAGGATTAAGTCATGACTTAGCTTTTTGATATATAGTGCAGGGAGCAACAAATCTCTCAACATCTCATCTCATCTTTGGCCAAAAGAAGTGGGCAGCCAACACGTCCTCCGTCTTCTTAACGCCAAAATGACCCATCAATCCTCCTCCATGCGCCTCTTATAACAACAAAAGACGAACGGAGCTAGCTGGGATGCATAGCTTGTTAGCGTGGAACACAAATCCATCATTAATGACGAACTTGTTCCATGTTCTTCCTTCTCGACAATTTGCAATACATCTTTAAATTCAACATCATGCACATATTGATCTTTGATGGTCTCCAAACCAAAAAATTTGAAGTCAAGTTGTGAAAGCATGGTATAACGACGTGACAATGCATCAACAATAACATTTTCTTTACCCTTTTTGTGTTTGATAACATAAGGGAAAGACTCAATGATCTCAATCCACTTAGCATGTCGACGGTTTAGTTTAGCTTGACTTCTAATATGCTTCAAAGATTCATGATCAGAATGTATAATGAACTCCGTGGGCCACAAATAATGTTGCCATGTTTCTAAAGTCCGAACTAGAGCAGAAAGTTCTTTGTCATAAGTTGAATAATTCAGACTAGGCCCATTGAGTTTTTCACTAAAATAAGCTACAAGTTTGCCTTCTTGTAATAAAATACCACCAAGCCCTATCCCACTAGCATCACATTCAAGCTCGAACATCTTATTAAAATCAGGAAGTTGCAGCAAGGGGGCATGTGTTAACTTATCTTTTAATATTACGAAGGCATCTTCTTGTGCGTCGCTCCAAACAAAAGGTACATCCTTCTTTGTAAACTCGTTGAGCGGTGCTGCAATGGTGCTGAAATCCTTCACGAACCACCGATATAAACCAGCAAGTCCGAGAAAACTCTACACTTGTGTGACCGTTTTAGGAGTCGGCCAACTCTGTATCGCCTTGACCTTGGCTTTGTCAACTTCAATTCCCTGCGGGATCATAACATAGCCAAGAAAAGAGACTCGATCCATGCAAAAGGTGCACTTCTCGATGTTGTGAAATAATCGTGCATCATGTAAAGCATTAAAAACAGCACGTAAATGGTCTAGGTGCTCATCTAATGACTTGTTGTAAATGAGAATATTATCAAAGTATACTACCACAAATCATCCTATGAATGCTCGCAAAACCTCATTCATTAATCTCATGAAAGTGCTGGGTGCATTAGTCAATCCAAAAGGCATAACTAACCACCCATATAAACTGAATTTAGTTTTGAAAGCTGTTTTCCATTCATCACCCAATTTCATACGAATTTGATGGTAGTCACTTCGCAAGTCTACTTTAGAGAACATAACTGAGCCACTAAGTTCATCAAGCATGTCATCTAATCTAGAAATAGGATGACGATAATGAATTGTAATATTATTAATGGCTCTACAATCTTTGTTAGGAACAAGAATAACAGGAACAACACAAGGACTAAGGGATTCGCGAACATAGCCTTTATCAAGAAGTTCTTGAACTTGTCACTGAATCTCCTTGGTCTCCTCGGGATTGGTGTGGTACGGTGCACGGTTGGGCAGCGAGGCGCCGGGAATCAAACCAATTTGGTGTTCAATGCCTCTCATAGGTGGCAGCCCCGGCGGCATTTCTTTTAGAAACACATCAATGTATTCCTGCAAAAGGTTAGCAACAGCAGGAGGCAAAGAAGGAGGCATATCCTTGAATGAAAACAAAGCTTCTTTGCAAATCAGTCCATACCGTGCATTAGAACTAGCATCTAATTCTGAAATTTCAGCACGTGTAGCTAAGAATGCAGCACCTTTCAATTTTATTTCTGTAGATGAGCTAGGTGTAGCTTTGTTCAACTTATTAAATTGCTCTAACTCATGAACTACTTGCTGATTTTCAGATTTAACATGCTCTCTATTTTTATTTCTACTAGCCCTAGCAAGATCATCTTGCAAAATTTGCCTAGGAGACATAGGGTATAGAACTATTTTCTTGTCATTATGTGTGAGAGTATATTGATTAGTTTTACCATCATGTATACATTGTCTATCATACTGCCATGGCCTACCTAATAACATAGAACAAGCTTGCATAGGCATAATATCACAGTCAAATTGAATTCTCACCATGCGTGTTACATTTACTTTGCCGCCATCATTGAACCATTGAATGTAATAAGAATGTAGACTGAGCTTCTCCACCATGTCGATGCTTACTAAGTTATTGCAACTTCCTCCATCAATGATTATACGAACCGAGCGCTCCTTGACGACACCTTTAGTGTGGAAGAGGTTGTGGCACTAATTTTTCTTGTCTCGCACAATCTGAGCACTAAGCACACGGTGTGCTATAATACTCATGTACCGGTCGGCATCTTTAACGGTCACATGCTCCTCATCTTGGTCGAAATTGGTGTCACCTTATTCATGTTCAGCAAACAAAGCATAGGTCTCCTCATCTAGATCACTCGTGGAGTCACACTCGCCGTCTTCACGAATGAGCAAGACGGGCTTGTTAGGACAGTCCATGATATGGCTGAAGCCCTTGCAATGGTGGCACTGAATATTCTTAGTTCTCCCCGTGGAGGCCACCGACGACGAACTTTTAGCAGGAGTTGATGAAGCATTTTTTGTCGGTGGCATAGTACAGGATGCTAAATTGGAAGGAGCAGGAGCTGGAGCTGATCTGAAGGTCGAAGGTGTCGCTGTGGAGGTACGAGTGAGCGGGCAACGAGTGCAGGCGGTGTCCAAGTGGAAGCACGGCCTGCAGAAAATTTAGTTGATGACTATGCTACTTATGTTTTGGAATCACATGTTAGTGATGAAATTAGTGTTTCACATGCTGAAACTATTGATATCCCTCGTGTGGAATTGCTTAGATATGATGACATTATTTCCACAACATCACTTGACCAATGTTCTGAATCACATGAATTCCTTGATAATTTTTGTGAACCATGTGATATCGTTAATTTACCTAGTGATTTGGATGTACAAAGTAATGATACATACGATGAAAATTCTGAAAGTTCTGATTTCGACACTCCATACTGTGATATTAATGATGTGCAATCTGTTTTGGGTGATATAGAAGTTGATTTGAGTGCTCCATGTTCTGAGATTGTTTCTTCTACTAATTTGAGAGCACCAATTGTTGAGTCATGTGCGGAAAATGATTCTAAAATAGGCTATCATAAGTTGATAGAACATAATGACGTGTATAACGCCGTTAGTTATGATATTGTATGTGCTATCCAACTTCATAACCCTATGACTTTGACATATGCTCTAGAAAAGGTTTTTGAACTTGTAAGTTTACCATCTTGAAATTCCGCCTAAACTCCTACTTACAAAATTAATTTAATTGGAAATACTATTGTAGACGATGAAATTTGTGTGTATATGATTTGCATCACTTGTACTGAATCGCTTGTTTCGAAACTTACTGATTTTGACAATAACCACTTGCAATTATTCATCTCATCACCTATGCAATGCCACTATTTGATTTAAAGGATTATGTTACATGCTGTAGCAATTTATGACATAGTCAATTAATTCTTGATGCATAGGATTTGTATTCCATGTGGTCAACTTTCTGTTTTGTAAAAAGTTAATTTGATGTCAATGCTTCATTGTTTTGATATGACCTCCAATATAGGTACTGAATTTATGACAAATAGCTCGTTACATGATTGTTCCAATATTAGTGCATTATCTTGCTCTCCATTTCAGCATGATGTGGCCTCTTCTTTGGATAATAGTCATGTTTATTCTCCTAGATTGGGATGGTTTAATGATGGGTATTGCAAAACATATTATATGCATGAACAATTCACTTATAGTTCCAAAAGAGATTACATGCATGAACACTTCCCGTATATTTGCAAAACGGATTATATGCTAAACACTTCACTTATACTTGCAAATTGAGTTGCACTACTTGTTGGAATTATAAGAACAATGTACCACTATGCATGTCTCTCAGATTTTTCAAGATGAATCATAATTGTGATCATGGTTTGAGATAATTGCTAACCAAAAAAATCTAACCATGATAGATAGATATATATATGTTGCATACATGTTTTCTTTGCTCTTTGGTGGTTTTCAGGTTATGCAAAGCCGATGATGGCTTTGTTTTCAAGGAGGGGAGGATGATGAGGAAATGACCCCATGGATACAACCCTAGACACCTCCACTTCCACTACTTCAACTACATCCACTGCTCAAGCCATAAAGAATAAAAGGAGGCCCGTCAAGATCTTGAAGAACATGCGAGGATTCAAGTTCAAGCTCTCAAGAGGAGGGAATGAATTTCATGTAGCTATGACCATGTCCCACATGAATTGGTGCTGTACAAGAAGTCTTCTCACGTCACTTTTGGTCTAAGAAGAGGTAGATATAGAGTTCCACAAGATCTAGACTCTGATTTAGATTACTGAGACAGCCCTGACTTCAAACATCTTTATCTCTAGCATACCGACTCCGATTTGGGTGATCTTAGACTCTTTGGAAAAATTATCTCATGCTCTTTCCAACCTGTCTAACCCCATCTCCAAATTCCTTACGAGCAGACCGCAACTGCCAAAACAATCTGAGACTACCTCTATAACAAATCCCCTCTTCTCTTTATATACCCCCTAGGATTCTCTCTTTAGTTTTTGGGTTTCATTGAATTGTATAGCTACTGCTACATTATCACATCTACAGGTAGTCCACATCTACAGGTCGTGTAGGACTACCATCTTGTTTAGATCGCCAATGGAATCCCAATACATTGTCTTCTATCTCTTGTGCCAATTTAATACTCACAATTTCATATTGCAATTTATCATAGTTCTTGCTGGTTCTTTGGTTGCTTGCAGGAAATTGAACTTTATTGTTCAGGTTGATCATGCCTATGGCAAGGTCAATAATTATCGGAGGTTGGTTTAGTGATTACTAAGGCATATCATCGCGTATGGTATAGTCAGATCGTCAAGGTCAAACTCCACCAAATCATTAGTTACCTTCGTCTCATCGAAAGATCGGGCCACCATCTGATCATGGTGGCATGGCACAATGCGTGTTGGTGGTCAGCTATAGAGGAGAGAGGGAGAGAGAGAGGGGAAGGAGGTGGAAGACGGAGTTGGGAAAGAAGAAGATGGCATGTGGGGTCAAGGATAAGGGATAAGGGCAACGCGGTTGGTATCTTGGAGTGGTTTTAGGAGAGAAACTGGGATATTTTGTCTTGAATTTTCATGGAAATTTTTTGATAAGGAGAGCAGGGTTTTATGAAAAAATGGATTCAACATACCCGGGAGATACTTCAAAAAAAATTGAGAATTTTTGAATGCTTAAAACAGTGGGAATTGTGCTGAGTTCAAAATTGGCCGAAGTCAAATTTTGAACTCAATTGAAAATTTTGAAACGACCTTGGATGGATGAGAATATATTTGAGCTTATTATGATGAAGGGCACCTCCCATGATTTCTATGTAATATTTTGAATTTTCAAACTTAGGACACTAGCTAATTTTCAAAACAGCTCAAACACAAATTTAAAGCTATTTTAAAATATTTGAACTGGAGGTAACCATATTATTTGTATAACTTGACTAGTATTAATATAAGGAGCCTTGGGGAACTTTTATGGAAATTTTTGGAGGTCAAATGCCCACATAAAATATTATCTTAGGGTTTTAATCATGCCACATATTTTGGGAGTGGGGTTTGTCAAAAAGCAAAATAAAAATTAATATACATTTGAAATATCACCATACCACATGCCACATATTTTGGAGAATTTTGGAAGAATAAATAAGCATGTGTCGGAGGGTTTTTCATATTAGACTTATTTCCAATTTGAATTTTAAAATGGAGTCAAGCCAAAATAGGATAGGGAATATTTTGAAGTGGCAAGAGTAGCTATAGATTAAATGAGATTCTTATTTCAACGGTTTAAAAACATTTTAGCCAATATTTGGTTTTTGGATTTAGGGTTAAGTAGCCAAGGTAGGAACTTGATTGTCGAGGGCTAAGGTTTTGGCACTAGAGGGTTATTGGCAGGCAATAGAGATATGAAGGATGCAGTGCATGACTACATGGGCACGTGATTACATGGATGGTGAGGAGGAGAATTGTCAAAGGCAATGGAGGGATAGATTAGGGGTAGACCTTTCTAGGAGAGAGAAAATATGGTATAGGTCTAGACAGATATATAGCTAGATAAATGCATGGCCAGATAGCCATGCGACTAGGTGTAGGTTTAGGGGAGATATATGGATATCTACTTAAAAGAATGTAGGTACATAGAGGTTCACATGGTCGATGGATGCATGGCCGCATAGATAGATAGACAGACAGATCGAGGGTTAGAGCCTGCAGGAGGACGAAGGGTGTATATATATATAGCTATATCGATAGCTACACATATCGGGGGTATATAGGGGTGGGTACTGATAGATAGACAGGTAGATAGGCAGGGCATTGGCAGTGTATTAGGGGTCAGGCAGACATGAATCGACGGAGAGCAAGAACGCATGACCACCAGGACTCGAGGGGGATGAGGCTACGATCGAGTTTTTGGTCGATACCATTCTCATGGTTTTGTAAACGCAAGACTTGCAATTCAAGTCTTTAACAAGATCCACATAATGCAAGGCCTACGAGCAAAAAGTTTTGTAAGTCATAATTTTTCGATTATTAGAAAACAGGGTGTGCCAGTGGGAAAGAGAGATGAGAGATGTGGATGAACCATCGTAAACTCTTATATAAGGAAAAAAAATCTACTTTTAGCCCCTCAACTATTGGTTAAATTAAGTTTTGGTCCATAAACTTCAAAAACAGACAACTTAACACTTAACTTTTAAAACTGGACAGATTTGGTCCCTCAACCTACTCAAAGTGGTTTGACTGATGACATGGTGGTGATTTTGCACACGTGACAGCCCAGTCAGCACAAAAAGGGAAAAATTAGGAAAAAATAGAAATAAGAAAATTTAGAAAAATCAAGGGGGAAATAAAAAAATAGCTTCTTTTGAAAAAGTATATGAAAATATATAACATGTAGCTTTTTAATAAAATACTAGAATTTTATTTTAGGATCAGGGAAAATTAAAAAAATAAAAAAATCCAAAAAATAGATATATTCCATTAAATTGACTATGAAAGTAATCTCGGACCTAAAAACTAAAATTTTTTAGAAAATTTATGGAAAAATAAAAAATTCATAACTATTCTAGAAAACCCATGGAATTTGAAAAAAATGCACAAACAATGTTTGCATGTTCTTCAATCACGATATTCCTTGATTTTTAATGAATGTCCCTAAATTATTTGTGAGTTTTCTCAAAAATTTAGGTTTTCTAGAAATCTTCTTATTTTATATTTTGTTAATTTTTTTGATTTTTTCCAGTTCTAAAAATTCCCATGTTTTCCAATAATTTTTCTATTTTTTGAAAAAAAATTCTGATTTTTAAAATACAATATTAGTATAAGAATTTTTTATTTTTACTTCATTTTTTGCTGACTAGGCTACCATGTGCGTGAAACCACCGCCACGTGATTGGTCAAACCGTTGTGAGTGGGTGAAAGACCAAATGTATCTGGTTTTGAAAATTATGGGTCAAGTTTGTCTAGTTTCGATGTTTAGGGAGCAAAACTAAATTCGGTCAATAGTTGAGGGACCAGGCTTCATTTATCTTCTTTTTTTTGTCTTTGCTTACATGTAAATACTCTCATTTTTATTCATAAAAATATGCAGTTGGACAATTTTCTGCTATTTTTCTAAAAATAGACATAAATGCTCACTTGTGGTAAGTTTGTGAAATCCAAATGAACTGAACTGTCCACTCAACCCTAATCCGATGGCTTACAACTTTAATTGGATCCTTGCAATTTCGCCTTAATTATACACTAACTATCACAATAAACGCTTTTAAATCCTTCAAATTCAAGATTGATTGCATATTCATTAAGCTAGATAATATCATTTTCGTAGTAAATTGCTCCATGAAAAGCTAAGGATATAATAATTTAGTTGACTTTCTAGCAATATTTCTAACCATGGTATCATATATTTTGCAATTTCCATGATTTGAATGAATTTCAAGTAGTAGATACTTCCAACCACGTCCGGTATCATGTGTTTTACAATTTAAATGCCAGAAGTAAGCCCACAATGTTTTTTACTATTTAATAAGTTAATTGTTTCCTTGTTGGACTAAATAAATTTAAAAAGTGTGTCATTAATTCGTTGGATCAACATGTAATGTATAATTTAAAAACGTGAATGTGGCTAACTAGCAAGAAAACAAAACTCCCGGTTCCACGTCGTGCCGTCTCACTTCAAACAAACTGTTTTGTCCGGGAATTCCGCAAAAATTCCCATAAAAGTCCATGGTTACAGACATGCCCTTCAAATGTTCCCCGGCGGCTCAATCAAAATTTCTCAACATCCGCGTCTGCTACACGGTTACACCTCCATCTCATCTCCATCTCCTCCAGGGGGGTAAGACACATGTGGTCAATCAATACAAGAGGCTATAAGAGAGAAGAAAACAACGCGAAATCCGCGGCGTGTGACACCCACACATAAACCTCCAACTCTGACACCCTTCCATCGCACACACACAATAATAAAAAACAAACAAAAACTATCAATAAAATCGTTCCTCCACTACCTCCCCTTCTTTGGCTCTTCGGCACCTCAAGAGAGGACACACAAGGTCTCCCCTGTTTCCCCCACCCAAAGCTCCCACCTTTCCCTTCTCCTCGTCCTCCTTTCCAATTCCCCAATTCGGTGCCGCGCCCGATCGGCCGAATCTGTCCGAATTCGGTGTCGATTCCACGCGACCATCGGGGAATCCGCGCCTGTTTGTCCCCGGTTCCCATCACCACCGGCTTCGTTTCCTCTCGTCTTCGGTGGTTCGTCCGGCTCCCTGAGTTCGATCCGCGCCGTCGCGGTACGGTTCGGTTCGTTTCGTTTTCTGGGGTTCTCGTCTGGTTTCCTGCGCCGATCTGGTCGGGAAAAATCCGTGCTTTTGGTGCCTCTGGCTAGATTTTTCGCGGATTTACGCGTGTTTGGTCGAGCTGGGAGCGTTGTCGGTTTTCTTCAGGGTTCGTGCTGATCTGCGTGTAGTTTCGTCTCCTGGCTCAGGTGATTAATGGGATTCTGCCTTTCTCACGAATCGGTCTGGGAAAAGATTCCTACTTGGCGAAGTTTCAGCTGAATTTTCTGTCCATTTCCACGTTTACTTGGTCCGAGAAAGCTCTCCAATTTTCTCTCTGTCATTCCAACCAATCTCTCTGACTTGTTCTTGTCCAGATCTCATTTTTCCTTTTGGGTTTTGGGTCTACAGCTAACACCGATTGGGTCAAACAAAAATCATTGATATTTTTCTTCCACAGGAACTCCATTTCCTGCTATTTCTACTCCCAGTTTCTCCTGATCTGATTGTTCAAGCTCGGGGTTTGTCTCAGTTTGCTTGATTTGCTCATCCTTGTCGAATCCAATGGCGCAGGAGAGCTGTGATCTCAACAAGGACGAGGCCGAGATCTTGAAACCCTCCTCCTCGGCCTCACCTTCACCTCCTTCCTCAGCCACAACCTCACCACCACCACCAACCGCTCAAATACCAGAACTATCACCTCCACAATCACCAATACAACCACCACCACAACCACCAGCAGCTCAATTCTTGTCCAAGCCCTGTGAAGTTGTTCTCATAGAGGCTTCCAAAAAGAGGAAACGGGCTGATGCAGATGCAGATGCTGTCACCGGTGCTAAAGTGGTGGCCATGGCGATGGCAGCTGAGCCGTTGTCGCCTGTGCTGTTTGTTAACCGTTGCAACGTGTGCCGCAAGAGGGTCGGTTTAACCGGGTTCCGTTGCCGGTGCGAGAAGCTCTTCTGTCCACGTCACCGGCATTCAGAGACCCATGACTGCTCGTTTGACTACAAAACTACCGGTCGGGAGGAGATTGCCCGGGCGAACCCTGTGATCAGGGCTGCTAAGATAATTAAGATCTGAGGTATAACATTCTGTTATTTCAATCATCTACATATAATTTTACTCTAGTTTTTTGTTAAATTTATCTGTAGATTTGCCTTCTGGAATGCTTGTTAGTTCTTTAAGATGTAAAGTGCCATACTGCAGTATGCATTAAGTCATGGGCCTAGTATCTCAGGCTTTGCTCGTAATTGCAACCATGGTAGCAATGTGTGTGAAACAATAATGTGCCTTGTAGCAGTATTACATGGTGATGCAAGTGCTTATTTCCTCTGAATAAATTCTATCATATTACCACATTATTATTTTTTTGCTAGCGGTTACATAAGTTTCTTTAAGTTGCAAGTTGATGCAATACTGTTTTGCTCATGAAGACAGCTGAGCTATGAGCTGTTATGTCAGTTGTCTTAGCTGTAAAACTTGTGAAATTAGATCGGTATCTTCCTTCTATGAACCATTCTGATAGCTGGCCATATGGATGCTTCTAGCAATGTAAAATGAACTTTTATGCTCAAGATTTTGGTTAGCTTTACACATTGCTGCATCAGATTTGTTTAAAATTCAAATTAATCTTTTTGTTAGGTATTTGGTTGATCACAACAAAGCGGACAAACCTATCATGATTATTTTAATTTTACTGTCCAGTTACCTGCTAGATTGTTCCCCACTTGCATACAGCCTTGTTGCATTGTTACCTGCTAGATTGTTCCTCACTTGCTTACAGCCTTGTTGCAGTTCAATGATTTCATGTTCTTGTTATTTTTCCAATTGACCTTAATTTTTCTTTTCTTGCAACTTTCTAGGTAATGTGATCTAAGAACAATATGGAAGACTAAATCCTGGAGATGCTACAAGTGAATCATGATGTCGTTCCAAGGGCGATCCAAAAGCATGATCTCCACATATTTGTGAAGTAATTCCCCATACAACTGAGCTCTTTGTAGCGTACAAGCCTACATTGAGGGTGGGTCAGTTATTGTGGGAGAACTCTTCACTCTTGTTCTTCGTCCGTCTATGGCTCACTCCATAGCTTGAGCTTCTCAAGCTACCATGCTCGCGGATGATAGGATTTGTACTGTCCTGTCATAATTTTATTGGGTCCAAAATTTTATTGTAGTATATTGTAATCTTTCTTGACTCTTGTTCAGTTTTTATTCAACGCAATTGTGTGTTACTGAAAGCTTGTGTGATGTGTGGAGTCTCAGAGCATGCTGAAGCTAATCAGCTCTCATACAGTTTGCTGTTATAATGTCTTGTGCTAGCAAATAATTTGTTTGCCATGATAAAAGTTACATGGTGTATCTGCAAAGATTGAAATCTAAACTTTGAATCATGAATGCTACCAGATTCTGAAGGTGGGTGACATCTGCTTTTATGCTTTCAGGCTTCTGGTTGCAAATGACGGTTGATGGCATGGGTAGATTGATATTAACAAGTTCCATGAATAAGAGTGTAAGACACAAGGAATTGTGTAAAAAGTGGCAGGGGAAAACGGTTCAATTCCTCATTCGAATCTTGAAAATTTCTCATGTCCAAATAGGGCTGAATGAACTTTACACGAGAGAACTCCCAACACCATTATTTGCACTTGTGGCTAACTGGAGGTTCCTTTAGTAGGCACCAAATCATAAAAAAGAGAGAACAAATTACAAAATTACATTATAGCTAGCTGCATCAATATGCTGGCCTATGTATATATCAAAATTAAAAATTCAACTGTGATTCTATCCTACAATCCCTAGTTATTCTCTATGCTCTGCTTGTGCTTCACGCTCACTGAAGAGGGCATGATAAGGGCCTTTGCCTTCAACACAAAGAGAATTCCGGTTAACCAAAAATTAAGTAAAAAAGAACTCTCCTTGAAATGTTTATTTCCTCTATGTTTCAATCAAGTGGCTCCTTAGACTTATCAGTGGTAGGAGTTTTACCATCTTCAAATCTTCGGATGCTAGATGATGCACCATCCTGACATCGAGGGTTACTAGCAGCCTCCTCATCAGGCAGTTTTCCTTCGCCTTCGCCGGCCTCAGTAACTTGCACCCTTCTGTCGTCACTGTTTGAATCGCTACATTCATATGCCAGCATTAATAATCAAAAGGAACAATGGTGGTTTTAATTGAGAGTTAAGTGTTATCACACAAAGAACACAGGAAAATAGCTGGACAGGATTGGGTGTGAAACAGATGAGTACCCTGAATAAGTAAGCAGTCCAATTGCAACTGCACCAAATGCTACATAGTACATCCAGTCGACCTGGAAAGGAAGGTGCTTTTAATCGCTGGTTATATGTAAGACAATAGAGTGCAGACTGTGGGGGACCAATGATCAAACCTTTTCATGGTAGGCAAAGACACGGACGAGAATAGCCCACATGTCTGAGGTCAGTAATGAAAGGTTCAGCAATGTTGAGCCACTGATCTGCACAGGGTAACATAGATGCGAGAAGTGAAGAGTCATAAATAATAATCATGTACTTTACATGGATTTAGTGCCCTTTCTGTTGTAGTGTAAGAGCCTCTATCATGCTTCATTTACATTAGATGGATAGTCGCGGAAATGAGTAGGTATATATACACTTGTTGAAAGGAAATGATGTTTGCCTACAGCATACCTTCAGTAAAATTGGGACCAGAGAGTAAAACATGAACATTGTGACTGCAAATCCAATAAATGGTACCACCTGACCACAAAGTAATATTACATGGCTTTAGGTGGTCTCCAGAAACAAAGATAAAAGAGATAAAATCTTGGCTGGTTGAAGGTACTGGAGAAGCAAGATTAAGATTTGGAGCTTCCTTATATGAATGAGTAGTTACTAGCATAATGAAGCAATATGTTTCAGTGTCAAAAAAGGATAAGAGCCTAAGAGGTAACCCTTTTGCACATCATGTTATGGAATAGATACTATGTTCCACGACAACTACGAACCACCGATGTTTTTGTAAGCCTAGTGCTAATGCTTGCAATGAAAGATTGTCTACATGACGGAGGGAAGAAGACTTACAGCACCAATACTCCACTGGATAGATTTTATCTCATTGCGTTCAAATATACTTCTGCATAAGTAGTTAAAGAAACAACATAGCTCAAGGAATTTGTGAACCAACTATTCAACCCACCACATAAAACTCAAAATCAAGTTGCAGCCTTGCAGGAGCTAGACAAACAAAAATTGCTTGAAAATACTTTGATATTGGGAAAGACAACTTACCAAAGCAAAAATGGTAAAACACGATGTATATTCAAAAAAAAATAGGAATAGGATACATCTGGCAAGCACTGATGATAGCTCCAAATAGTCCCAGCATCCCCATCAACTCAATTCGGTCACCAGCTTTGACCAGAAACTCCTGAAAGCAAAAGAAGAAGAAAACAGAATTGAGGGATCTGGTCTCTAGTGAAGTTAGTTTACATCTACACCATGAGCGAACATCAGTCAAGAATAGAAAAACGAGAAAATTATGGGTAAAGTGTAATGAGATAAAAAGAATCACCTTCCCACAGCTACCCACTAACTCTCTGGATTACTCTTGTTTGACAGCAAAGAAGTGAAATTAAGGATAGGTTTTGGTATAACATATTCATAAAGAAATCCTTTTATACGTCTTGGAACTAATATCCAAAAATTATTTCCATGCAATTGAGCTCGATACCTTACCTCGCTAACATTACTGATGGTATAAAGGGTGGCGCCGGCAATTACAACTTACCTCGCTAACATTACTGATGGCATAAAGGGTGGCGCCGGCAATTACAAGTATATCACCTTTAACCGGGCTTGTTCCCCCTGTATAGAAAGAATGTCCATCAACTTATGTAAATTAGTTGTAATTCATTTAGAAGTAAATGATTGGTCACAAAAAAGAACTTCTGAAGTTCCATGCAAAGCTTCATTGAACTAGTTATGCTCCACAATACACATAGTTTAAACATAACTGGACTTCTGCATTTTCAAAAGTCCACCACAGCTAGTAGCACATTTCACAGTGACATTGGATATTTAGTTCAGAAAAAATGGAAATAATCAGTCCTGCTAATACGCCATACATATCATATTATTTCACAATAATTTTCAGTTATTGCTTGCACTAAGTGAAAAGAAATATTCAATAAAAAATGAAGACATAAATACTATTTACTCCGTTGTATTGTTACCTGCTCTATCACCCGCGTGGACATCTGAAAATACAACTAACACAAGTCCTGCGACACATATAGCCACACCACTATATTTTCTGAATCTGTACTTTGTCTTCAAGAACATCCATGTAAGGAATATGACAGCAGGAATAGCCCAGCAATCAAGAAGCATAACACTTGTCAGGGATGTATATTGGTAAGCCTTAACAACTACAAAAGAAAGAAGATAGTTAGCATAATATTGCTAGATTATCTGTGTATTTCAGTAGTCAGGAATTCACTTCTTAGCAAGTAAGATGATTTTTTTCCTGAAGAGGTGACTAAGCAATAGCACTTCTTTACAGCGAGACTGCATAGTTTAATTAATAAATACATGTAAGGGTTGCACATACCTAGGTAATTTGCCTCCACATCGACCAAACCTAGTATCAAATAGTAGTACCATTTCATCTGCAAGAAATAGTGCATGCATAAATCAGAAATCACAGCAATTGGAAACTAGAGAAGGTTGTAGTACAGCAACAAGATAAAATTTTGTTGTTATCAAGAAGGGGGCAAGGAAAAATACTGTACTTTGAAAAAAGAAGCAAACTGTTGTTTCATAAGAACGGAGAGTAACCACTAAAGAACCTAAGACTTAATTTAGGCAAAATACCTGGAACTAAATCGACCAAAGGTTTTGGTCATCCTGTGCTGTTATCCCTTTTTGGAGAAGTATACTCCCAAGGTGCTAAGGGGTGGAACTTCAATCTAACCCTTGATTTACATAGTGTAATATAACCTTTTAGCACATAGTTATCTGCTAGAGATAATAACAATTCCAATAGAGAATTGATCTTCCTGCAACCAAACCTTCATCTCTCAACTCGTAACTCCAGTGCTACCCCACTGCCTGAACTTTCAATACCTCATACTATTGAAGGCCAAGGAATCCTTTCGCCGAACACTTCATTACATGAAGTAACTAGGATGCACGATCATATAGCAGAAAGAATATTTAATCCCCAGCATTTGATCCCTTTGTAGAGTATGAATGTGTAAATAAAGTACCTAAACATTCCTAGACATAATCGTCCTGTTGATGCCTTCTAGGTTTTTATCTACACGTCTGGATCTCAAACGAAACTAAAAGGGCATCTGCCTTTAATTTTTCTAAGTCAATTGAGACAGCATTTTAAGACCCTTGAACCCGGTGAGGCTGTCTTGCCCACAATCACAACACAAATACCCCACACTTGGCCATGTCATACATGTAGAGCATCTCAGCATTCACATCGGCATCGAAGAGGCAATGACACCGATACTGGCACCGGTGAGCAGCACTATTGTAAAACGAAGAGAATATGTAGCCAGAATTTATCGGTTTATCCTTTTTGAGAAATAGTTATAGTTTTACCCGTAATAGAATTAAACTCCGTGAAGTAGTCAAATACTAGCTGATCTAATCAGTTAGAGTAAAAAGAGCTGAAGGTCGATAATAATTGGTGGTATCGTAAAAGAGCTCTGGAGGAGCACTGGTTGCTTAGAAATTATGCTTCAACAGTACAGAATGGTGTTCAAGAACTTGTTGTACTGATATCCACAGCTCACTCTGTAGTCTATACTGCACTAGCCATTGGTAACTTGAGTTAAAGACATCCTCGTGAGTACGTAAGTGGTACGAAAACAAATTCGATACCCTGAATTTTCTTTAAAGGCGTTAGTTCCAAAGAGTTGACATTCTTCAACTAAACAATGAGACGGTGAAATCAAAAGAGCATCTTAGAAGACTGATGCAATGGAGCATTTGAGAAGGAGCATCTAGAACGGCACACAAGATCAACTGAGCATTTGAGAAGGAAGATCACTGAACGAACCTGCAGAGGCTTCCTTCTGTGTATCAGTATGCCCCCGTACACGACCCCAAGCAGAAGGTAGTTCAGGAGCGACTGTGACGTTGGCACGTTGATGCCTGCAACAGTTGTAAAGCAGCAGCGCGTCACTCAATCGAGAATTGAAGATACTCCGATGATACAGAGCGAAAGAGCTTCTGAACGGCACGCAAGATCAAGTTGTAATGTAGACAGGAGAGAGTCGTTCCAAGAAGCAACAAAAAGAAATTTGACAAATAAAAAAAAGAAACAAACAAGAAATGGCAAAATGATTGGAATAGAGACCTAAGAGGAAGAAACAAAATAGCAAGAAAAGGCGTTGCTGAATTCTTCAGCCGGAATCCCCCAACAGCAGTTCAGGTATGGTCACGCTAGCTCCCGAACCAAAAGAATCAAAAGAAAAGGACGAGACTTGGACCCAAAAAAAAAGGAACAGCCAGAATCGCGGCAAGAATCGATCTTTCCACCATGAATAACCAAAGGAAGGCCCCGAACAAAAATCTGAAACCGGATGGGGTCGGTAAATTAATCAGGAAAGCAGGCTACCTCGACGGGAGAGCTCGGAGGAGGCGAGGCCGGTGGCCGTGACGAGGAGGGAGACGAGCTGGCCCACCCCCAACGCCGCCAGGTTCTTGCGGCAGCACCACCCGCCGCCACGGAGGCCCGCCATTGCCCCGCCGCCTCCCTCCCTCCCTTCCTCAAGGCAAGATTTTCGGTTTGCAAGGAAAGGGAAGGAACGCCGTGTTCACAAGAAATCGTCGATGGATGGATTTATTGGGAGGGAGGGGAGTGGACGTGGACTCTGGACTGGCGCTGTCTACTTCGCAGTACGTATACGTGCCTGTGAATTGCAGCAACATCCCTAACTTGTTCCCAAATTTTACTTCACCACCTTATTTTCTTGTGCTTTTTCCTGATAGGGGCCTTCGTCACGGTGGGAAACAAAATTTGGAGTCCGTTTAGGCACGGAAAATGGGGTGATGTTAGTCATCTCCTTAAAATGCCATCTTAGATTTTTATTAGTTAGAAGAGAGAGGATGAAGAGGTTAAAGATCGCCCTCTCTCGACGAATTTATGTCTAAGAGGAAAGACATTTTTCATGATGTCATCTCTTTGCTGTGATTTTTCTGATTTAATTTTAATCGCATATAAGTATTAGTTGCTATAGATGACACTAAGAGATAATCTATTATATAATATATTTTTATTGTTATCAAGATGATATAAAGAACACAAAGGAGGTTGCCTTCTGATGATAGATAGTACGGTATCCCGTACATTACGAAATATTCGTATATGATCCCCTAGATTATCGGAGTATTACACGTGTCCGGTAAGGATCCCAAGAAAATAAGGTAGCCCCTCGTAAAGAGGGAAGGCACCCCTTAAACTAGGAAGATAATCCCGATGTTTAAGAAAACCAGAGTCTTACCTAAGCCAATTCTAGAAATTCTAGAGGGTTCCGGAAGTTCTAGAAGGTTCTAGAAGGTTCTGGAAGTTCTAGAAGGTTCTGGTGGAGTTGGACTCCAACTCCAACAGGGTGTCCCTGCTGGAGTAGGACTCCACCTGCCTAGGGAGAACTACCCCAACCCCTATAAATACAGGGGCAGGGCACCTCAAAGGGTATCCCGAGCAACCCCAGAGGCAGCCCCAGAAGCAGCCCTAAACCCTAGGCCGGCCATCTCTAGATTGGCCACAGCCTTCTTTTTTTCTCTCTTCTAGATTGGATCTAGTACAGCTGCCGGCGCGCTGCTGCTTCTCCTTCTCGTAGATCCCCGCTGTTCTTGTGTGCTGGTCCACACATTACCACGGTGTCGCTGATCCGGTACGCGTGGATACCTCAGAGACGTCGTATACTTCGGCGTTCGATCTGGCGAACTATTCGCGAGGAGATCGCTCTCGCGGCTGGGAGGTATAACCTAGCTGCGGGAGTCTGCGGACTTCATCGACATCGGTCAACTTCTCCGCTGCATTGACGTGATCGTCGAAGGCATGATCTCGTTGCCTGCACCTCGATAGTGATCTTGGGGTGGATTGTGCGCAGTAAATTTTTGTTTTGCGTAGCACGTTCCCCAACAGTGGTATTAGAGCGGTACTATGCGTAGTTGTAGGTACGACTAGAGCATATGTGATATGCGGCATTGCACATATGATGTGCGGGGTGTTAGATGAGATCTACCACCGGATTTTCTTGTTGTTTCCCTCTCATTGCAAAATTTTGATCTCGGCGGCATCGTGAAATTTTCAGAGGTCTGGCGAACCTTACGATCTTCGGATCGAGACATGCTAAGGATGATTTTGGTTTCACTTTAGTTGAGAAAGATAAATTTGCAATGAGCGGGCCTGTAGATGTGATCTACACGGGGGTCATGCGTATGACGAAGTTTAGTATGGGGTTCGAGATCTCTGAGTCTCCAATTCCATACACCCCGACAGTTAAATAACTGCAAGAGCAATCGTGCTCATGGTAACGTAGGTAGTAAACGGTTTGCAACGTAGCCATAAAGCCACGTATTGTAGCATAGACGTTAGAGGCGTCTAACTTGTATTTGCAGGGTATGCATGTGATGTGGTATAGCCTATGTGATGCAATGTGATTGTATGAGATGCAAAGTGTTTGTAATTTTAATTTTTTCATGACCTGCGTGTCATGAGTACGGCAATCGGCAGGAGCCAATACGATTGTCATTATTTATTGTATTGACCTACGCGTCAACTAGAAAGCAATGTAATACATTTATTTTATTAGCTATGTGATAGCAAATAGTTGTAATTGCAAGGACATGGTGGTGACAATCTTACATCGATGGACCTCGACGCTACGCCGTACGCGAAGAAGGAGTTCTCTGCCAAAAGATGTTGAAGAAGTCTTCTTCAACAAAAGGGGCTATACCATATCACAATAATTTAATTGCATGTGATGTTAATCCCTTTTATGTACCTTGTTTGATGCGTGGTAGACGTTGTTAAATAGGGTGATCCCTCACACAAATATCAAAGTAGTTAGTGTTCTTCCAAGTGTAGCACCGTCTGGAGTATTTGCCATTCTGAGGTGCGCCATGTCACATGGGTACGATAGGTTTGACATATATGAGGCGGGCGCGAACCGTTCGCGCAGCAGGGCACTCGGTTGTCTTGACGAGCTTTACAAGATCGTCTTGGGCTCAGAACACACCTATCGAAAGATGAACAAGAGTCATATGGGATATGATTGGCATGTTGACCTACCGGTCTCGTTATTCCGTCATCAGTGATGTCACATCAATGGTGGAGTAAGTGAGTCGTGGATCTTGAATCACTAATAATCAATTATGAGGGATATTGGTTTTAGTGGGAGCTTACTCTAATTAAGTGTTAATTTGAGTTGCTTTAATCATGAACAATGTCTAAAGTGTATTTGTTTTTAAGTTGTAGATCTATGGCACCCGTAACCACCTTTTCACTATGCGCGTTGCTTGAGAAAGAAAAACTGAATTCATCTGGGAACAACTTTACGGACTGGTACCGTAATCTGAGGATTGTCCTCAAGAGTGCCAAGAAGGACTATGTCCTATCGCAAACTCTCGGCGAACTCCCCGCTAACGCTACGGATGATGAGACTCGTATCTATCAATCTAAGAGTGATGATTCCATTGCAGTACAGTGCGTCATGCTTGCCTCCATGGAACCTGATCTTCAAAAACGTTTTGAGAATTGGGCTGCTTATGAGTTAATCCAGGAGCTGAAAGCTTTGTTTCAGAAGCAAGCAAGGACTGAAAGATATGAGATATCCAAAGCCTTGTTTGAATGCAAGATGGCTGATGGCAGCTCAGTGAGTCAGCACGTACTCAGATTGTCTGGGTATACGCAAAGGTTGGATGCGCTAGGTTTTCCAATCTCCCAAGAGTTGGGCACTGATCATGTTCTTGTTTCCCTCCCTCCGAGCTATAGTAGCTTCATCATGAACTACAACATGAATGGGATGGAAAAGAGTATAGGTGAATTGTTCACTATGCTTAAAACTGCTGAGAGTGGAATCCAGAAGGACGCCAAGCATGTGATGATGGTGAATAAAACAACCAACTTCAAGAAGAAGGGCAAGTCTAAGAAAAAGAGCAAATCCAAGGGTGCTAGTATGACTGACACGCCTAAGAAGTTCAAGACTGGTGCAACTTCTGATGTTGAGTGCTTCTTCTGTAAAGAGAAGGGACACTGGAAGAGGAACTGCAAGAAATATCTGGCAGAAAAGAAGAAGTCTGGAAAATCCAGCTCAGGTATGAGTGTCATACATGTTATTGATGTATTCCTTGCTGGTCCGCAATGTAATTCTTGGGTATTGGATACCGGATCGGTTGCTCATATTTGCAACTCGATGCAGGAACTACAGAGGCCTAAGCGACTGGCAAAGGATGAGGTGACGATGCGCGTCGGGAATGGAGTAAAAGTTGCTGTGCTCGCCGTCGGTGTCCTACCTCTACATTTATCTTCAGGATTTATTTTAGAGCTTAGTAATTGTTACTATGTTCCGGCCTTGAGCAAAAACATTATTTCTGGATCATGTTTATTGCAAGACTGTTATTCGTTTAAGTCTGAGAACAATGATTGTTCGATTTATATGGATAATATGTTTTATAGCCATGCTCCCGTTGTGAATGGGTTATTTATTATGAATCTTGATGGTAATACACACATCCATAACACTGATGCTAAACGTCGCAAGACAAACGATTTGAATTCCACTTATTTGTGGTACTGCCGTTTGGGTCATATTGTAAAGAAGCGCATGAAGAAACTCCATTGTGATGGACTTTTGGAGTCATTTGATTATGAATCATTTGACACTTGCGAGCCTTGTCTAATGGGTAAAATGACTAAAACGCCGTTCACAGGCCACGTAGAACGGGCGACTGACTTATTGGAGATCATACATACGGATGTATGTGGTCCAATGAGTATAGCTGCACGCGGTGGATTCCTCTACTTCATTACCTTCACGGATGATTTGAGTAGATATGGGTATATCTATTTGATGAGACATAAGTCTGAAACCTTTGAAAAGTTCAAAGAATTTCAGCATGAAGTAGAAAATCATCGTAACAAGAAAATCAAGTTTCTGCGATCAGATCGCGGAGGGGAGTATTTGAGTTACGAGCCTAGCAAACATCTGAAGAGTTGCGGAATTGTTCCACAGCTTACGCCTCCCGGAACGCCACAGAGGAATGGAGTGTCCGAGAGACGTAATCGAACCTTATTGGACATGGTAAGATCGATGATGTCATTAACTGAACTGTCATTGTCTTTTTAGGGTTATGCTTTAGAGACTGCCGCTTTTACACTAAATAGAGCACCATCTAAATCCGTTGAAACGACACCATATGAGATATGGCATGGGAAGGAACCCAACTTGTCTTTTCTTAAAATTTGGGGATGCGATGCATATGTAAAGCGTTTACAACCAAATAAGCTCGATCCCAAATCGGATAAATGCTTCTTTGTTGGTTATCCCAAAGGAACTGTTGGGTATTCCTTCTATCACCGCACCGAAGGCAAAGTGTTTGTCGCAAAGAACGGTGTGTTTCTCGAGAAAGAGTTTCTTGCGAAAGGGGTGAGTGGGAGGATAGTGCAACTCGACGAGATTGGTGAATCTTCGTCATTAGGTCAAAGTGATGCAACGCCGGAAGTGGTTCCGGAGTTTCCCACAATGACTGATACGAAAGCCCCTACATGTGATGTAGAGACTTCGGTCGAGCCAGCAGCTGAACCACGAAGGTCTGGTAGGATTTGCACGAAACCACAGTGATTTTCGGACGAGGTATTGTTGTTAGACAACGATGAGCCTGCGACCTATACGGAAGCAATGATGGGCCCTGACTCCGTTAAATGGCTAGACGCCATGAAATCCGAGATAGAATCCATGTACGAGAACCAAATTTGGAACTTGGTGGACCCTCCTGAAGGCGTGAGGCCTATCGAATGTAAATGGATCTATAAAAAGAAAACAGACGCGGATGGGAATGTGTATACATCTATAAAGCTCGACTTGTCGCAAAGGGTTTCTGACAAGTTCAAGGAGTTGACTACGACGAGACATTCTCTCCCGTAGCGATGCTTAAGTCTGTTTGGATTCTTCTAGCGATTGCTGCATATTTTGATTACGAGATATGGCAAATGGATGTCAAAACAACGTTCCTGAATGGGAAGCTAACCGAGGACGTGTATATGATACAGCCCGAGGGTTTTGTCAATCCAAAGGATGCTGGAAAGGTATGCAAACTTCAGAGATCCATCTATGGACTGAAGCAAGCATCACGGAGTTGGAATCTTCGATTTGATGAAGTGGTCAAAGGGTTTGGCTTCATCAGGAACTGCGAAGAGGCTTGTGTTTACAAGAAAGTAAGTGGGAGCGCAATATCATTTCTAATACTCTATGTGGATGACATATTGTTGATTGGGAATGATGTATCTTTTCTTGACAATATTAAGACTTCGTTGAAAAATAGTTTTTCAATGAAAGACTTAGGCGAGGCAGCATACATATTAGGTATAAAGATCTATAGAGATAGATCAAAGCGCCTAATAGGGCTAAGCCAGAGTACATATATAGATAAAGTACTGAAGAGGTTCAGTATGGAAAACACCAAGAAGGGGTTCTTGCCGATGTCGCATGGGAAAAGTTGGAGCAAGAATCAGTGTCCTTCGACAACTGATGAGCGAGAACGCATGAGTAAGATTCCATACGCATCCGCGATTGGGTCAATCATGTACGCCATGATATGCACACGACCAGATGTGTCCTATGCTCTAAGTGTTACGAGCAGATACCAGAGTGATCCAGGTCATGATCATTGGACAGCAGTGAAGAATATCCTAAAGTACCTGAAGAGGACTAAGGATATGTTTCTCGTATACGGTGGTGACGAAGAGCTCGTTGTAAAGGGTTACACCGACGCCAGCTTTGTCACAGATCCGGATGATTTTCGATCTCAATCAGGCTTGGTGTATGCACTGAACGGTGGCGCAGTGAGCTGGAAGAGTTCCAAGCAGGACACTGTGGCGGATTCTACAACGGAGGCCGAGTATATTGCCGCTTCGGAAGCGGCAAAGGAGGGCGTTTGGATTAAGAAGTTCGTCACCGAGCTTGGTGTGGTTCCGAGTGCGCTGGATCCTATGGAGCTCTATTGTGACAATAGTGGCGCCATAGCTCAGGCCAAGGAGCCAAGGTCCCACCAGAAGTCCAAACATATACAACACCGATTCCACATCCTTCGTGAATTGGTGGAGCGTAGAGACGTAAAGATATGCAAAATACACACGGACCTGAATGTGTCAGATCCGTTGACGAAGCCTCTACCACAAGCAAAGCATGAGCAACACCGGAATGCCATAGGTGTTAGGAGCTTAAGCATTGGCTAGATTATTGACTCTAGTACAAGTGGGAGACTGTTGGAAATATACCCTAGAGGCAATAATAAAGTTGTTATTATTCTATTTTCATTTTCATGATTAAGTTTATGTTCTATGCTAGAATTGCATTGGTTCTTGAATATGAGATTAAGAGGAAAACCTAATTGCATGTGTGGAATAATAAACACCATTCAGATCCCTAGTCAGGCCTCTAGACTAGCTCATGTATTATTGATGGTCTTGTTTTCCTGATCATGGGACATTGTTAATGTAACAAGGATGCCGGCAATAATGGGAACACATTGTTAGGGTAACAATGGTGCTGGATAGACCCCCTTATGAGATACTGAGAGATCACTTCGTCAATATGTTGTCAGTATCTTCTCATTATGTATTAACGTTTACTTGCGTCCTTAGACCATGAGAATATCGTAGACCCGGATACCGGATGGTTGCTTTGGGGTCATCAAACGTTACTCCGCAACTGGGTAATTATAAAGGTGACTTTCAGGTACACCAAAAAGTATATCGTGGTTCTAGATATCTCAAGACTGCGATTTGCCCATCCGGCGATGGAGAGATACACTCTGGGCCCACTCGGTATTACGGTGTCCAGCATCGCCTGGCCAGGTATTGTGACTAAAAGGTTAGTCACGGGGATACCGGAATACGGAAACGAGAAAAGAGTACAAACCGGTAACGAGGATAACTAGGTATGGTGATCAAGGAGTTGATCACAGGGATACCGTCAAAGTCTCGCCTCGGGTTGTGTAACGTATCGTGAGGCAAAAGGATGATATGCGGTAATACGAGGTTCGCTCGATAAAGATCTTCGATGATATGTGGGAATCGTTATGGGTGTCCAGATCCCGCTGACGATTATTGACCGGAAGGTGTTCTGGACATGTCCACATATACTCGAACCTATAGGGTCGCACGCTTAACATTTTAGCGACATTTAGGAATGCTACGATTGATGGAGAACGAGAGAGAAGGGTTTCGAAAGAGTTTCGGATGATCTCGAAAGTGTTCCGTGAGGTCCCGGTTGGTTCCGGTGATGTCCGGAAGTGTTCCAGAAAGTTCTAGAAGGTTCTAGAAGGTTTTAGAAATTCTAGAAGGTTCCGAAAGTTCTAGAAGGTTCTGGTGGAGTTGGACTCCAACTCCAACAGGGTGTCCCTGCTGGAGTAGGACTCCACCTGCCTAGGGAGAGCTGCCCCAACCCCTATAAATAGAGGGGCAGGGCACCTCAAAGGGTATCCCGAGCAGCCCCAGAGGCAACCCCAGAAGCAGCCCTAAACCCTAGGCCGGCCATCTTTAGGTTGGCCACAACCTTCTTTTTCTCTCTCGCCTAGATTGGATCTAGTACAGCTGCCGGCGCGCTGCTGCTTCTCCTTCTCGTAGATCCCCGCTGTTCTTGTGTGCTGGTCCACACATTACCGCGGTGTCGCTGATCCGGTACGCGTGGATACCTCGGAGACGTCGTATACTTCGGCGTTCGATCGGGTGAACTATTCGCGAGGAGATCGCTCTCGCGGCTGGGAGGTATAACCTAGCTGCGGGAGTCTGCGGACTTCATCGACATCGGTCAACTTCTCCGCTGCATTGACGTGATCGTCGAAGGCATGATCTCGTTGCCTGCACCTCGATAGTGATATTGGGGTGGATTGTGCGCGGTAAATTTTTGTTTTGCGTAGTACGTTCCCCAACTGTTAAAACAGAATCTGGGATTGCCGGATACGTACTTATCCCTGTCTTGTACTCCAAGTTGATTAGGCGCCCCCGTGCCGAAGTCGGACTCTGAGTAGTCGGCCCGGCCCACCCTATGTCCAGAGGGTCGAATTCGTCTGCCTTGACGATACCCGGGTGCCATGTCATCGTCAGT